>CM058238.1:5756747-6184247 GCA_030180135.1 Orychophragmus violaceus | reverse complement strand
CGAAAGATGAGGTAGAGAAGAGGAGTACGCTAGTGACAATGACCTGGCAAGGAGACAGAGATTCGTCTGAGATAATCTCGTTCCCTGTTCCTTATCAGTTACCTCCTACGCCATACTCATCCGAAGGTATTTACGCTTTCATTCTCCAAAGATCGTTTCTTTCTTTCGCGGGTTCTTAACGTTTTTATTCCCACTGTGATTTTTTCAGATGTTCCATGGTCATGGGACCGAGGGTACTCGAAGAAGGATGTGTACGGACAAGTCTGGCCAAGATAGTTTAGCGTTAGCTATTAGGACATGAAACTGAGTAGAGAGTACTGGCTTTGTGTGTGTGTTTTTTTTAACTCGGTTACGTAAGAAAATATAATCTATTGATTAAGAATAGATTGAAATCTGTGGATTAATCCGGATTAGTCCACCGACGAATATGTTTAGAGTTAATAAAGTTTATTTATAGTCGGTTAAAGAAGATTTGCCTGTCGTCTTCAGTCTGCCGTACGAACGAGGTTGAAAGGTTATAACATCTCGTGGACCAACAGAGCTCTGGGTCGACTAATTTTAACTTTATATATTATATTAGATTTGGTTAGATTTTTGTAAATCTAATATTTTGTGATTTATTATTAGTTTCTTATGCTTGTGTAGAGTGCTATATTTGATTTAATGTTAATCATTTTTAATAATGTATATTTTGGTTCGTGTAAATTTTAGTTCTCAGCAAAAATATGTTTACAAGAATTTTTTACTGTTTTGCATTTGTTTAGTTTGCAGACATCATTAGTTTAGTGGTTTAAAGCAAGTCAGACTATTCTTATAAAATTTAAATTCATTTCTCTATTTTAATTTGAAGATACTGAAATTATTGAACCTCTTACATCATATTTGTAGAATTCAAAGATGCTTAATTAGCATAAGTGATAAGTACGAACTACAAACACAATTTGTAGACAGAAACTGGAGACGACAAGTATTTATAATTATGATGACAGAAGTGTGTCGTTGGTTACAAGAAACACAATTTAAATTCGAGACATCAAATTACGAATAAAAAAGATGCAGAACTTTTGGTGGTACATATTCGATGGACATTTAGAATACATACAGACGAAGACAAGCATTCACAATCAATGTCTACATTTCCAAGAACACCCGTCCCTCTCCTTGATGATTCTGTCTATATATCATATCTATCAAAAATTTATGACAAAAAAAGATAGGTATAATTAACATCATAAGATTCATAAGCCAAATTGCTACTATTTGACATGCTAATTTAGTACTCCTCGGATCTTGATTGAAGCTAATCATGATTTATTTATTGATTAAGATCCATCTTTTATGTTATGACCATTCACATCATGCCATGTCAGTATCCAAAAGTTCGGATAATTTGTTTATCCAATGCCTTATGACTTAGGATATTACTAGCAGAAGTCTGAATAATTTTATCCAGTGCCTTGTGCCTTAGGCAGTGTCTAGAGAAATGATATAGAATCACCAGATATTATTAAATTTCAATTTGTTTTTCACATTTCATAGTTATAATCTTCACAATTAGGGCATATATGTATGCAGCTCTAGTATGAACTATACAAGTAGTGATGCCCTTGTGAAAAAAATATTTTTAAAATGTATAGATTTTAAATTTGAATTTACAAAACTTAACTCTCTTTAGTAGAGAACATTTTGTAATTTTCAAATGTTTTCCTTTATGTCTTATAAAATTTGTTTGGATAATAAAATTTTAAGCTAACATTTGAACTTAATCACACTCTAAGTTAAAATTAAAGAACAATATTGGATATTATAATTTAAACTTTTTCATGAGTATATAGTTTAAAAGTGAAATGGATCTACAGAATTAATTGCACCCAGTGTATCTTTATCAGAAAGTAATAGCAATGTTGTATCTTTACAATTCTGGTTGCATTTATGTATCTTTTCTACTTGATTTTGGGTGTGCTTTTACCTTTTTACCCCTAGTTAGAAAGCCAACTAAATTGATTTTCCAGCTTATAATCTAGTTAGTTTCAAAGATTGTTTTTGAATTGCACTAGTTAGCTAGAGTCAAGTTAGATGGCTAACTCCATTTAGTTTGCAACCTCTCCCACTAAAGCAATCTTTCTAAATGTTATTTTAATCTTTGTTCTGATTATTTTAGATCTTTCTTCGTTTTTTTCTACTATTTTTTTCTGATTCACTTCGGCCGTCGTCGATAAGAAGAGAATTGTTGTACTAAGTCACAGATGTGTGTAAATTGTACGCCATTTCGTTATCAACGGCCAAACACCCAAACTTTTTTTGTTGGAACGAATAATCGATTGGGTTTGCCTTGACACAAGAAGGTTGTTTCTGTTTACGAATAATCGATTAGGTTTTATAGTTTCTGTTTACGTGGTCGTTAGGCCGCAAACTAAGCAGGTTGTTATGTGGTTCCGGCTTGCAGGTATTAGAACGATGAAGATGATTGAATATACCTGTTACAATCACGGGATTGGATAAACATATAAAGAATTTTAGAGATTGAGTTATGGATTATTGATACATGGATACGCTGTACTTTCGGGGAAATGTCTGTGGATACTTACGTATCAATTAATTTTACACACAATCCATGTGTATGTTCGAGGGACAGTAATGTAATAGTATTGATAGATATGTATGTATTATGTTTACCACATTCTAAGTGTATGGATAGAAACGGATGGATTTTTTGTGCTACAATCGGCTTTCGTGGTCATGTATAGGGTGACAGTAACATATTGTTAGGCCGCATGTATATTAATAATATTTAGCACTGGTTTTACTTACATATGAAGATGAAATTGCCCGGATCCATTAAAAGAAGTCACAATGGATAATTCTGATAGAAGAAGTCCCAATGGATAATTATAAGAATTCACAATGGACAGTTTGTGATCCGAGTATAATTTAAACGAGCGTAATAAATAAAATTAAAGCAAAATTAAAGCTAGTTACTATAGTGTAACAGACCCGTGTAACAGAAGGCATGCGCCGCTTGCTTTGGGACTGTAAAACTGGCAAAAAATAATTGATTTGACTGTGAAGTAATGGCGAGGAGCTTTGAATGAGTAAAGAAATATAATTTTGTGAATTAAATTTATTGGCCAATCAGAGAAGACGTTAACGATGAATTTATTGTGAGACGACAGAACATCAATGGTGAGGTTTTAAATTTAAAGTTAGTAATTGTAGTTTTTGGGGGGGTTCGTGGATTGTATAAGTAATTTATAATATAAGAATATATGACTTTGTGTGTTGAAATAAACAAATAGGTGGATAGCTATTTGATAATGTGCAATAGCGGAATAACGAAGCGTCGCACCCTATCCAAGATGTATAAATATAATGTAGAGGACATTCACGCTTTCCAGGTAATAACATACAACCTAAAACGGGTACAAAATGAGCAGTTTGAATCTTCTGGATCTGCCACCAGAAATAAGAAGGATGATCATCACGAAGAATGCTAGTGAGAATATCAGAGAATACTTCAGGGTGCGTGCAGTATGCAGGACTCTTCGGGACGACGCTAACCACGTGGATACTCTCTCGAAGATTGAACTTGTCCAGGAAGTCCCTCAACGGGAAGAACGTGATGAGGTGACAAATCTATACAACTTGTGCTTGGCTGCGAACAACACTTATGCTGTTTTTTTAGAGGAATAGGAGATTTCATGTACACCCAGAGACGCGAAGAGGGTTTTATAAGAATCAAAGAATGCGCCGCCAAGGGCTACAAACCGGCCATATATTGCTATGAAGTAATTCGTCAGTATATCTTCCCCAATTTCGAAACGGATTCTAATGCTCCTTTTCTTAAGCGGGATATTTTACGTGCTTTGAGGAGGCACGTTAGGACTTTCGAGAAGCACCCTTGGTCTGTCCCAATATCAGAGGAGCTTGTGAAGGTAAGGGATGAATTTGATGGGGATGTATTAAGGACTTGCCCGTGCTCGGTTCATCGATATTGGTTAAACTATCTAAGCGAGAGTGTCAAAGGGCATGGTATGTGTGATGTTTGTTTTTGGACAATTGAAAGTTTAGTCTTTTTCGAGATCATTCCGCGTACTTTTTTCGAGTGGCATGAGATAATTGAGGCAGCGCAAGAGCAAGATGACGATGCTTGGGACGACGGCCTTATGCAAAACGAAGGAAATTGGGGCGAGGTTGAAATAAACAATGGATACAATGGAGGATGGGGCAGCGGTGGATGGGAAAACTATGCCGATTGAGCTGGTTGTAGATTTGGTCGCTTAGTTTTAAAGTTTGTTGTGTCCATCTGTACGAAATTAAGGACATATTGTTGCTTTGATTACTGATAACTCGTTTGTGTATTGTAATATAATTTTGTTTGGAAAACGATTATGAATTGTGGCTGTCGCCGTAGTGTATAAGGGAAAAGAAATACATTCATGAAAAAATTTAGTACACCAAGCAGGTAGAGACTGGAGATATCAAAATTCATGAAAGATGTCTTATCTAATCCATTAAAAAATGTACCTATATGGGTGGATAGTCAGACAATGGATGCGTTGTAGCTATCGCGAGGAACTAAATAATACAAATACAATGGAGATTAAAATTGGGAAAGGTTTTTCTTTTCTGGGGTAAATAGATATGTGAGACATGACATATTTGCATTAGTTAAGTGAATGATTGGACATAAAGCAGCCTTGAACAGTACTAAGTCTGACACTTAAGTTAAGTAGGTGGCTAGGGTAATGTATTTGCAAAAGGAATTGACAGGTGATTGTGAGTTAATGTTCTTTTTGTTTAACCAAACGAGACATTGAGTATCGAGAGAAAGATTGCATCGAAGAAAGTGCAACAGAGTAGATGTTGGGTTAAACGAAAATATTAAATGAATTTATTCTATACCTATTCGTAATGAAAAAGTTGCGAGTGGAGAATCCTTATAATAATGAGTTAAAAATATAGTAAGCTTGGTTAATGATGGTTTATTACTATCATCTATACAAACTAAAGTACTTTTACAAGAATTTGTGGTGGATACGTGCTAAGAGAATGAATTGAGGGTTTTGTGTTGACGGATTTATAAAGCAAAAATGATGGATACCAAAAAACTAAACAAAGTACGAACATGATAATAAACCATCCTACGTTAGACGTTCAAGCAAAAATGATGGATACCAACAAACTAAACAAGTAAAACAGATAGAGTACTTGCATCATACGTTAGACGTTCAAGCATTTGGATAACTAAACGAAAGTACGAACATGATAATAAAATATGTAGTCTAAATTAATAATCCAAAACAACTCCGTTTTATGCTCCGCCGTCGCCCAAACCGGAACCATTTTGGATAGCCGCTTCGTGCCAACTGCCTGTGTAACCAATCGAGCCGGCGTTTACTGGAGTTTCAGGGATCTCAGGCCACTCGAGGAATGTCTGGGGAATTATCTGGAAGAAACACAAAGTCTCAATGACCCAGAAACATTCATCACACATAGAGTGAGCTTTGACATCTTCGTGCATGATATCTAGCCAATTGCGAAATACGGAGCAACGGCATCTCTGAATTCTGTCTTCGTCAACTGCATCCTTGATGACAGACAGGTCGAGGGACATACAGGCGATAGGGCAGTTAGTACGCTCAAACCGCCTCACATGCCTCCTCAGAGAACGAATAGTAGCACGAGAAAGGAAAGGAATTGAGGAACCTGTATCCAAAGCAGGATAAATAGATCGACGGATGACTTCGTAGCAATAGATAGCCGGTTTGCATCCAGCAACTGCGCAACGTTTGATCTGATTGAAGGCTTCTGGACCTCCATATCTGTATTCTGTGTACATAAAATCGGAAATTGATTTCAGAAACAGAGCAGTAATGTTATTGGAGGCCAAACAGGCGTTGAACAATAACGCGACACATTCGCGGTTGTCATCAGGAGAGGGTGCCTGAATAAGATTTATCTGAAGAAGAGTGTCCAAATGAGACGCGTTAGTTCGAAGATGATTACGAGGATTCCTGGTAAGGATTGAACTCCTCAGATTAAGCGGAAGATCTTCACGATTGGGAACCAACGGGTTAGACCTGGATGATTCACCAACAGAGGGGGTTAGCCTTTTCATATTGAGAGGTTTTTTTGAGTGCGTGGACAGGAAGCAATGTAGACATGTACTATTTATAGATGCGAAAGAACGCGACGTTTCGGTGTCATCGCAATGTTTCGGTTTGATGGCTTTATGTTATAGAAATAGACAAAGAGAAGTATTAAAAATGATGGATAGTAGTTTGAAGAACGAAACTTAATAATGGATGAATGGTGAAAAGAATAATAATTATGGAGGCTGGTAATAAATATGTTAGAGCGTGAGGTATGTATATAGTCAGCGTATATGCTGTAATGGATAGTAGTATAGCGTGATATAATAATGGATAGTCAAATTATATAGTAATTATATTTTTTTAAATTGTGATCAATCATTATAGATACATACCCTGAAAAAATATCGTCACGAGAGTAAGACATTAAGAAATAGCGATCTTGAAGATTATAGTTTTGAAAACTGTTACATTACAAAAATGCGATGGATAGTTTATTTAGAATTAAAATTGGTGGATACCGACGATGCTCTGAACTTAATTTAAAAAGGCTAGTAAATATAAATATATCTTCGTTTCAATTTATTAGGATTTTACATGCACAAACACACAAAACGGCACCACTTTGAGCTACTCCTAATCCCGAACAACCGCCGACGATCTGGATTCGAGCGTAGTTCCAACCGCCTTCGTTAACCGAATCTGCTTCGTAAATGTAAGGCCACTCTAGGAATGTCTGGGGAATGATTTGGAAGAAGCATAAAGCCTCAATAGTCCAAAAACATTCATCACACATACCATAAGCCTTGACCTCTTCGTGCAAAAAGTCTAGCCAATATCGGAAAAGAGAGCAGCGGCATCTCTGTATCCTTGTTCCGTCAATCTCATCCCTGACCACATCCGCCAAATACATGGATATTCCAATAGGCCAGAGGTTTCGCTCAAACTCTCTGACGTGCCTTCTCAAAGAACGTATAACAAATCGAGAGAGGAAAGGGATGTCGGAACCTGAATCCAAGGCCGGGGTAATAGAACGACGGATGACTTCATAGCAATACACAGCAGGTTTGAAACCAGCGATTGCACATCGTTTAATGTTTTTAAAACCTTCCGGTCTGCCACCATCTGTGTACATAAAGTCGGAGATCCCTTTGAGAAAAATAGCGGTTATGTTGTCTGCGGCTAGACAGGTGTGGTACAACCTTATTACGCATTGGGGGAGTGGGTCCAATGGAGCAGTCTGGATAAAATTAATCTGACGGAGAGTATTAACATGATCCGCGTCGTCTCGAAGGGTCCGGCAGACAGTGCGAACCCTGAAATGTTCCAGAAGGTGGTCGCTTGCATTTTTGGCAAGGATAAATCTCCTAAGCTTGGGAGGCAGATCTAGAAAGTTGAGAACAGGCCTTGGAGCGCTAGAAGATTCACCAACGCGTGGGATTGTTCCTCTCATTGTTTGTGTGGAATGTATTGAGACTGTTGACGGATAGTTGGGGTCAATGGACAATTATTTATACAAGCGAATGGAAACTGCACACATAACTAATGAAGAGGAGGAGTTAAGAAGATATATTTAAAAAGGGTTGGATCAGATGAATTGGTTTATTTTGTTGTACAAATGGATAGGCAAAACTTACTCATGGACTTCAAATGTTTAGGCAATTTAATGGGATACATGGATACAAAATTTACATTTTCCAACTTGCGTATAGAGTCTCACGTATCGATCGAATAAATCGTAGGCAGCAGAAGAGCCTTAGTAATCTATGATTAGACAATTTCCTACAAAGTTTTGTTTTTTCCCAAGATCATCATTAAGTAGAGTCAAATCTGTCTGCCGTGGATTAAATAGATTAAATAAAACGACTTAAATGAATCTATAGATACACGATATAAAGAAGAACTGCTTGTGATATCATACGATTTGACAGTGATATGATTGAATAAAATTAAATATTTGCAAATAAAAACATAAGAAAAAACACTGGGCCTTAATAATAATAGGGGTGGATAGAATGAGTACAGATACTCAACGGTGGATGGAGATCTTCAATATGAGTAAGTTGATATCCTTCCATACTAGACATTGATGAAGTAAGTACAATAAACGAGCATTCAATCATGAAAATGAAACTTAAAATTGCTCAATGTCCAACCGATTGAGAAAAGAGAGATGAAGACGATCCAGATAATCTGCATCATGTTCATCCGGGTGGGAGTATGGCGTGTGGCGCAAGAAGCCTTATTATTTCTTGAAACATCAACTTCGTTTTTTCTTGTTATCTTGATTTCCATTTCCTCCCCAACAGAAGTCGACCAATTTTGTAGAACTTTGATGTCCTCTAGAATTTTCTTGAGATCTTGGGCAAGCTTATCAACCTCTTTCATAATAGAGTCGTCTACCCACTCGCTTAAGTGACCTTCATTTGGGTGCTATTTAGAAACTAGGAGTTAAAAAATACTTTCTGAAATATAAAGTGAATCTAGAAAAAAACAAAGGAATCTGGATTTAAACTAACCCGAATAGCTTCGGGACATTTGAACCATCTGCGATTAAGATTGGAAAGAGTTCTACCATATCCTACTTCGATGTCTTCGCCACACCAGCACATGGTTGGTGCTGCGACGCCTATACACCTAGAAGGTAATGGTTCTTCAGAAGGAGGGGCAGTTGAAGTAGACGTCAAGCTCATTATTGGGAAGATTGTTTCGAAGAACAGGGTGGACAATATGTTTTATCGATATTAAAGGTTAGATGAACCTATAGCATATGTATATATATGATATGAATGTTTAAAAGTCTTGACAAGATATATTTCTTTACTAACCTGGTTGAAAAGACTGATTTAATTTACTAAATATACGTAGTTATGAGAAGGTAATCTGGATAAATGAAACTTAGCAAATCGAAACGTATTATGGATAGTAATGCAGGACCAAATGAACAACATCGGCAAAGTTTGGATCAAAAGTGGATGCAATGGTTGACGAAATTATAATTGCAATACTTATAGATACAAATTCACTGTCCACTTGCACCTTAGAGATCGACAATCATGTAAAACCCAGAAATAAAAAATAGATGTGCCCATGTAAAACAGATAGCAATAAAAATTTTTTTTAACAGAGATATAGATAGAGAAGAGTAATAGAACTAATAACAAAGGGGATAGAAAGACAATAAGAGATTTGATAATTGGATCAAAAGTGGATGCTATGCTATGAAATAATAACAGAGTGGATAGAAAGACAATAAGAGATTGATAATTGGATCAAAAGTGGATGCTATGCTATGAAAAAGAACAATATATCCGTACATACGATAGTGACAAATTGCAATACTTATAGATACAAAATCGCAATCCATTTGGTTAGAAATAAAAATCAACCCATCTAGAAAAAGTCCTAGGGATCATATCGAAGAAGACATAAGTCTCGAGAGACCAAAAACAGAGATCGCACATGTCTAGACCTTTTACCTTCTCGTTCGTCAAATCAAGCCAGTAACGATAAACAGCGCAAGGGCATGTACGAATTCGTTCAATGTCGACAGAGTCACGGATGGTTCTGATATATTGAGGGGTATAGTGAGGATAACTTACTCCCTGAAACGCTTTGACATGCCTCCTAAGGGCCCGAATAGCAATGCGAGATAGTTGAGGGAACGTTATATCAAAAACCAAGTGGGGGCAGATGGATCGCCGGATGACTTCGTAGCAATACGTTGCGGGTTTGATTCCAGCAACAGCGCAGTTTTTGAGGCGGACAAGCGCGTCAGCTCGCTCTTCTGCGGCAACTCCTTCTGTGTCCATAAAATCCGATATGGCTTTTTGAAAGACCGCTGATGGATTGTTGGCAAGTAGACATGCATGTTGCAAGCGATGATAACCAAGAAAGTTGTGACTCGTTCCTATAAGATCAATCTGGGACAGGGTATCCACGTGGTCGGAATCATCTCGGAGGGTTTTGCACACTGCCTTCGTTACGTAGTACTCGCGAACGACTTCGCTAGCGTTTCTGACCAAAATCGATATCCGAATTTCATCAGGAAGATCGAGGAAAGTGGGAAGACAAGGGGCAAAATTATCGTTCTCTTCTATATTCATCCCTAGTTAGAGATATAAGATTGGCATCCGTTATATTTATAGATGATTTTAGGACGAAACGGTTCATATTCCTAGAACGATGGATAGTTAAAAGGTGAAAAATACATTAATTGTGTACAAGCTCGTGGATAGTTATAAATAAATCGAGAAAACATAGAAGGATGCATTGTTGAAATTGGATTCTAAATCTTAGAAAACAAATTCGACATGAGATATAACCAAACACGAGAAGAACCACCTGCCTTGATTCGACACATTCGAGAACCACCTGTCTTAATTAAGCAAACCAGAGAACCACCTGCTTTAATTCGATAAATTCGACATGATATATAATCATCTTCAATCATATATAATCATCTTCAATCATCTTCATCATAAGCAATCCCGTGATTGTAACAGGTTTCTTCAATCATCTTCATCATTCTAATAACTTCAAGCCGGATCCACAAAGCAACCTGTTGAGTTTGCGGACTAACGACCACCCAATCGATTATTCGTTCCAGCAAAAACAGTTTGCTTGCTTCGTCGTTGATCCCGAGATGGCTAACAATTCCTACCATCTTTGATTCAGCCCAACAATTCTCTTATCTTCATCGACGACTATTCATCTTAAACGATTCGCGGCCGAATTCAATCGAACACAAAAGGTTGCAAAAACAGGAAGAAAACTAATGTTGAGTTCATTTAGTAATCCGAACTAGATTAATATAACAGTTAAAACCAGTGTTGAGTTCATTTAGTTTTGATTCAACCATCACAAGTTAAATTGTACATTTAGTTGGATTACATAGTTTGATTGCTTGGGGGCATTTTTGTCTTTTTACATGCCAAAATCACTCAAAAAGATACAACAATGCAAACTCTTTTAAAAACATATGAGATTGCAAGGAAAAGTTAACAAAGATATAATAGGTGCAATTCACCCTGGATCTACATGGTTATGGTCTAGTGGTGAAATTTGGGAATGGGTTAATATCCATCGGCTTCCATCCTTTAGAAAAACAAAACACAATTGTGTGATAAATTTGGGATTTGTGTCCAGTTCGGCATATATAGTGTATTTGGTAGTCCGGCAACAACAATTTTGTTACTTCATATATTAGTCGAAAATCACTACAAATTCAAAATAGACGGAGTAATGATCCTCTAAAAAGGTCTATATATACTATCATAGTTGACCGGATCAACCAATCAATTTATAAAAAAATGAAATGGCCATGATAGTAATATATTTATATGTTATTTTAAAATCTATTGTATTATATATAGAAGATTCCTAATTTATATGTATAGTTTATATTTTTCTTCTTTATATAATATATATATATATATATATATATATACATTTTAAGTGTGTTTTTAGGTTGTTTTCAAACAATTAAAAAAAAAATTAAGGAACCCGTTAAAAAAAAATGACTGCGGAAGTTGTGGATATTTGGTGAGAGTCGTGACTCGTCAGACGCATCTACTCTCCTGCTGGTTAAAAGAAATTGGGATGTTGAAACTGTATAAAAATTCTACAGTATTTACCTATTTCACCTGTAAATATTCCGTATTAATAACATAACGTTTTTGTAACTTTTATGTCACATTTGAAACACTACAAACTTCTTAAACAAATGGCTTAACTCGCAATTGTTTATCTCGCTACCGTAAGAAGAAAAAAAAGATGGAGATACAAAAAAAAAAAGTGTCTTGTGAGAGGAGGGGCGTGAAGGATGGAGATGCTCCCTCCCTGATTAGAGGGGGAAAAGAGTGTCCTGTCATCACATGGGAGGTTAAAACTTGTTTTTGTTTACAACAAAATTAACTTCATAAATATTTAAAACATAAATAGTCCCACATTTTGTGTGCTCATCAATAAACATTTTTTCTTTAATTAATATCCAATTCATCACCATGTGTTTATATATCTAGCAAGTTCACGTGTTTGAAGAATGCAAGTTTTAAAATCATATGTCTTAGAAATAGTTCGAATTAATAGGGTTCGGTGGTGTGATGAAATTTCATTTAGGGCTACAAAAATACAAACACACGTGAAGAGGTCGGAGTAAGAAGACTAGCCCCTCTCTAGTGGTTAGGATAGATACCGTACGTTCCGCTCAAAATGACATAGCTAAGTGAAGTCATTGGTCATATTTACCCATATCTATAATAACTGATGATTCACTAAATCTTCTTGGTTTTTGGCATCATCGATCGAATATATAATTGACTCTCTCTCTATCTCTCTAGTATTTTTTATGTCAAACTACTTTACACTATTATAATATTATTATAAACAAGTGATGATATTTAATGTTCTTTGTTTTATTGGTTGAAATAATAAATCGATTAAATATTTGTTTTTCTATGCTTTTAACTCCTTTTCCTTCTAACTCCATATGTTTTCTATGCTTAGGGCATTTCCACCGTGCTATTCCATTTTTTACTCTAAAATGGAGTCACTCCAAAATGGAGTTGAGTTTTACTCCAACCTTACTCCATTTTGGAGTTAAAATGGAGTGGTGATTTAAAAAATGGTGTGCTACTCCATATTTAGAGTAATCCCATTTTTTACTCCATTTTGGAGTGGAAAATGCAGTCCTATTGAAGAAGATTTACTCCAAAAGTGGAAAATGCAGTCCCATTGGAGATGGTTGATAACTAGGATTTTGCAATCCTTTAAGAGGTATCAATTCCTCTTACTTATCGCGTAGTAAGATGTATCGAACCAATTGAGAGTGAATTATGACCAATCACGAATACACCAAACCTTAAAAGTCAAGCAATACTAATTTAAGTTGTAATTCTAAAGATTCTAAGTACAATTAACAATAACAAAGCAAACAAATCTAAACAAAAGAGAATTGAGCAATCAAATAACAAACTAGAAGATCAAGATTAAAGGATAAGGCTTATAGGAAAAGGTCAACGAATTTAGTGACTCGGGATGATCAAGGATGCTAATTCAAACTTTAAGGAAGCTAACCTCCTAGCAAGGAACACAACAAGTTGACTAGTCTAATCTCTTAGTACTAATCTCTTTCCCTAATCCTAATCCAAGAACAAATTATCATTTGTGAACTAAGATCAAGCAAGCATTCAAACAAGTTCCATATAGCCAACAATCACTCTAAACATCCATTTTCATGTGCTAGAATGTGAAAGTCCTATCAAAGCTAAAACTGACATTTCATCGAACACATGGTGGGAAAGAAATCCTAAACATCCTAATCAACATGATCAAGGTTAACTAGGCATTAAGAACACTAGGATAGGAGAGATTTAAGATAGATAAACATTAGACATCCATTAATCATCCCTAATCAACTAAATCCTACCTAACCCATAAACCCTATGAGAAACTACTCACTAATCATGCTATGATTAACAAAACCCATAGAGATAGTGTTAATCATAAAGATTAGAGACAGATGGAAAAGATTTAGAGAAGAAATCACAAAGAAGTACTTAGATTAACAAAGATTCAAACTTGTTCTTACAAAAGGGTTTTTTGAAACAAAAAACAAGCTTAAGAACAATAAAAAATAGGTTTTTGGCCTTAAATAATGAGTATGGGGCGAACCGGGTCAATCCGGAACAAACCGGGTGTTGACCCGAATCCAAGGATGAATTATGGGTACTGTATCGGCCAGCCAAATATGCTGGCCGATACGGAGCTTCGGTTTTTCTGCCAAATGAGCATATCGGTATGGCCAACCGATATGCCTTTCCTGCTTTTAATCCGAAGGAATGTATCGGTTGGCTCAACCGATATGCCAACCGATACGGAGTCTCTGGTTTTCTTGGTCTTTAATCCGGGGATATGTATCGGCCACCCCAACCGATATGGTGGCCGATATTGACTGAATGCTGGGTCTCTCTTCATCCTTTGAGCTCCAAACTACACTTCCAAGCTCACCAACACTCCTTGCACCTCCAATCACCTACAAAGATACAAGGAACACTCCAAATACAACCTAAAATGCTAATTCCTAATCATAAATGTTTCTAGACTCTAAATGAGACAAAGGACAAGAAAATAACAAGAATGGATGCTAAATGAGATCAAAACATGAGTTAAACAATAACCTAAATGCATAAAAATGCATGAATATCAATGGTCTTGTAACAGATTTCAGATGACAATTTACAAATTATGAAAATTAGTTTATATATAATATATTTTGATTCCGTATGTAACATTTTCAGTTTGTGGTATATACATAAATGTTTAAAAGAATTTATTTGACTATTTATATCATTAATAGCATCCTCAATGATGGAGTTCTTAATTTGGGTTTCTAAACATTAAAATATTATTATTTATAATATAACTAATTTTTTAATTTAAAATTTAAATTAAAAAAGTGAATCAATCAAAAGATGACAAGTGTCCTAAGAGTATCTTAGCAAGAACCCTTAAATTCTTGCTAAGATATTTTTACGACTTTTTAATTATTTTATTATTTAATTGTTTAGATATCCATCTAAGAAACACTCGGTGCTCTAAAGTGCATTTCACTTATCATTTTGGTTATTTGTACAAATAGAACTCTACTGTTAAGTTTATTTGAATTGAAATAGTTAAACGATGAATAACCTATCAAAAAGTGATTCGCGATATCATATAAATTAAAAAAAAAAAAGCACAGAAGATGATCATCTAGTGATTACATAGACAACAAACAAATCTTTAAAACTTCCGAACATAACAAACTAGCCTTCAGATGAAAATAGATCCACCGTCTGAAAGAACGGACGTGGAATTCACACAGGAACGATAGGAGCGTGGTCGTTATATACATCACAATTTGATCGATTGTAAATCGCGTGTCATGTATCCAAGACCAATTCTAAACCACTGCTCTCTCTCTCTCTCTTATGCACTTGTCTTCGTCATATATATATCCAACATCTCAATTTAAATTTATTGTATTACTCTCTCTCTCTCTCTCTCTCTCTCTCTCTCTCTCTCTCTCTCTAGAAGTGGTCCTAGCCTCTATATAACACCATTTTTTCTTCTCCTTTCTTCTCCCGTTCTTTCGACAAACACAAACAGTTATACTTCTTCTCTAACCCACAAGCGATCAAGAGAAGAACTTAAATTGAAAATGTCGTCTAGCAGAAGGTCGAGACAAGCAAGCTCATCATCGAGGATTAGCGATGATCAGATCACTGATCTTATCTCAAAGCTCCGACAGTCTATTCCAGAGATTCGCCAGAACCGTCGTTCCAACACGGTAAAACAATTCTTAAAAGTTTACTGTATATTCCTATAGTCTTCTATGTGACTATGTACCGTGTACGTAAGTTTGAATTTTAGGGTTACCTACTATTGTTAATAGACAAACTCACATTTACTACATGCTGGAACAGTGCATTATATTCATATAGTAATTACGTGTGGGAGATTGCAATTTTGAAGTTTCTAAAATACTTTTGACCATTAACCGGACTTTGAGGAAGGGGAACATATTTCCCCTAACTTCAGCATTAAGCTCTAATTCTAATTAATTTTAATTATATTATTATTGATTATATATGCATTGAATGTGATACGACTATATTGCTTCACGGACTATCAATTCAGTACATTTATGTACAGCACCGACTTATTCTTTTCGTATAATATAGTTTCTACAAAACAAGAAAAGGACGAATTTTACGAAAAAAATAAGAAACAGACCGGTTTTATAAACGGTAGCATCTTTTTCGTGTAGTTCACGTCACTACTTAGATTTTACTCTCAATGTTAAAACAATTAATGTGTTACTTTTTGTTTTAATTTTATAAGTTATGAGCATTTATCTTAAACTCATTTTTATAACAATGCATGCAATTGTAGCATGCCTACATCAATAAGCATCTCTGTCCTTTTTACATTACATATTAAGTATTCCATGCTAAGACTTTTTTTAATATATAATTTGAATTCTGATGATAAAATGTACATTCTTTAAAATATATAGGTATCAGCATCGAAGGTGTTACAAGAGACTTGCAATTACATAAGAAACTTGAACAAAGAAGCTGATGACCTCAGTGATCGTTTGTCTCAGCTTCTGGAGACCATCGATCCTAATAGCCCACAAGCAGCCATTATTAGGAGTTTGATTAATGAATAACTAAGATATATATGTTGATTAGTTGTGCTTTAATTATATATGATTTTACAATCTCGTTGCGAGGTTGATCCATCAGGGATTTATTCTGCTTATTATCTTATATGTTTCTTATATATTGATCACATGTCGAGGTAACTAGGGTTCATATTTGACCCTCTTTTGGTTTAACATCATGCATGCAACTTTTACGCTTTGATTATAATAAATCACATTTCAGCTGATTTAGTTTAATTTATTACATGTATCATGTATGTGAGTTCATTATATGTCATCCGTGTTCTACAAATGAAATATATATTCGACAATTGGGAGATCGTCACTACCCAAAAATCAAACTAATCTTCAAATTAAAACATGTAATAGATTAATATATTCATTTTAAACATACACAATAAATCTTATACTGTTTTGTTATAAATATGAAAATGGTAGGGATTAAGGCCGAAGGCCCGAACCCATCATGGTTATACAAAAAAAAAATCAAAACAAATCTGCCAAAATGGTAGGCTTTTTCAGTCAGAAAAATATACTGAAATGATGTATTGGTAGATATTATATATATATATATATATATATATATATATATATATATATATATATATATATATTTTTTTTTTTTGCGGTTCTCAGCTAATTTGTAAATGATTTTCAGTCAAGTTGTGGTGAGCTCCTCGACCAAAAGTAATATGTGTGAGCTCTTTGGTCGAAATATCAAGTGGCAGGATCACACGAATCTTGCTTATTAATGCTGCAATAAGGACATAAAAAGTCGCACATTTTAACCCCCCCAAAAAAAAACAAAGTATAACTAGTACAGATTTACAAACAACTTAAATCAAATCTACAAAGGAGTTTGTCGTCTTTTGTGAGCAGATGTGAAATATAAATGACGATGATAATTAAATTTGTCGGAGGAATGGGGTCATGAGCCACAAATTTTGCATAAATTAGCGTAGTAATTAAGTTACTTCGCACATCTTACATAAACAGTCATATGAGACATGTAAATAATAAGACATGCATGGGTGTAACTGTGTAAGTGTGACTGTCTATAACACTATCTTATTTCATAATTTGTTGCTTACCGATGTTTAGAGTACCGATGTTTACAGAATTTTTGGACTTCCATATCCATTTATAATTATTTGTTACTACACAGTCTACACTACAATTTTTGTATTACATTTTTATTTTATACTTAAATCACTGAAGATAAATATACCCTAGCTTAACAACTAACGAGAAACTTCAGAAATAGAATATAGGGAATTATGTAGGCCTTTTGACATGAACCTTTGACTTTTTAGGTTAGTTAAAACTATTTGATAAAGTAATTAGCTAAAGTAAAATATTGTTAGATTATTTTGAAGGACATAAAGTTCTGGATTTGGAACTAAAGCTGAGGGAGGTGGAGCTAAAATTCCAACCGGTTATCAAAGTAACTAAACCTGAAATGATTTCTCTACTGCTTAAAAGCTTTACAAGCTTGATCGAGATTTGTATAAAGAACTACTCTTCTTTATTGATTTAGAAAACTTACACAAAAACTAAATCTCTCAATCTCGGTTATATGAGACATCTCCTCATAGATTCTATTATCTCTTTCTTGAGTCTTATGGAACATCTCTCCATAACCTCTTGTTTATATAGGTTAGGCTACTTCCTAAAAACCCTATTAAAGATAAAAGAAAATCTTCTTAAATCCTATCATCTTAACTTATTTGTATTTATCTATATTTCCAAATATGCTTCTTCTTATTTGGAAATCTTCCTTTAATGTTGGAATTATCCAACATTCTCCCCCTTAATTCCAACATGAATCTTAGGTGACTTGATTGCTTGCACTCCAAATAACTTGTGTTGTCGTCGTTGTTGGTGTCAAACTTTTTGTCTTCGTTTAGGAACACCACCTCATGAATGTAGAGTGCATCAGCCTCTTGTGTTTCCGCCATGTTTGCTTCTTGATTTCGAGGTGGGCGCATAGGGCAAGTGTTCACGTAGTGACCAAACTTGTCACATCTCCAACATTGTACCTTAGACAGGTCCTTCTTTCCTTTGTCATAGTTTTCATCAGTTTCTTTTCCATGGTGTTGGCTGTTGGACCTTCCTCGTCCCCTGCCTCTACCCCTTCCTCTGAAACCGCCATTACTATTACCTCTTCCTTGATCACCGGTGTCTGCTTCAGAGTTCCCACCGGATCTGCCTCCACGACTATTACCGTACCCTCCTCGGTTCGGTTTGTGATTACTTGCATACATTAGCTTTGCTTGCTCTTCATTGTTCGTATCTTCTTTGACACGTTCCTCGTATGCTTTTATAGGTTCTTGGTCTTGATGTACACGCATCATGACCCTCATCTTCATCGCCCAAACTGTGTAGTTCGTGGTGGTCAACATGGGACATTGGATCGAGACTCCTCTCTCTAATCCTTTCGGTTTAACATGATCACTCATGGTTTTGTGATATTCGTCTTCTCTTTGATCGGATTGTGATCAAAAGATTCGTCACGGTCTTCTTCTCCTTAAGCGGACCGTCGGCTCCTTCTTGATCTTCCTTGCTCAAGATGAACAAAGAACTAGTTCACGATCTCTCTCCTCGATCGCGTGCGATTCTTCTTCTGGCTTCCTTCGAGATCGTCTTCTTCTTAAGATGATTTCGAAAGCTCTCTACACAACAACTCCTTTGTTGTGTTACACAACAACTCCTTTGTTGTGTTCACCAAGATGAATCAAATCCTCCTCGATTGATTATCCTAGGCTTTAGCGAGGTCTCCCTTGGATCGAAAACGCTCTGATACCATGTTAAGTTTCATGGGCTTCCAACCTAAAACCAATTGGTGATAAGTGGATTGGTCCAAGTCAGTCAAGGTCCCTCCCAACTTCCAACTTCCAATGTGGGACAATTACACACTCTCTAGAGATTAAGGCTTCATGGCCCATTAATCTCTACAATATCTCAATACCTCCCCTCGAGATAATGGCCCTTCTAGCCATTAATCTCGAGAGACCATCAATCCTAGGGTCCGAAGGCACGGACCACTTTTTGGGCCGGGTTACGAGAGTGTGTGGATCAGGCTCTGATACCAAATAAAAGCTTTACAAGCTTGATCGAGATTTGTATAAAGAACTACTCTTCTTTATTGATTTAGAAAACTTACACAAAAACTAAATCTCTCAATCTCGGTTATATGAGACATCTCCTCATAGATTCTATTATCTCTCTCTTGAGTCTTATGGAACATCTCTCCATAACCTCTTGTTTATATAGGCTAGGCTACTTCCTAAAAACCCTATTAAAGATAAAAGGAAATCTTTTTAAATCCTATCATCTTAACTTATTTGTATTTATCTATATTTCCAAATATGCTTCTTCTTATTTGGAAATCTTCCTGGAATTATCCAACACTGCTCACACCGACTAATATCGATTGCTATTTATTTTATTGTATCACTATATTTTATTTTTATGCATGGAAAAGCTATGAATAGATTTGCAATTGTACCTGATATTCGAATCAAAATTATAAATTCCTACAGTAAAGTTGTTGGTGCGTGGGGATGGGATCCTATATGGTCTCTTTCAACTGAAACCTACATTAAATATAGTATTAGATACCTTCAGTATATATGAATTGTATCATTTATTTGGGTCAAAGTTTTATATAATAAATTATATCATATTGTCGTAAATTTTCTTTTCAGCCTCTATAAGTATTAATATAGTGATCTTTTAATTATTTTTCGATGTTTTCAGATTAATTCTTTTCCATATATATGAAGATATTTTTGTAATAAGGGTTTATATTTTTTGTAATAAGGAGTAGTATTCAGAGAGAAAAAACAAGGGTTATATATAAATATTGATGTTTTGCTCGTTTTGTGCAAATACATTAAAACAAATTCTAACTTCTAACTATTATTAGTGGTGAACCGTATCAATATATATAAGGCATTGAAAATACAAAATATAATAGTATATTATATATATACTATGGTATCCGATTATAAATATCGGCTTGGAGAATTCAAAAACAAATGTATACATAATTGATGGGTCATATATAAAATAGTGAATGTTTGCTCAACCCTACAAAATTTTATTGTAACTACCGACATAACTGTTCTTACCGTTGGACAAAGGAAACATCTAAATTTCTCATTTGTTTCCTTTTTGTGATTTCTCCTTTGATTCAGTAAAATAAATAATAACAAAAAATAGAAAAGTTAAAAGTAGAAAAGAAAAGGGATGAACAGAATTTACACCACGGTTAAGGTCGTTTAACGACCGTCGTTATCATTGTTTAACGGTTTTGTCAAAAAAAGACCATTCAATGTAGTAAGTATGTCCTTTCCCACAATTTCCGCGTTACTTGACTCTTAAAACCTGATTTAGTTTCATAATTATATATCAAATAAAAAAAATCTAATTTCGATAAACTGGATTAGCATATACAACACGTATACAACTTATCTTATGTGTAAATTCAAATGCAAAAAAAAAAAAATTAAAAAAAAAAATGCGCGTAATTATGCGGTGAGCACTAAACAACTTTTATGGGTCTCGAAGCTAAAGCACTGAGTAGTGAAATAGTAGCCCATTTAGACAAACGATCAAGCCCATTATTTTTAGCATCGTGAGCTAATAAAAACTTGAGCATTAATAGTTGTTTGTTTGTCCTCCACCACTTCCACACGAATTTGAATTCATCCTCTTCCAAAAATTCGTTTTAACGTGACCGGCACCCGGCTGGCTCGGCCCAAAGGTTCTCTAACCTTAAAGCAATTAAGCCTTTTTGGCCCATTAAGAAATACCTTGTTTTATAGAAAATAATAAGAATTTCAAGTAAAAAAGCTTGAACATGGTACATTAGAGTAGAGACATTAGAGCACTCCCATCAACGTTTTTTAGCCGGGTCTCTTAACAAAAATATAATATAAAATTCGTGGGCCCCACATGCACAATATTAATACATGCCGACGTGGCATTACAGGATTGGTCTTTTTTAATTTTTTTTTTGCCAGTTAAAAAAAAAAAAAATGGAGTTAAGGAACCCACACGCGATTTTACCGCTATGGGTGCTCTTAGTAATGCACTAAAGAACACTACAAGTCTACCAGACTACCACTAACTACTTATTCTTGATAACCCTAAAGATTTTTTTTTTTTTTTGATAAAAACCCCTAAAGATTTTGATGTATTTTTGCATTTAAAGCATTTTTTAGTGGACTTTAGGAGAGGGCCGGGGTCTGCATGACCCAATGTAGTTGTAGATGATTTTGCTTGCCGCATGATAATTGTCGTGAAGAAAAAACGTATCGATTAGGCTTCTGTCAACTAAGATAGGAAACACGATTAATAACACTACGGTTAATAAAGATAATGATAAATATATCCTACATAACTGGGTCAATAAATAACACAAAAGAAAAGAGGATCAAACAAAACTCGTTTTCATATAACAAAATACATGAACCATTAAATATTAAATATTTTAAAAAAAAAATAAAAGAGGAGACATCCCAAGAAAGAGGCAGAGAGAAGGAAAGGAAGCAGAGCACATGGGAGCAGTGGAGCTAGTTGGAGAAGCTTCAGATCATATATTTATATTTTCTTTATAAAATATCTTAAAACATTCAATAATTTTCTGCAACAAAAGCATATTGCCAATGAGGATAGATAGATAGATATGTGTTAATACTCTTCTCAAATCTTCCCAATACAAGCATGTGGAAGACCTTGTTGTAGGACAGGTCTGTGGCACTATATCGTAGGACCCAATTCTTAAATTTTATATTCAAAATTCTATATAATAGTATAGTATACCATATACTAACAAACTAAAAATTAATATTTGTTTATATGGTTGATACTGCGAGAGCCACCACATAGATATGACAATTGGGAAACACTAGTGGTGGGTCTCTCTATCTTTCACATCTACCTTGGATACTCAGAAAACTCTTACCAACAAGATATAGTAGAGTGAAAGAAAGAGCATCTCAATCATAATTTTGCCAATCAACATTTAATTTCTAGATAGATATACGTACACTATCTTTACAGAAAAATATATAGGTATATTATTTGATCTTTTTATTATCAACCTTGGAATAGAAAATTCAAATATAAAAATTTAACACGAGACCAAATAAATTAGAAAATAATTAGAGCCCGGATAAAATACAGGAAACCGACTTTACACATTTTAGGAAAGACCAAAGTCGGTAGAAACACATTTTAGAAAAAGAAATAATCTTATAATAAAATCGATATAAGACTTTGAAAAATTAGAAATTCGAAAACATGATATTACAAAACTTCACAAACGCAACTAAAAGAGAACCTGAAAGACCATATAAGATTTTCATGACAGATTTATTATAAGTTAGAAAAATAATACTGATATTTTTTGGTAATGTTTTTCTTATTTGGATAATCCAAATTAGTCTCATCCCAATTGAAATGTATGAAATATTATCTAAAATAAACAAGTTTTCTTTAGATTGAGTGGTTTTATGTAAACAAAAACCAGTTGAAGAAAGTTAAATCTTAACTAAACTTCATTTATATCTGACTTTAGTTATATTTAAACAAAAAACTTGTGTTTGTATCTTGGTCAAAATTCGGATTACACTCTCCAATAGTTAGAAGGAGACTTTTAAAATATAGGTCAAGTCTAAAAAGATATATTTATACAATTTTTTAAAGTAATATTATTATACTTATTTTGATCCAGATATTATAAATTATGTTTAGTTTTGCCATAACATATATGTTTGAAATGCTGTATGTATGTATTTTTCGATACAAGTTAGCTAGTATTTAGTACATTGAATCTAGAAAATAAAGACTATACGTTTGGTTATGTTAGAAAATACCTTGGTCGGTGGGTCGTGTGAACGCATATACCTGGTGAGAAGAACACACATGCGTTTAAGTTGTACTGTGGAATGTTCTTCACAAACCAGTAAGTGTGCGATTGTAAGAAAATTTCAATCATATGAAGAAAATTAATAATTTAATATATTCAGTTCAAAAAAAGGAAGAAAATTAATATATGTATGCGACGGTACGTAAAAACCTAATAATAAAATTGATATCGGTGATCTACTCATACACTAGCAAACATTACTCGTACAGATTACAGTTAGATATTCTGGGACTATAATTAATAAAAATATCGATTACGTACCTCAAAATTAAAATTCATGACTGATATACATTTATGTTACTGCCGTTAATAAATTAATTTGTCGAGCATACCACTCCGACACTATTAGCTAGCTAGTGATGCCAATCTTCCTAATTTCCTAATGCTACGCCTATATTCGAGGATTAAGAGTAATGGGTGTCATCATTAATTTTGATTCTTTTGCTTATATTCTTAATGATTACATGTTTGCATAATATACATATTATAGACATGATTAGATCTAAAAATTTAGAACAGGGTTCCAAATTTTACATTGATTATTTTCTTGATCTCAACCTGTTTAATTAGATTCTTTTAACTAATATTTAGACGAAGATTATATATAGACGAAACTCAAGATCTAAAAGTGATGATCATAGTAATAGGGTGACAAAATAATTATAACTATTACTGAAAAATGTATTAGTGGTTTTTATAGTTGTATATATGTATAAGCTAAGCTGTATCTTAGCATCACAAGACTAACTAGTATATATAAAATTAATTATACGCATGTACGTATATATATGTCAAAGATCCATGTGGTATTTCATATTTAAAATTTAAAATTTCCCAAGTGTCCTATACATATGAAATCAAAGAAAATCAGAATATGCCCTAAAGCTTAAATGGTATAAAGGGTGGGTCCTATACAAACCTCTCATGAACTGATCTCTTCATTCTTCTTCGCACTAGCTAAATTCTCTCTCATAAGAAAACTTCAAGATCTTGTGTTCTTGACCTCCAAACAAGTTCTTGATCTGCTCAGAGTTAATCATTGGTCGGCGTTGAGCGTGTAATACACACATATATATATATATATATATATATATATATATATATATATATATGTATATGTATGAGGAGGAAATAAACAATACTGTTAATAATCAAGAAGGACTGAGATTGGAGATGGCCTTTCCACAGCATGGATTCATGTTTCAGCAACTCCATGAAGATAATGCTCATCACTTACCTTCCCCTACCTCTCTCCCTTCTTGCCCTCCTCACCTCTTCTATGGTAAGTTCCTCTCTCTCTCTCTCTCTCTCTCTCTCTCTCTCTCTCTCTCTCTCTCTCTCTCTCTCTCTCTCTCTCTCTCTCTCTCTCTCTCTCTCTCTCTCTCTCTCTCTCTCTCTCTCTCTCTCTCTCTCTCTCTCTCTCTCTCTCTCTATATATATATATATATATATATATATATGCACATACACCCATGTATAATAGTGTAAAAAGGGATAAGAACTCACCCAATTATGATTTTAAAGTAGTAAACCTATTTATGGAGACTTTAATCACTGCTTAAGTCACATACCAATACATGTTCGGAGATAATTCTGAATCTCGAACTTGAATTCCAAAGCATCCAAAGAAAAACTGGTAAATTTTGTTGTCTTTTGGTGTAGGAGGAGGAAACTACATGATGAACAGATCAATGTCGTTCACGGGAGTATCAGATCACCATCATCTAACTCAAAAAAGCCCGACCACGACGAACATGAATGATCAGGACCAGGTGTGCGAGGAAGACAATCTATCAGATGATGGGTCCCATATGATGTTAGGAGAGAAGAAGAAGAGGCTGAATTTGGAGCAAGTTAGGGCATTAGAGAAGTGCTTCGAGCTAGGGAACAAGCTGGAACCAGAGAGGAAGATGCAGCTTGCTAAAGCATTAGGGTTACAGCCCAGGCAGATTGCGATATGGTTCCAGAACAGGAGAGCTAGGTGGAAGACAAAGCAGCTCGAAAGAGATTATGATTCTCTGAAGAAAGAATTCGATGTTTTGAAATCGGACAATGATTCTCTTCTAGCCCACAACAAGAAACTCCATGCTGAGGTATATTTTCACATAAATATATTCTCCTAGTATTTCATCACGTTATTTCTGAAGGCTAACGAGTGTCGGTTAAACTGATATAAATGTTTTTTTAACAATTTTTCAAAAAAAAAAATGTTTTTAACAAGCCACTAAATTATGAATATAATTAGTTGTGTTGATAGTTTACAGAATTTCAGTTATGAATTATTGTCATTCATCAAGCCTATACTTCGAAAGGGAAAATCTTCATGGATTAATTAATACGTAGTGAGCGATCTTAGATTGGCTTTAAGTTTTATACTACTACTATATAATACTCCCTCCGTTTCACAAAGAGTGTCATTCTAGGTCTTTATTTTTGTTTCATAAAGAGTGTCATTTTACATTTTCAATGCAGATTTTTAAAACAAATTTCTATTTTATCCCTACTATTTCAGCTTATTAATTAGAGAGAGAAACTTCTTTAGTGTATTAATTAAGGGCAAAATAGAAATTTACATATTTTTCTTAATATGTGTGAAAAATGCTAGAACGACACTCTTTGTGAAACGGAGGGAGTATGATAAAAAATGTATTTAGATTGTTGACAGGCTCTTGATCCAACGCAAAGATGTTTGTCAAAAAGACATTAATTATACATTTTAATTATTTGATAAAGATTCTTGTGTACATATATTTATATAATCTTTAAAACTCCCATGTGCTTGTAGAGTTACATTTACGATAAGTTATTTTTATTTAACAAATCAAATAATTTACAGATAATAAATCTCTCTACTAACTTTGGTTTACGTGTGATGATATTGTTACACAAAACAGATACTGGCATTAAAGAAACAAGACCGTAAAGAATCAACAAAGATCAAGAGAGAATTAGCAGAAGCTTCATGGAGTAACAATGAAAGCACAGAAAATAATAATAACAATTCAGATATGAACATGATCAAAGATCTTTTCCCTTCTTCAATCCGATCCGCGACTACGACCACGACCTCAGCCCATATTGATCATCAGATGGTTCAGGATCAAGGATTTTGCAATATGTTCAATGGTATTGATGAAACGACGTCGACTAGTTATTGGACATGGCCTGACCAGCAGCAGCAACATCACAATCATCATCAGTTCAGTTGATTATATTGTCTAAGAAGAACATCATAATCATGCTCAACATCATCATACTCATCTTGATATATCATTGTCAACATCAAAAGAAATTTCGCAGATTTTTACTCATATTAAATTACGTCTGTTCTTTACCTTTTTGCTGTTTCTTTTGAGTTTGTAGAAATTGGTGTATAGGGATACTCAACAAATTTTTAGAATGATTATTTTTGTTACTTCAATTGGAATAAATAATGTTTCTTTCTTCCAAATTTTTTTTTTCCAGATCAAGTATTACATGTATGATTGTATGTATATATACAAAGCACTATTAGCTTATAGTTTATAATTTTAAATATTTTGCTAGGTTGGAACGCAAAGCTAAAAAGAAAATAAGAAGTCATATTATAAATTGCAGATGCATGTTTGACAAAAAAAGATTTGATTAAATAAAAATAAAAATTTCAGATGCATGTGCCTTCGAGTGGGATTCCAGCTCTGTCATTGACACAACATGAGCCATGAAATATACCAAATATTTTTTAAACCTTTATT
Source organism: Orychophragmus violaceus (assembly GCA_030180135.1). Taxonomy (NCBI): domain Eukaryota; kingdom Viridiplantae; phylum Streptophyta; class Magnoliopsida; order Brassicales; family Brassicaceae; genus Orychophragmus; species Orychophragmus violaceus. The sequence continues at coordinate 6,157,274 of CM058238.1, read as the reverse complement.
TATCATATCATAGTTTTAATTTTGATAACACTTGTAATATTGTTTATCATTAAGTAGAAGATGTGCTTGTTTAATATTTTTTGGTTATTTGCCCTCTCCACTTTCTTACCGTGTTTATAAATTGCAAACTTGAAAGAACGAACTCATTGGGAATTATTATGTCATTATATTTTTATGAACTAGACCTAAACCTAGTATTCAAACATTATGTAATGTGCGTCACGTAGTCAGTCGGATAGAGAGCCATAATATTCAATCCATCTGAAGTACAACTTACTTTTTATTCAATCACAGTTTATAGTACTTTTGTACCTTTCTTAACTTGACTTAATATTTGTTTTTATAAACATAAAATTGGAGATGAAACTGAAAATCATTGCCCTTTAAATGTTTATATCAAATATTCAACTATGAGTGGAAAATAGGAACTTTGCTTTAGAAAAAAAAAATATAGTTCAAAATATATATATTAGTAAAATTTATGAATCTCTACCGGTTATAACTTTGGCTTTCAATAAATAAACCTTGACTCTTGAGCATAAGGTCTATTACAAGACCAAATTGGAACATGTAATATGGAATTTATAATTAACAATTGTAGATAATAATGATAGTGGTAACTGGTAGATGAGGAAGATTACTGGAAGCACACATTCCAAAGACGAAGAAGAAAAGTCCAAAAAGAGAACAGATTCGAAACAGTGTTTAGGAGAATCGTTCACTCATCTAGCCAGCTTTTCGGATCTTTGGATGCTATTGGATTTTAAGTATTTAAGAAAATATAAACTAAAATGTACATGTATTTTGTTATTACACAAGAAAACAAATAGAGTACCAAATATTTCTCTTCTTTGTGGGCTCTCCATGTGACCTCACTGCCACCACCACTTCACTTCCCACAGAAACTCAAACTTGCGATTGTGAAAGGTGTTCGTATGGTCCAGTTAGTTAATATGATAAACATTGGAGTGTAACTTTCATAAAATAATCTGCAACGCACTGTTTATGTGGAACTAAAGTTACTGAAAATTTATAAATTTATGGTCAGATCCTAACATCATATATATGCCAACTACACTGCTCTAATCTATTCAGATACTGTTCGATATTATACGTATATATATGGAATATATATAGCTAGCAAGATGATGGCATGTGAGACCATGGGGTGGTCATATGTTTTATATGGTTGTATAAGAATTTTGGTGAAGTAGTGCACATGTTTATGTTGATGGATTATGGATAGGTCAACTCCTAAATTTTCTGTTATAATTCTATAGTTTTATTTAGTGAACACCGTCATATAATTTTTTGAATAGATTGACCCGCCATAATCGCATTTAGATGTTTACTTTAATATGATAAGTTTTATTTTTAAAGTATAAGATCACATTCAAATATTGATATTTCTTTCTTACCACCATTGTATGGCAAAATCTTAGGCACAATTTTGACATCCTCATTAAGCATATAGTTCGAAGTAAATAAAATAATTTCTAAAGAAAAATGGGAGTAGGTGCGAGTTTCTTGTGTAATTTTCGTGGTGGATATTTTCAGATAATTAATACCTTTTGCTTGTGAAATTTGCCTAATAGTAACGTGTACGTATGTATTTGACGACTTTTAATCTACAAACTGATGGTCAATGAAATATTATCAAGGGATTATTTGTTTTGATTATTTCGTTCAAATTAGGTCTTGTTGAGATTTTAACTTGTGTTATATAGATTCTAAGCTAAGTATAATCGTTTGTTTGCGGAAATATAAACGACACAGATTTGTTCACCCTGTGTTCACCAATTGGCTACGTCACAGGGGTGGGAACGGTATCCCACAACTGATTTACTATATTCACTTGATTACAACTCGTTTAGCACAAACTCTTTGAATCAATGAATATCTCTTGTAAATCACTAGCACTCTTAGATCTTCTTTTAGCTCTTAGATTATTGTAATCTTTGTAGCTCTAATGATCTCTTATGCTTGTGTTGCTCACGTAATATTGCTCTGCCGCGTTATGCTTCTATACCTAGCTCACGTCTCTTTTCTTTTGCAGGTACGACAGACTATGGGCTTCAACTGAACTTTTGGTCCATCTGCTCCTTGGCTCCATACATAGCCCAATTAAGAGGACAAGCTGAGTTTATGGCCCAAAAGGCCCATTAGGTTTTTGGCTGACTTTCCACAAACTCCACCTTCAGACAACAAACAAAAAATTTCCGGCCTCAGTTACTCTCTCTCTCTCTGACGGCGACGGGAATGGCGATCTGCCATTTTTCCTTTGGTTCGAGCTCATTTCTTCGTCTGCGTGAGCTATGGTGACTCCAGGTGAGCTTCTAAACTTCATCTCCTTACCTTTCTCAGTCACTCATGAGTCGATTTCCCTTGTTCTTTGTCTAAAACCTTTCCTCTTGTTTGCTACAGAAATAGCAATTTGCCCTTCTTCTTCACCTTCAAGCTCAGACCTTCTTCAGCGAGTTTGAGATTGCTTCAGGTAAGCTCTAACCTTCTTCTCCTTAGGTTCCTTAGCCCTGTACAGATCGATTTTAATCTGAGGCTGCTTATTTCTTCTTTCTTGCAGGGTATGAGCGTTACTCCAGGAGACCATATATCTTTGATTTCTCATACGAGTTAGAGAGATAAGTGCCTGACACTTTTCTTAAACCGATTTACCTTCCTCTGTGAAGTTCTTGTCCATCGATTTAGTGTCTGAGTCTTATCCTCTCTTACAGATCGATTCCATGTCTGATGACAAGTTCTGGGTGGTTCGATCTCAACTCTTCACTTCTTGAGATAAGCTTCTGGCTCCTTAACTCTTCTTCTTCTGATTTCGATCTGTCTCTCTTCTTATCTGACAAATCTCTTCCATACAGACATCCGTGATCTATCTGCATCAAATCTGATGATCGATTTTGCTTCCAACACGTAGGCTACTTCAGATAAGTTTCTCATCCCCTTTGTCTCTGCTTCTTATTTTCGAGTTTCCTCCTTGTTGAGAGATGCTAATAAATCGTCTTGATTTAGATATCAAAGATGTCTTGAATCTGCTGGTGACCTGACCGCTTGGCTCTTTTCAAGGATTTTACAGATAAGTCTAAGACCCTTTGGTCTTCTATCTTATCTTTAACCCTTTTACTCTTACACTCATCTGTTTACTGACTTTGATTATTTCCTTTTGCATAAAGATTCCTTTATCAATCTGAGAAGAATTATCTTGTGCCTTACACCTCCCCCTCAGATTGGGCTCCGGCTGCAAAGGTGTATTCTTCTCCTGTTGCTTGTTATCTGTTTCTGCAAAAAATTGAATCTAGTCTGATGTGCTATTGTTCATTGATTGCGTACCTTAGATGTTAATTCTCTTAAGGTCTTGCTTTGTTGAACTTAAGTGCTCAGAGTCTCGTATTCCCTTTCTGATAAATGTCTTGACTATCAATGTTCTGTCTCTTTGACAAGTTGCGATCTTATCTTCTGTAATCAGCTTCTTGTTTCTTCCATGGCTTAAACTGACTTACTTCTGACATTGGTTGATAGTGTTGAGTTATCTGAGATACGCTTAGAACTCTTGAACTTGTTGAGTGTTCCTTAGTCATACGATGTAGACTTGTAGTCTTGAATCTGATTTGCTTTGTACATACGCCCATATTTCATACTCCTTGACTCTCTGATGAATCCTTTGGTCATGAGATATGACTTGTACTGTTTTTCTCTCTCGCAGGTACTGTGTTTCATCTGAATTGACAGTGTGTCAACTTACTACTCCACCTGGAACTGAAGTCTCAGTAATTCAGCTCCTGTTCTGCTCGCAGGTAGCACATCTCTTCTTATTCTGTTTTCTGCCTTTCTTTTACTGAATCTTATCCTTGGTAAGCTCTTGTGCCTTTCTAAATCAATTTTGTCATATGATTTCTAAAGTCTGAGCCGTAAACTCCTGTATACTCTTCTAAATCACCTCTGAATTGTAATTTCTAAGATGTATTTGAGTCTTGAAGATCTTATTCAACTCTTGCAGTTCTTTGTTTGACAGGGCCATGTGTCAAACAATGCTCCACCTGGAACCAGTAATGAATTACTGCAGTTCCAGCCGCCTCCAGGTAACTCCTTTTAACCTATCAGATCAGTCTGATTTTATCTTATCGACATAAGAACATTTCTGAATTTATCAGTTTCTATGTTCTTCTTCCTGCAAGGTGCAATGTCGATACTGGAGTTACCTGGAGCTTCTTTCCTTCTTAGGCAGAGTTGCAGCACACCTGAAGCTCCTGTTCAGGTACTGCATTACTTTTGCTTGTATGGATCTTAGATAGTCTTGCCTTTTCCTTAGCTCTATCTCCGTAGATCCCTATTCCTAGTATCTTGGAAACATTATCCAAGCCTTCTAACTTAGGTTCTCTGTTTAGCGCCCCCTCTACTGTTTCATTCATCTGATACTTGCTTTCCCCAGCCTCTTCTTTAGGCTCTTTTCTGCCAGTATCTTCTGCAGTAGCTAATGCATAGGTCTCAGGATCAGAATCTCTTATTCCTCCTTCACTCTTAAATCCTTCTGATTTTTCTGATTTTTCTGTTTTTTCTGTTGAAGGAGAATTTGCCCTTTTAGCTGCTGAACCTCTTGATTCAAACCCATATGGAGTTGGTCTTTGAATCAGGTTCTTGCTAAACCTCACCTTTTTAGACTTTTCCTTTCGTACTTCTTTCACTGCTGAAGAAGCATTCATTTCAGCCTTAGCAACTGTCCCTTGAAGATAATACAATCCATCTTTGTATTTTCCAGCCAATACCTTCTTGCCATCTTTATAAAACTGAACTCTGAAATTACCTCCTTCATACTTGCAACCTGACCTCTCTAACATCCCATATGAAATCAGATTCCTGTTTACTTCTGGCATGTATTTCACATCCGTAAGTATCACTTCAGAACCGTCTGGGTTCTGAATCTGAATCTTTCCCATTCCTCTGATGTTTCCATAAGTGTTGTTAGCCATAAGAACCTTTCCACCATCATACTCCTTGAAATCAATTAAGACTTCCTTGTCTGATGTACTGTGGTATGAAGAACCTGAGTCCATCACCCAATTCTTCATTGTGTCTTGACTACTCACACTCAACACTATAGGTTGTATAGGTGCTGATGCAATATTTGCAGAATCTTTGCTTTTATTTCTCTCAGGACACTCTCTTTTCCAATGTCCTTCATCTCCACATATGAAACACTCACTCTGATTTTTCTTGTTAAATCTTGGCTTTGACTTAGACATGTTGTCTTTTGACTTTGATCTCCCTCTTCCATTACTCTTCTGAGATCTGTCATTTGTTCTTCCCCTTGATTCAACATACAATCCTTCAGAGTTAGATCCAGATTTGTTCAAAAGCCCTTTCTGCTTCAGCTCAATTTCCTTAGAATATGCAGAAGTGACTACCTCATGAACTGTTAGAGTCTCTTTTCCTGTACCATACTTAAGAGTATGTACTAGAGGCTCATACGGTGGCGGTAAGCTGGTAAGAAGCTGTATAGCCTGATCTTCATCACTCACATTGATGTTTAGGCTAGCTAAATCTGCAATAAGCTTAAGAAAACTGTCCAAGTTCTCTTCTATACTTCTGCCTTCATCCATCTTGTAACTAGCAAACTGTTGCTTAAGATAAATCCTGTTAGGAAGTGACTTGGTCTGATAATCCCTTTTTAGAGCCTTCCACATTAGCAAAGCTGTAGGCTCATGCATCACCTTCCTAAGAATCATGTCACTTAGACATGTACCAAGCAGATTCTTTACTCTAGTGTCTCTTGCAACTTTTAAAGAATCAACTTTGGGTTTCTCACCTTCTTCTAGTTTAGCAGATTCATCAAACAAAGTAGCGCCCTCCTCCAATACTGACGCCAAACCTTGAATCTCTAGCTGTCCTAGAAGCTTGTATTTCCACATTCCGAAATCTCCCTTCCCATCAAACTTGTCCATCTCAAACTTGCCTCGGGTAGGTTCCATGACTAACGGTATGTGGCTGCCTTAGATCTATCTATATAACACTTAAAGCCTGTGCTCTGATACCACTTGTTGAGATTTCAACTTGTGTTATATAGATTCTAAGCTAAGTATAATCGTTTGTTTGCGGAAATATAAACGACACAGATTTGTTCACCCTGTGTTCACCAATTGGCTACGTCACAGGGGTGGGAACGGTATCCCACAACTGATTTACTATATTCACTTGATTACAACTCGTTTAGCACAAACTCTTTGAATCAATGAATATCTCTTGTAAATCACTAGCACTCTTAGATCTTCTTTTAGCTCTTAGATTATTGTAATCTCTGTAGCTCTAATGATCTCTTATGCTTGTGTTGCTCACGTAATATTGCTCTGCCGCGTTATGCTTCTATTGATATCTTTTTATATCAAACCTAGCTCACGTCTCTTTTCTTTTGCAGGTACGACAGACTATGGGCTTCAACTGAACTTTTGGTCCATCTGCTCCTTGGCTCCATACATAGCCCAATTAAGAGGACAAGCTGAGTTTATGGCCCAAAAGGCCCATTAGGTTTTTGGCTGACTTTCCACAGGTCTAATTACCCCTAAAACAACTCAGGAATATTCTAGTTTTTTTTTATTATTTTGTTTTAGTCACAATTTGATTACTAAAATAACAAAAGCTAGCGGAGACGAGAAAGTCCATACCCACGAGCCAAATCTCAACATATGCCTAAAAGTAACTTGTATTTGATTGGTGACAAGTGAGTAAACTCTTCAAAAGATGCTTTGGATAGATAAAGACGTCAAGATTCTTGAAAACACTTGGTGTATGCATGTGATCGCATCTTCTTGAGTTTGATAGTTGTTAATGTGGCTTTTTTGTTTTGTGTGTCGGCAATGCGGCTCTTAGACACAACTATTAAACCCTTCGAGGTCTTGATGAATCTTTTATCACTCTATATAATCTTTACGGACTTATGGTTATGGAAAGAAATATATAAATATATAAACATAACATTATGAAGTTGCGGTCAACATTTTACATATCACATGCAATTCATAATATTTGAAAGAGCGAGAACTGTTACAAACTTGCAATCTATCTAGTTTCTTCTTCACGAATATTGATTATAGTAGTCCCAAAAGGTACTCTACTTCACAATAGAAAATTTGAAGTGCATAGTGTGTTTGTATTTGTTCCCTGGTTCAACAATCTGTGAAGGAAACTTCGGGTTGTTTACTGCGTCTGGATAACTTTGTGTTTCTAGACATAATCCACCGTAAGCTTGGTATACCGATCCATTCTTCCCTTTGATGTCCTTTAACATTCCTCCGGTATAGAATTGTAAACCCGGTTGGTTTCCGGATAACTCCATTTTTCTCCCTGATTTCTTGTCTACGAGTTCCACGATTTTCCTCATATGATCCGCCTTACCGTCTAAGCAATAGTTTATATCATATCTACAAAGGAAAAAAAATCAATAATTACAAAGATTTATACCATTATATAAACTTGGAGAAATGTATATATAATGTACTCACCCTGTTTTAAGATCCTTCATATTATCTTTAATGGGTCGGAGTTGGAGAAAATCATATGGTGTTCCTTTCACCGGTGATATTTGTCCGGTGGGGATGAGTTCACCGTCGACAGGAGTATAACTTGAGCCGAGGATCTGTATTTCTTCAGACAAAATATCTCCGGAGTTATGACCACCAAGATTCCAATAAGTATGATGAGCTAAGTTCACAGGTGTTGCTTTATCTTTAGGCTTTGCTTCCATCACCACACTCAGTTCATTGTCTTTGACAAGTGTATAAGTGACCGTGACATTGAGTTCTCCGGGAAACCCTATTGATACATAATACAATCATTAAATTTTGTCCTTAAAGTATACTTTTTAAAAGTTTTGGGGTGAAATAAAACAATTGAAAACAAACCGGACCTTGATCGCCATCAGGACTTGTGTAAGTGAATACAATGTGAGGTTTCTTGCCATCATACTTGTGTTTTGTAACTGCCCACACAACATCGCCAAACCCTTTCTTCCCACCTAAATTAAACAACATTATATTCACATAATCATAACTAATTGATCTCTATTAATATGTTATAGCACTCGTAGTTAATTACCATGAAGTGTGTTTTTGCCATCGTTGGCAGTAGTTTTGTATTCTTTTCCGTTCAATTTGAATTGGGCCTTTCCTATTCTGTTAGCTACTCGGCCCACGGTTGCTCCAAAATAAACCTTATCGGTCTGATTTACAAAGACAGTTAGTATATTAATGTAGCATAGCAAAAAAAATAAAAAATAAAGGGAAAAATAGTTTTTCTAAGTACCTTGTAGCTTTTGACGCTATCATAACCAAGAACAATGTCATCACTTTTTCCTGAAAAAAAATCGTTGAAATAGTTATAATAAAATCTAGGTAAAATGTATATAATATGAGTTTTTATTTGATTGCCAACATTCAAATATGATTGGTTCACTAACCATTTTTGTCCGGGAAATGGAGAGACATGATTGAAGCACCCCAATTTGTGAATTTGACGGTCATATTTCCCTTCTTGAGCTCATATAACCCAATATTCTCCTTTTCATTATCATCTCCATCAACCTCATCTTCATCATCATCGTCGTCGTCATCCGTATCATCATCCGTGTCATCATCAGTATCAGTTTCATCATCACTATCATCATCATCATGTTCACCCTTCTTTTTATCCTTATGCTTCTTTTCATCAACATCATGGCTATCATTATCATTTTTAGGATGATCAACGCTCTTCTTCTCATGATCATCATCTTCTTCTTTCTTTTCATGTTGAAGACCCTTTGTATTCTCATCATGCTCTATTTTTTTATGCTCATCATCTTCCTTTTTAGGCACATCATGCTCTTTCTCTTCGTCCTTTTTACTGTCTTTGACATCAGAACCGGCAGTCTGATCATCATCTGCCTTTTCACCTCCTATCTCTTTGTGTGTACTGTTATGATCAACTTTAACTTCTTTAGTACTGCTCTCCAAATGTTCCGATTGAACTTCAACGTTGTTGGCAAATGAGAAACTTACCACAACTCCTAATGTAACTAATATAACCAAACATAACAATACAGAAACCCTCGCCATGTTGAAGAAAAAAAAAGAATTAAAAAGTAATATGAGTAAGATGAATTTCTTGGTGAGTATTTATAGGTTGAAACTTATTAGATAAAATAAGACAAGAATAGGAAATTCTGACAAATTCGTGATTCGTAGAGAAGTTAGGAGATAAAACCGGATTGTGTTTTCTAGATTTTCGTTTGTAATCACAAATATCTTTACAGCTAAATCTGCATGAATCACCAAACTTTAAAAAGATAAGCACTAACACACAACATTTGTATGTTGCATCACATAATCATTTGAACGTTTCTTTATAAGATATTGGGCCCATTCTTTTAGGCCCACTAAGGCTGAGTCTCCCTTATCACAAACATTCAATAACTTTTGATACAATACTGTAACACCTAATGAAAAAAAAGAAAAAAAAAATCATCCAACAATGGAGGTTTCTTCAGATACAAGTACTAGATTTTCTCTTCCTTGTTCACGAAACTAGTAGTACAAGACGATGAAGACGAGTTGTTGAACATAGATGACGGAGGAAGTTGGGACGATGGTTGATCCAAAGACGCACCCTTTTGATTGTTTGCTATCATGTTAGACATCAGCAAGCTACTAAAGTAGCCTCCACATCCTTTGTTATTATCCACTGCTGCGGTTTTCTGAACATTATTGCTAATAGGATGCCGTGGACCGACGATCTGTTGTTCCCCGTTGGATCCGACCATGGATGAGATCGCAGCTGCTATCACTGAATGGAAACTTGGGTCGGAAGTAAGCGCTTTCGTTAGGGTTTCTGTTAAGGACTGGCTATTTTGGACTGTTTTTCCTAGGTTGGACGCCCCAAACTGGACATTATTATAAGGGTATGGAGTATAAGAAGAATACCCATTACCCCAGATGGCCGGTAGGTTGAGAGTAGACGGATTTGATGGTGGTGATGAATTGGAAGAGAAATTTAAGCTTGTGGATGGAAATCTTTGGAAAGAGTTTGAAAATTTGTTGAAATTTAAAGAAGGCAATGAAGAAGAAGAATGTTGTGGTGCGGTGAGGTCTAGAGTGACGGTGGGATGTAATGGAGAATGAAGGTTGGGTGAATAGAAGGATTTGTTGTTGTTGTTGTTGTTATTGATGAATCTTGAATTTTCGTAGAGGTTGTTTCCGATCATTGTTGCGGCTGATGATGAGGAGGAGCCGGAGAGGAGCATAGAGGCGGCGGCTGAAGTAGTAGATGCCATGGTGGTGGCTGAGAGAGGAAGAGGATGGCTGTGTGTTCCTTCATAGGTTGTGATTAGTATGGACATGTCTTCTGCACATCTTTGGACCTAAAACATCAATAGTTTAAGACAAACAGCTAGAACTTAGATAAATCTGGTCTGTTTTTATACATGCACATGCCCCAATTGCTTCCCATATATTATAATAAAGCAGATAACAATAATCATAGCCATCGAAATGTTCAACAATTTAAAATAGATTTCATAATATATGTAATATGAACTAAAATTAAAACACTACCAAACAAATTTATACGGTTTCAGTTTCATTATGATTATTTCAAAATTATAAAATCAAGACTAAAACGATAGATGGATTTGATTTTTTTTTTTTTGGAATATGTATGTACCTGTTTTCTAACGGGACAACCAGCTGCAACCGTGCAGCGATAGTATGCTCGTGGACATGGATTTCCTTTCGCAATCTTTTGACCATATTTTCTCCATTGACAACCATCATTCATCTATATACCATATAATAAAACTTGTCATAATCAGTAGTAACAAATAAAAAATAATCAAATTGTTTACAATGATATCAAAATTATAGATCAAATAAAATGGATAAACTAAAGGACGTACCGTTGGTGTGTCGCATCTCGCTCTAACACAAACTCTAGCTCTCTTTACATGATTTTGCTGGCCGGCCTCTCCATCCACATCGCCACCGGATGACGGTGCCGGAGAGCTTCTCTTCCCGGTAACTTTACCCGGCGGCCAAGTTTCTCCCGGAGCTTCTTCCGAGCTATTTTCAAGGCTAGAACTGGCCGGATTCACGACAGATAAACTCCCGTTCAGTTCACGGCCGTTGCCGTTATTGAATCCTAAGGTCAAGCCAGCTTTGTTCAACTCTTCATCAGCGTTGACTTCTTTGGTGATCACGTCTATTTTCTCTTCCTTTTTCAAGGTGTTATCACTAGGGGAAGAACTTCTTCTTCCGAGTGAAAGCGACACAAGCTCGCGCTCCTGATCAAAAGAACTCAAATCCGTCGTCGTGGCCTTAGGAAGATCAACCATGTTTTGATCTTGAGTTGAGTTGTTTGAAGGTTCTTGTTGAATTATATCGAAGAATCTGAGCTTGAGAGATTTGTAATCACTTTCAATTCTTTCGAGCATCCCTTTAAGCTTTTCGTTCTCTTCTTTCATCTCGCTCATCTCAGCCTTGGCAGATTCAAGTTCTTGATGATCACCATCATCCTAAGATTATTAAATAAAATAAAAGGATTAATTTCCCAACTAAATCTTAATTGTTCCAAGATTTTATTTGTTACACATGGCTATCAATACTAAATTCTAACGAATTATTAAAATCGTATATAGAAACTAATCTTTAGAACTAACATATAAGTTTGCACAAAAAAACTAACATATAATCTTTTATTTCCATATACATATAGAACTTTAAGTATTTGGACATATGATGGGATGGTATTTACCTTATTATCTTCATGGATTTGAGCAGATCCAAGAACTTTATCTTTAAGAAGAGAATCTGAAGTGGGTAATTTCAGAAGAACCTCCATTTTTAGAAATATAACAAGATCTTTGTCTTCTTCTTTGAATTTTGTTGTTGTCTGTTTTTTTCCCCTTCAAATTCTTAATCAAAACCTTCTACTTATAGCCACTTGTGTAGTTTCTTCGAGGTGACCCAAAGCGTCAACACTTCAACATGCTCAATTTTTTATTTTATTTTTATTGAATGCTGAGACTTTTTCCTCCAATCATATCTGTGTTATTTATTTTAAACTAACTAACGAAATATAAGAGAAATTCTTTCCTGACTTTTTCTGATATAAAAAATATTACAACTAGAATACATTGAAAAGCAAATTTTCAAATTAATTTAGTAGAAATTTTGTAATCATATTTTTGTTTTATTTTTAAGCATTATAATAATGAAAATTTGAATAATAATGATATACATTTTAGTGAATAGTTTTCAAAATTAAAACTGTGATGATTTCAGACGAAGTATATATTTTCTTTTTATTAGTTGAATCAAGTGTAGATTAAAGTCTACATGGATCTTGGTTATTTACTTGGAGTATTATTAAAATGTTTAAATGCAATAAATAAATTAAGTCCGGACGACGTAGTCCAAGTAGAAAGACGGATCTGTGGTGGCAACCACCATCCGGGTTCGATTCCCCTTCTCCTCCCATGCGAAAACTAACATGCCTCCTCTAGACACCTAATACGGGCATTGGGCCAAAGGTCCAGAGAAAAGCTTTCCAGGTGAAACTGACATGTGGTCTGACTGAGCCCAAGAGATTAGTTTAGACTGTGGTGGTCTGAAATTTACCCCTGAATTAACAAAAAAATAAAATAAATAAATAAATAAAATTAACATATATACGGCGTCAAATAGAGATTGTATAATGTGACGGCCTGAAGGAAGATATCCTTGAAGCTTCATGGAAGAAGACTTCTTCTATCTCTTGGGCCTCACATCACATGAGCATTCGTCAACTGTTTAAACCTTATATTATTTGTTTAATTAGTGTGTTTATTAATTAGCCCTCCCTCATCAAAAACATGTTATATATAGTACATATATGTATAAAGCTATACATTCATATCATTATCAAAATGTACATAAATCATATTAATTTCAGGTTGATAATCGACATTGTGACATAGTAACAATCTAGTTCTTCAGCTTTTATGTTCTACCATTCTGTGACAAGAAATTTCATTTCATTTCTCACTTGGTGTTAATTTCAATCATGTTATTCTGTATAATTCAAGTTCGTATATAATTACCACTCTTAAATAAAAGAAATAGGATGAGGAGGTCAACAAAACTAAAAACTGTAGGAAACAAGAATTTTAGGATATCAATACTTAAGAAACAAATCTCAAAGTCAAATCAAGAACATGATTTGAAAGGAAAAAAATATTAAGCAATTGATTAATTATAGTGTTGTATATATGTAGACCTGGTTCAATGGTTCATATGGTAGGCCAAAGGGTGTGTATACCGGTCAATACGCAGGTCACACACGGTAATTATATGGTTTTGTCAACTATGGACTTTGTTAATTAAAAAAAATGTGTGATTCCCCATTGTTATTATCTCCGAATGTCAAATGCTTCCCACAGTTGTCAAATTTCATCAGTGACGTAACGCTGCATGGCGTTGAAAAAAGCACATGCATTATTCATTTATTTGCTCTATTTTCTTGTAAAATATTAATAAATATATATATATATATATTTTTTATTTTGAACTCTTTTAAGATATAACGAAATAATTTGTTTTACCATGTATGATTATACATACGGGCTTTACTCGTATAAAATTATCGGTAAATTACAAAGATAAAACATTATATAAATATATTGATTAGCTAGCAGCAAATTGTCGTCTTTCATGTCTCCAGTTCTTCAAACCAAACAATTTATTAGTTCTGAGACCAAAACTATACAATTGTTTGATGTGGTGCCGTACATAACTATGTGAAATTTTATTTATTTATTTTGGTCGCATTACATGAAATAAATTTATTTCGTGAGGCCATGTTGAATCTTGAATAATTAAATTGGTCTCGATCTAAGTTTCCTACTTTTCTTTTTCTTCTGGGGATCTGAGTTACGTTCCTACAGATTTTATATTACAGAAAAAATCTTAGTAAACATTTTGATCAACTCAACTTACATCATGCATTTGTTTTTTTTAATATAAACAAAAGACTTTCTTGTCAACTATTATAAATGTGTACAGTTCATTATATGGTTAAGTAAACAGTCGTGGTCGCAATGTGGTTATTGTTTAATTCAATAAGTAATCTAATCTATTAAAACAGGAAGGTTTGCCATGGTACATAAATGTTGTTTCCAGAATTTACCCTTGATATTATTAAGATTTGTAACCTTCATTAAGGGTAAAACTGTAAAACAATTTATATTTGATTTATTCATAATATTTTATAATATCTTTTATTTTCTTTTTTCTATCATAATCATATCTAACGAAAATCTTTTTCAAAACTTTTAAAAAAATAATAATTAATTTCGAAATTAATATTAAAATAAATATTATAAATTATTCTTAACTAAAATTTAACTTAAAGAAATAAAATCAAGCATAATTAAGTTACTAAATCAATTGGTACATATAATTATATAATTTAATACATAATTATTTTATAAATTATATAATCATTAAAATTAATAAATTATTATTAAAATAAGAAAGTAGTATATAATATTGTACTAGCGTGCGGGTATAAATTATTAAATTGGTAAAAAACGTTTTTTACGATTGTACTTCTTAACGGGTTGTTTCATCAAATTTTAAAATATTTAAATTATAATAAAATGGGCTAAAAATAAATTAACCAATTTCGATTTCTAAAAATAAAATTTGCACGAGTAACTAATTCCAATTGATATATTTTAAATTTAATATAAATATTTAAATTATTTAATATCTATATTATTCAAATATATGATGCGTCAAATTATAGTTCATGTTTGAATGCAATTTTTAACGGGTTGTTCCGTCAAATTTTCAAATTATATATGATTACAACACGTGTTGAAAAATAGATTAACCAAGTTCAAGCATGACTAATCATATATTAAAAATAACAATAAAATACAACTACTAATATATAATATACAAGTTAATAATATCAAAACAAAAACAAAATTTATTAAATTTTTTCTCACATTTAGCACTATATCATCTTATTTTCATTTGATATAGATTAGACGAAATAGGTAACGAAATTAATTTATAAAAATATAAATTTAAGATAAAAGTATATATTCTAAGAATGAAAACATAAACCCGCGCTTCTTTAGCGCGGGTCAAAATCTAGTGGGATATTAAATTAGCACGTCGCACATGATTAACTTCATTAACTAAGTAAAACTAATTAATACAGTTACTAATTACATGGATATTTTCTTGACGCCGCCGTGGGACCAGCGCTTAATTTCCAACTTTGTAAGTAAAATTGTTTCATTTGTGATAATTAGACTAGTGATAAGTTTTTGGTTTACCGAATTCGGACCAAATCCGAAAAAATTAGAGTTATGTTTAAAAAATGGTCTGAATTAATAAAGAAAAAAAAATTTAAAAGTGGAGGTCGGAATTTTTTTGTTATTAATAATTATGTTAAAATTGAACAATGAATATGATTGGAAATCGGAGATAGACGAATTCTCTGAAAATTGATGCACTCATTGCTTTATAAATATAATTCGGAGTTTAACAAGTTGCAAGATACAATGAAGTGAATAGTAAAATGTCTATTTATAGTAACAGTGATCAAACTTTTTGTCGAAAAATGATCAGATTTTTTATTGGATTGTTGGTTTTTTAGCGGACTTTAATCTTTGAACTAAAATATTTTTAAAGAGATGGTAGATTTTAATGGATTTATGGATGAGATGATAAATTAATATCCAACAATTTTGATGTGGAAAAATTATGATGGCTTAATCATCCATAATAAGACAAATGAAGATGATCAACCTTTTAGTCTTATTTAGACAATAGAAGTCTTTGGTCAACTGTAGTAATTATTTCTAATTTGCGATAAGTTTGTTTATTTACAGTTCCATAGTAGTTAATTATGTTCATATGGCCACACTATTAAATAGTATTCATTCCATTTTATATTAATAGTTGTTTAAGACTTTTCATAAATATTAATAATTTTTTTAATTTTTATTAATTACATATATAATATATTCTTATTTATTATTAAGTTAAAGAAATAAATATAAAATTGAGAAACTTATTTATAACTGTATTGAAAATATAAAACGATTACAACAAAATAAATTTTAAACTCTAAAACAATACTTAATATAAAATGGAATGAGTATTATAAATACAACAGTTTTATAAATTATAGGGAAGGAAGAAAGTTTTTGATTGATTTTTTCAGAAACCGAGTGAATGAATGAAAGGGTCTACTAACATGTCTCTGCGACTCGCAAAGACAGATCAGAGATCTTGACCCGAGCTTTATAACTTTCTTTTTGTTAGTATAAAGTTATTTTTTTTATATGCTAACGAAGCGTTCGTATATTTGATGGTATTCAACAGAAAATACAACTATATTAAAAAAAAAAAAAATACTTGGGACGTCAACTTGCGGATAGATTTTACAAGTACTGACCTAAGGTCAATGGTTTAGATATAGACATTGAAATTAAAGAAATAAAGAAAGATTTATAAGTTAAGAGACAACTTGGAGATTCTCTATTGAAATTTAGGTCAATGGTTTAAGATTAGTCATTGAATGAATGATTAGTTTCTTATCTCCCATCTCTATGCATTATCCAAGATATTTGAATTCAAATTTGATCCTTTTTTTAATTTTGTTCTCTCAGAAAATATTGATTAAGTTGAAGGAGTACATGTCCCATGTACAGCTAGCTAGTAGTACCACTACTTATTCTTCTCCATGGAAATTAAGCATAACGGCCGGTTGAAATTCAATTTTATATACCAACTATTCGGTTATTGTTCTATTGTTGAATATGTATGGAAGTTACAAGTACTTGACCTTGGTAAAGTATACATCCCAAACCGGAAAAAAAATCCAGTTCAACGATTAGAATTATTTTTCAGTTTTTTTTTTTTTTTGCAACACTTTGGAAATTGATTTAGGTTGCAAATAGTTGACTGTTGTACACAAATAAACTATTGTGTTTTATTTTTATATCATTATGCTGGTTTCAGAAAAGAACTACATTTACAAATGTACTAGATTCGTTGAAAAATAAATAACCTTTTTGTTGTCTATTCATTTCGTTAATCTAAGTTTGGTTGGTGCTTTAGAAGTTCTATATCAGAATTATCTGACTTACATAAACGAAAAGCATATTACAAACAAATATGAATTATACTAAATTCTATAAATACTTTCTTTTCTTTTTTTTTATATAAATTCTATAAATATATGTCTGAGAAAGAGGGTTTCATCCAGCTATGACGAAAAACCCGACTTATCTCCCATATTTTCTAGTATCATGTCTGAAGAAGAGGGTCATAGCTGATATACTTGTATTTTCATGCATTTAGGCTATTGTTAGGATCATGTTTTACTTCTTTTTAGTTTCCTTTAGCTTCATTTCTTTGGTCATTGGTGTGTTTAGAGTATAGGATCATCTAGAGCTAGGTTTAGGCATTCTAGGCTTGCATTTGGAGTGTTTCCTATGTTTTGTAGGTTCTTGGAGTTGCTAAGGATGTTTGGAAGAGTTTGGAGGCTAAAGGAGTGATTGCAAGTGAAATGGTGATGAAGGACCAAACCGATGAGCTTGAAATATTGAGTCATATGAAGATATTACGTTGACTTTTAGCTCTGGGATTCTGAATAAAAATCATGGGAAATTGAGTTAGCTTTCTAATGGAGGTGGTTTGAAGTCATTCGGAGCTATATGGAAAGAGTTATGCCTGATTTACTGGATGCATCTCAACACAGTCTTCATATCGGGTTGCATATCGGCCAGCCAACCGATACGACCTCTCGGATTAATTTTTGTGCATCCATATCGGTTGGCATATCGGCCAGCCAACCGATACGCTCCCCAGAAACTGTTTTGGATCCGGGTCAACACCCGGTTTGTTCCGGGTTGACCCGGCTCGCACCCTATTGACTATTTAAGCCAAAAACCTATTTTTTTTTATTGTATCTTAAGTTTTATTTTCTGTTCTAAACACTTTGGAAGAACAAGATTGATTTCTTTGATTAATCTAAGTACTTTTTGGTGATTTCTTCTCTAAATCTTTGTTTCTATCTCTAATCTCTAATGATCAACATTATCCCCATGGATTTTGTTGTTCACATGATGATTAGTGAGTAGTTCTTCATAGGGCTTATGGGTTAGGTAGGATTAGGTTGATTAGGGGTGATCAATGGATTTCTAGTGCTTGATTGTTTAAAATCTCATCTGTCAAAGTGTGTTTAATGTCTAATTAGCCTTGATCAAGTTGATTAGAATGCTTAAGATTTCTTGTTCACAACATGTTCGATGAAATTCCTGTTCATAGCTTTGATAGAACTTTCACATTCTAGCGCATGAGAATGTATGTTTAGAGTGATTGTTAGTTGTTTGGAACTTGTTTGATTGCTTGCTTGATTCTAATTCACAAATAAGAATTTGTTCTTGGATTAGGATTAAGTAAAGAGATTAGTATTAAGAGATTAAACTGATCGTATTGTTGTGTTCCTTACTAGGAGGTTAGCTTGTATGAAGTTTGAATTAGGATCCTTGATCATCCCGAATCACCTGTCCGTTGACCTTAACCTTATGCCCTATCTTTATCATTGATTGAATTCACATTCGTTTACTTGCCTTTTACTTACTTCTGTTTGAATTGTTCTCGTTAGGATTGTTAGAAACCAAAAAACAAACTGTTTGATTTGACTCTGAAGGATTAGTACTTGCCTATTGGTTTTATCCGTCCCAAAAAGGTTCGATACCTCAAGACTACACGATAAGCTTGAGGAATTGGTACCTCAAAGGAATCCTAAAATCTTAGTTATCAATTTGGCGCCGTTGCCATTTTGGGATTCTGGATATATCAATTCGATTTCTACTCCTTTTTAGTTCAAGTCTTTGTTACTAAATTTGCTCCTTCTTCTAGCTTTGATGTCATGTGCAAGTATTGTTGAGCCAACACATGAGGAGAATACTCAAGTCCAAGATGACTTCTTGAAAGAAGCTGAAGAGACTATTAAGGAATTTGAATTGCTTCTTGGTTGTACAGTTGGTGAAGACCTTGTAGTGCGGTATGAAGATGATGATGATGAAGGGACAATCATGGGTCACTCAACCAATATAAACAATGAAGAAGTAGGAGAAGTTGTGAGAGATGAGGAGGAGCCTTATGAAGATGAGTCGGTTGTTGAGTGCAAGAACATCAAGGAAGAGAGCATACAAGACGAGCCCTCAATCATGGAAGAAGAGCCAAAGCAACCAATTCACAAGAAAGAGCCAATTGGAGGAAATCTTATAGAGAAGCAAGATGACCTCAAGGAAGACGCCTTCAAGGAGGATGAAGAAGATAGATCTCCAAGGGCTCAACCCCCTCACAACCTTCTTGGTATAGTCTCTACCACACCATTGAGCTCTCATGATCCAAGGAAGATCCCTTTTGAGGAGATAAGGCTGAAGGAGTTTAGGGGGTGGTTCTACGATGAGTATGATCCCGGTGATACAAACTCATGCCACATCCCTAAACAAAAAGAGTGAAGGGATAGTCAAGCTAAGTGACTCAAAACAAGCTCACTTGGGAGGAATTCCCATGTCTATCCTTTTGGGGAGCTTTGGGGTAAATGCAAAGAAGAAGAGGATGAGTTTTGGGATTGAGCCCTGCTCTTCATCAAACCCGACTTACTCCATGGGGGAATCATCATCCCCATCACACCACAACTAACCAGGTAACACTCCGACTTGTACATACTTGCATTTTAGCTTCTTTTCTTTCTTTTTCTCCTTTTGTTGAGTCTCTCTCTCGAGCTTGCTTTCCCACCGAGACGGTGTGAACTAAGTTTGGGGGAGAGGCTAGTTGCTAATCATGTTTTCTTTGTTCTTATTTTCGATTTTCTCACTTTGAGTCTCATGCATTTCACTTAAGGCATAGAAAAATCCAAAAAAATTGAAAAAATTTCAAAAATTTCAAAAAGAAAGCATGTAGTTGCACTTGCATCATAGGATCGAGTCTAGTTGCATCATATAGGACGCATGCATAGGGAGCAATGATTGAAATTCCTTGTAAGACTGATTGAGTGATGACGTGTTCTTTATGCTAGTTGTTTGAGCTAGTTGATTGTCCTAAGATTGCAATTCAAGAAAGGCTAGGAAGTTAAGACGAACCATGCTAGGATTGCTTGCTTTGAAATTTGATTTGAAACTGAAATAGGCTTTGAATTGACACTAGCTCTGCCTAAGTGAGAACTTTAATGATGACATCTAATTATCTTACTCATGCTCTGTGTGCTAAACTCGTGGATACCCTAAAATATTTGAGCATTCTTATCCTCTCTACCCCTCTCTACCTGCTCAAATAGACTTTCATACCTTTCACCACCCTTCTTTCAAGCCACAAATACTATCTTGAGTGGTAGGCCTATTTGGAATGAGCTAGGTAAAAAGTGTTGAGTATGAGGCGACTAGGAGAAATTTCCATATAGTGCAAGCTCAGCACCTTTAGCTTTGCAATAGGCTAGAATCCAAGTTTGGGGGAGGAATTGGGAAAGGAGAAAGAGAGTAAAGAAAAGAAAGAATGAAAGGGATTTTGGTTGGGATCTTATGTTTGTTGGCAAAGTGTTTTAAAAGAAGAAAAGCTCTTATGTGTTTAAAGAAAAGAAAAGTGTCTCATATTTTGAAATGAAAAGAAGCCAAAGGCTCACCTTAAAGAAAGAAAAGAGACCATTGCTAAAGAAAGATTTGAGCTAAGTTAAAAAGAAAAGATTTGCCACTGTTTTGAAAAGTCTTTATTGATCCTTGGGGAGTTTGATTGGAAGGTATCTGATTGAGAAAAGGGGATGAGGCAAAAATAGCCTTGGTCAAGGGTAGTATCCATTTAGGTGGGCTAGACTAGGAGAAGAAGTAATTGGGGCATGGGTAGATGGAAATCAACCTAGTATGCACCAATTGCCTCTAACTCTTAGCATTTTACTATAGCTCATTCACTTCTTTATGAGAGAACCTTCATGCTTTTGGAGTAAACCCCTCTTTTGATTGAGATCACTTTAATCTCAAAACCTTGTCCCTTTTGCCAAATGAGTTTGATCACCTTGCATTGAGTAAGATCCACTTGAAAACCTAATGAATGTTAAAGAGCTAGTTGATAGGAATGCTTGTCTAGGTTGAGAATTGAGCTAAGAGTTTTGTCTTGATGAGCATGGCTAAATTTTTGGAGTAAGCCTAACTTGGTTGCATCTTGGTGACGTTGACTCGAATTGGAACTTGTTGATCTCAGTTGTGTCTTTGGATATGAGCTCCCGCCTTCAAACCTTTCTCCCAACTTGCTTTGATAGTCTTATGCTTGCTTGTGGACAAGCAAGGTTTAAGTTTGGGGGAATTGATATACTTGTATTTTCATGCATTTAGGCTATTGTTAGGATCATGTTTTACTTCTTTTTAGTTTCCTTTAGCTTCATTTCTTTGGTCATTGGTGTGTTTAGAGTATAGGATCATCTAGAGCTAGGTTTGGGCATTCTAGGCTTGCATTTGGAGTGTTTCCTATGTTTTGTAGGTTCTTGGAGTTGCTAAGGATGTTTGGAAGAGTTTGGAGGCTAAAGGAGTGATTGCAAGTGAAATGGTGATGAAGGACCAAACTGATGAGCTTGAAATATTGAGTCATATGAAGATATTACGTTGACTTTTAGCTCTGTGATTCTGAATAAAATCATGGGAAATTGAGTTAGCTTTCTAATGGAGGTGGTTTGAAGTCATTCGGAGCTATATGGAAAGAGTTATGCCTGATTTACTGGATGCATCTCAACACAGTCTTCATATCGGGTTGCATATCGGCCAGCCAACCGATACGACCTCTCGGATTAATTTTTGTGCATCCATATCGGTTGGCATATCGGCCAGCCAACCGATACGCTCCCCAGAAACTGTTTTGGATCCGGGTCAACACCCGGTTTGTTCCGGGTTGACCCGGCTCGCACCCTATTGACTATTTAAGCCAAAAACCTATTTTTTTATTGTATCTTAAGTTTTATTTTCTGTTCTAAACACTTTGGAAGAACAAGATTGATATCTTTGATTAATCTAAGTACTTTTTGGTGATTTCTTCTCTAAATCTTTGTTTCTATCTCTAATCTCTAATGATCAACATTATCCCCATGGATTTTGTTGTTCACATGATGATTAGTGAGTAGTTCTTCATAGGTCTTATGGGTTAGGTAGGATTAGGTTGATTAGGGGTGATCAATGGATTTCTAGTGCTTGATTGTTTAAAATCTCATCTGTCAAAGTGTGTTTAATGTCTAATTAGCCTTGATCAAGTTGATTAGAATGCTTAAGATTTCTTGTTCACAACATGTTCGATGAAATTCCTGTTCATAGCTTTGATAGAACTTTCACATTCTAGCGCATGAGAATGTATGTTTAGAGTGATTGTTAGTTGTTTGGAACTTGTTTGATTGCTTGCTTGATTCTAATTCACAAATGAGAATTTGTTCTTGGATTAGGATTAAGTAAAGAGATTAGTATTAAGAGATTAAACTGATCGTATTGTTGTGTTCCTTACTAGGAGGTTAGCTTGTATGAAGTTTGAATTAGGATCCTTGATCATCCCGAGTCACCTGTCCGTTGACCTTAACCTTATGCCCTATCTTTATCATTGATTGAATTCACATTCGTTTACTTGCCTTTTACTTACTTCTGTTTGAATTGTTCTCGTTAGGATTGTTAGAAACCAAAAAACAAACTGTTTGATTTGACTCTGAAGGATTAGTACTTGCCTATTGGTTTTATCCGTCCCAAAAAGGTTCGATACCTCAAGACTACACGATAAGCTTGAGGAATTGGTACCTCAAAGGAATCCTAAAATCTTAGTTATCAATTTGGCGCCGTTGCCATTTTGGGATTCTGGATATATCAATTCGATTTCTACTCCTTTTTAGTTCAAGTCTTTGTTACTAAATTTGCTCCTTCTTCTAGCTTTGATGTCATGTGCAAGTATTGTTGAGCCAACACATGAGGAGAATACTCAAGTCCAAGATGACTTCTTGAAAGAAGCTGAAGAGACTATTAAGGAATTTGAATTGCTTCTTGGTTGTACAGTTGGTGAAGACCTTGAAGTGCGGTATGAAGATGATGATGATGAAGGGACAATCATGGGTCACTCAACCAATATCAACAATGAAGAAGTAGGAGAAGTTGTGAGAGATGAGGAGGAGCCTTATGAAGATGAGTCGGTTGTTGAGTGCAAGAACATCAAGGAAGAGAGCATACAAGACGAGCCCTCAATCATGGAAGAAGAGCCAAAGCAACCAATTCACAAGAAAGAGCCAATTGGAGGAAATCTTATAGAGAAGCAAGATGACCTCAAGGAAGACGCCTTCAAGGAGGATGAAGAAGATGGATCTTCAATGGCTCAACCCCCTCACAACCTTCTTGGTATAGTCTCTACCACACCATTGATAGCTATATTTTGAGGATCCATATTTCGTGATTGATTGATAGCTTCCAATATAGCTATATTAGGAGAATAATTTGCAAAACAAATAGATTTTTTTTTTTTTTCACGTTTAAATATTTTCATATCTGGTCAAACGTTTCTTTACTTTCTCTCTCTATTGTGAATCCTCTCGCCTTTCTCTTAAGTTGACCTCATCTCTGAGTCCGTTTCTGACTGCCGGTGAAGGATTCAGTTCCATCGACGGTTAGATTACTTTTGTTTTCTTTTCTATGGCGGATTCCACCAATTTTATCTGTTTGAGATTGATTTCACCGCCTTTCCTTTTCGGATTCTCTTTTCTTTTCTGATTAATATCGGTTTAAATAAAATGCTTTGGCGGTTCATGGCTTGTCGTCTTCTGCTTCTAGATCTCTCTTCCGGTTTTTTTTAACCGGAATCTCGGTCTTCTCCGTCGTTCTCTTCCATCGCACCACCATCAATCTCTTTAGCCTCTCTTCCGAGGTTGGCAAATGTTTAGAGTCGTGTGTCCGATAATTCAATCGAGTTGAACGGGTTCGACTGATATTTAATCGAGATCAAATCCAAGTGAATCAAAAATAAATCAAAACACAATAAAAGTTTAAAGTATAAAACAAATTCTAAACACTAAAACGACATATCAAAGCAGATTCACATCAAGTCTATTTTATTTTGCTCCTATAAAAAAAACTTGAACAGAGGCCGAAGATTTAAACTAAAACAGTAAAGATCTTTTCTTTTTTCCTGTTTGCCTTTCCTTTTTATGTACAAAGAAGAATTTAAACTAGAAGAAAAAACCCAAAAATTAAAAAGTGATTCGAAATTTAAAAAGTGAAATGGATAAAAAAAACCCTCAGTCCTCAACCTTAGGGCCTTCGTATAACGCTCCAACCACGTTAAGATCATCTGGCTTATCATCTCTCTCTTGCAGCCATGCATGACCTTCTTTCTCCACTTGACCTCTCAAAACGTCGTCTTCCTCTGAAAACAAACACATATAAACACATTATAAATTTATAACATAATCTGCGTAATTAGTGTTAAGGCTAATATGTTTAGTAAGTATTTAAGGTGACCTGATGAGAACTTGTCCAAAGGGAACTCTAGGAAATAAGTGCAATGTCTGCCTTCTGGATTGCAGTAAGGAGGGCCAAGAACATCAAGAACCGCGCACGCTGTTTTCGCAGTGAACCGATGCATGTTCCCGCCATCTTCCGGGTAAAGAATCGAGGCGTTGCATGGTGCGGTTAACGTTGAGTCCATCTTCAACTTTGCCAGCCTGGTTTTCGGATCTCTCACTGCGATTGAGATAAGACAAAGCGATTTTGAGTTTACATTATCATGAAGGTCAAGATCAGAAGACTATTAATGCTTTGATGGTTAACACTCCGGAATGTGGAAAAGGAACTATAGAGCTAAAATCATGAAGCAAAAAATGAACACTTTTGGCTACATAAATTGCCATTATGACAAATTTAATGTTTTATATCATAGGAATGGTAGAATATTGAAATAATCTAATTATCAAATACAGAGAACACTTTAACTAAAAATAGAGTTTTCCCAAATATTAATATAAAACATTAATAAGCTTGTTCAAATAAATTAACAACCTTTTTGTTTTTAAGTTCGAGTCTTAAATTCATAATCTTCCACATGTCCGAAAACTGGAAATTCTTATTTAAAAGTAACTCTCCGTACTAAGAATTGTTTGAACCCGGGACACAAAGGAACCAACCCCATTAACTATCGTTCTGTACTAAGAATTGTTTGAACCCGGGATACAAGGGAACCAACCCCATTAACTATCGTTCCGTACTAAGAATTTTTTGAACCCGGGACACAAGGGAACCAACCCCATTAACTATCGCTACGGACACCTTGTTTAATAAATTAACAGCCTTTTCTTTAACAACCTTTTTATGTATATTTTTAACACGTTTATATTATTCAACCAAATTACTTTTAAAAAGTGAAAAGCAATGAATATCTTGAATTTTCATAATTTCAACCGTGAAAATGGAAATAACAAACTGTATATCATTCAGCACCTATAGAGGGGACATAGAATCTGATTTCCTATAGGGACCAATCCCAAATTGTTGACACAAGTAGGATGACCTACATAGGAGATATATGGTCGGTCCTAAAGTGAGATCGGCCATACGAAAGTCATCATCACATCAGCATACATCAGCACTGAGATGAGATCTAGAATAACTTTTAAGGGACATAATCAATCCATTTATTGACAGTTGGTTTTGACTTTTGAGTTGAAAATGCATAAAAGTTTAACACCATAATTCTGAGTGCTATTACTAATTAATCAAAGCCTATAACTTGTTTTGCTAAATTGGGATTATATGTTTGAGACAAGAAGTTAAAAGTGACTTCGGTTTGTCTCTTCTATCACAATACACATTAGAATATCTAATGAACCCTAATCAGCTAACAAGAGACTGATTGCAAGACAATAACAAACAGGTTTCATAGTTTTAAAGTTTTCTTGGGATGAAAGAAAGCTTACTTGGAGCATCAACCACCCAATCATACGACTTGATGTGCATTGTACCAAAGAGAAGCTTGCTAAATACTGTCATTCCTGGATGGTTATGAAGAGGAATGACACCAGAAGGCGGCAAACAGAAAATCCCAATCTGCGATAAAAACCCTAATCATGATTACTTATACCACAAGAAAGAGACAAGACAAGTTAGAGTGATTGTATTTAGTGAAATTACCGAGAATTGTTCACATTGGTGTAGATGCAGATACGTTATTGGTGGCGAAGACCCATTTTCTGGTCCGGAGATTGGTCGGAAATACGGCATGGTCGGAGTTAATCCGACATCCTCTGGTTTCATATTGTCTATATTTTTATAATCAAAATCCAATCAAAATCGAAACTTTATAGAAACCCATAACAATAGATGAGATTTGAATCAAAATTTAATACCAAGAATATCTCGTAGCTGTTGGATTTTATCTTCAGACGGAATAACTCCAGGACCGCAACTGGAGAACACTTCTTGGCAGGTAATAAACAGCCGCCGTACCGCAGTTATCTCGTCCGCCGGGGAACCAATCTTCTTCCGTCGCCACGCCATCACCATCTTCTTCTTATTCTTCTTTTTCTTACTATGAGGCGAATTAACAGAACTGGGATTAGGGCTCTTAGCTTTACATTGATTCTTACTCGAAATCAATTCCAAAACATCTTTCTCTGGTTTCATTGAAAAGCCCATGAATCTCACAAAACCCACCAACCAACAAAAGACTCGCGAAATCGAAATGAAAATCTGAATCTGGAAGTGGGTTAAGGAGACAGAATGAGATATAAAACAGGGATACAAAAGTGAGAAGATAGAGATACCATTATCGATACAAAACCAGGGGCCATTCTTTTGCTTTCTATGGGCTGTGTTTTTTCAAACAGCGGATTCTTTTTTTTTATCCGTTTCGGTCTTCGCCAAGGGGCAAATATGGAAACAAATACACATAACGAAAGGAAAAATATATTTATATTATATAGTTGCTACTTGCTTCCTCTGCTTTGTCGGTTTTAATCCGGTTATTCTAAACCGGATATTCAGTTTTTCAAATTAGAAGTTTACAATGACTATTTTCTCTAGTGACATTTTGATTCGGCAGTTATGATGTTTTTAGCAAAAGAGAATGATTGATTCATTTATACAAATTCCACATATGTGAATATAAACCAAATGTATTTAATTTGAACCCTTCCGGTATCATAGAAATGTTTTGTGTTTTTGTTTACTTTAATTGAAAGCATTCGTATACTTTTGGGAAATGTCGGTTTGGCCCCTAAAATCTTTTTATACCCCCCCCCCCCCCCCCGGTTTATATGGGTATGCAAGTAGTGAGTACTAGGAATCTTTGTTTTTGCTATTATTATTTATATAGTTTTGTTTCATATGATATATTGCCTATTTTTAGCATCACAAGATTTCTTTGTCAATATTATTTTATTCTATTATTATGTTAGTCAATATATTATCATTTATTTTTTAGATCTTTGAGTTTTTTGGGGTCAAAATCTTTGATTCTTTAACAATGAGCTGATGAAGTCTACTTTACTTTATAATCAATTTTAAAATATTAATCAAAATGTCACCAAAAAATGTATATGTTGAAATAAAAGAAGAGAAGTCATCACAAAATATACAAGAACGAGCTATTTTCGCTTATTCTTTTTACATTTTCTTTTGTTGTGTTTGTTCACAACACAAAAATACCTTTACAAATTATAACATTTTTTTCATTTTTCACCCCTTAATTCTTTATTTCCTGAACTAGATAGAAGCAAAAAAATCAAAATGTTGAAAGAAAAAATGTCTTTAATTAAGACAATAAGTAATTAAAAAGGAAATGTTCTAACAGCGTTTTCGGACTCTGCAATCAAGTGCTCCTGCGTACTTGGTCAGCTTGGAAACCGCGAGTCCATGTTTCGGTTTAATCATTTGTTTTCTCGTGTGCTCAGGTTTGTAATGAGGATTCCCAGATTGTCTGAAATAAGCTCCATTCATGAATACATCTTTCTCAGATCGCCAGGTCCAATGTTTCCACTCGTCTTCCGGAGCATAATCTCTCTTTGTCACCTACGTTCATTATTTTTCATAAGTTTATTAATCTACTAACCAAACTTTTGTTTAATACAATGTTACCTCTCTATAATGAGGTTTGTGTGGAGGAGCTATGAATCGGTTTCCATGGCTGAGAATGGTCGGACCTTGACTACCTCCGATAGCGTAAAGCTCCCAATGAGTGTAGTCATTGTTCACAACGTGAACAAATCCCCACCGGATCCTTGGCATTCTCTGGACAAGTCCTTTACCAAAATGGTTATAAGCCACTGTCACTTGCATCTTCTTGTCCGCTTCATTCGTGTTTTGGGCGCCAAGTAACATCACGTCGTTGTGGTGAGTGAAGTGAGAGTTTGAGATTGTAATGCCAGTGGATCCAACAATGGCATCAATGAGTCCATCTTGACATTTCGACATGGAAATATGGTCAAGCCAAATATTAGACGAACCGTATATAGATATCCCGTCACCATCGGCTCTAGTCCTCATTCCGAAATGGTCTACCGAGTCCCGGATCAAACCACCGCTACTCTCTGAAATATGGTGAATGTGCAATCCATGGATAATGATATTTCTCACAAACTGCATCGTGATCCCCGCGCCATGCGCGATATGGACATTAGCTCCTCGAGCATCGATCGTCTTGTGGCTATTAATCAAAAGCTCTTGGCTTAAACGAATGCTCATATCGTTCTTGAAAATGATCCATAGAGGTTCCTTCTGAATCACGGCATGACGCAATGTCCCTGGTTTAGGGTTCACCATGTCGTCGTCGAGGTTGCTTGTAACCACGTAGATACGTCCACGTTTTCCACCGGTAGTCCAGTGGCCGAACCCTCGGACACATTTGGCAAGCTTCTTACGACGCTTAGCCCAATTCTTACGGCAACGCCAGCATTTATCTATCGGGTTACTTGCGGTACACGGTCCTTTAAGCTTACTCCATTTTCCTCTGCCTTTACCTCTTAAGCTTCGTCTCGTGCTGTTCGTTGAGCTTCCGATCATTTCAATGACCTCATTTTCCACCTCTTCAGGCTTCACGCCGGTATCTTCCTCTGTCTCGGCAACATCAGTAGAGTTGCTATATACATCAAACCGAAACAAAATCAAGCATTCGTATATATTTTTGCGGTTCAAACTTATAGATATAGACTTGACTTACTCGTAATGACGTTCGTGGAAGTGATCGACGACTTCGTAAGGATCAGAATGATAAGCTTGAAGAGTGAATTCTCGGGCTTCGTCGGCTCGTTGTGACCAATATTCGTCCAACTCAGACATGTTGGCTCGTATGGTCGGAATCAGACCGGCAATACAAAACATAAACATCAACTTTAACAGCCTAGCCATCTCCATCTTTTTAAATTTTTTGTTTGATCTCTTTTCTCTAAAAAACAGTTTTATATGAAAATATAAATCTTTTTTATCCCTTGTTTTGTTAAGGGATTAAGATTAAATGGAGAATTACTAAGCTTTCAACATGGCTTTAATTTTGTCGTTTTCTGTTTTTTTTTTTTTACAAGCCTAAAGCCTTGAGATGATGAATCGTACTGCGAATTTGTAGAAACGTGAATGATTGACGTTTAAATAAACTTATTTAGAAGCAATCTCCAATTTTAGGAAGTTATCGATAAAGATGGAGAGCCGCCATTGTTTATCTGTGGACAAATCTATGTATTTATTTTTAAAATTATTATTTTTAGCTCCCAATTTATTTTGTTTATTTTAGCTTATTTGCGGTAAAATAGGATTATTTACAAGTTTTGAATTAACATATTTTGGATATACATTTATTTTTATTTATTTTTTGAATTAGAAAAGTTATAGACTACTGGACATGTTATATATTTCTTTGTTCTTTTTTGGGGTCAAATTATGTTTCTTTGTTCATAAAGATCAAAGAATTTGTATTTATTACTTTGGAGCCTTTCACTTCAAAAATAATAAGAAGAACTAAGAAGGGTATCTTTTATGGGTTGTGAAGCTTAAATATGTTCATACGTATTAATTTTATCCTTGTTACAAGGTTCACTATATTAAGTTGTTGATGAATACAAATTTAAATATTCCCAATTAATTGGTACAAAAGTAGTTAAGAAAGCCTCAGTTTGACCATAAATTGAAATAATTTACTTCAGATAAATACTTATATAAATTTTAAATTTGAACAAAATAAACAATAACCAATTTTTTTGGAGTTTTTTTGGAGTTAATTATGTTGCTAACATTTTTCCTTGTAAAACATTGTTGCTAACATTTTTCATAGTAAAGCATTGTTGCTAACATTTTTAAAAAGAACTTCATGAGGCTTTGATTCTTTCTCACAGACAAATTCAGCTTTCAAATGTTCCAAAGTTCTCTCGGTTCAATCTAAAATGGTAAGCATTTTCTTCCTTCTTGTAAGAAGCAAACTTAAAAGAAAGAGACAATCTCCTATTTTTAGAAAAAGAAAACAAAATTTTCTATACATGTTTATAAAGGGAGAAAAATGCTTATTTCTCCATTTTCAAACCAATTTTAGAACCAAACAAATATTATGCTTGATGATTACTTCCCTCCCAATTCACTTATTTATTCTTTTG
Organism: Orychophragmus violaceus; assembly: GCA_030180135.1. Taxonomy (NCBI): domain Eukaryota; kingdom Viridiplantae; phylum Streptophyta; class Magnoliopsida; order Brassicales; family Brassicaceae; genus Orychophragmus; species Orychophragmus violaceus. Next base: position 6,126,596 of record CM058238.1, on the reverse strand, counting down.
GTTTTTATTCTCATATGCATATGATCTTTGTTGAAAAAAAATATCGGCTAATTATTATATAATACCTAGTACTGTTTATCCTTTTTGACTAGAAGTGATCATAAATTATACAATAGGCTATTCATTTTTTTGTCAACTAGGATATTCATTTTATATGCTTAAAAGAGGCAGTTTCTTTGTTATTTTTTTATTTAATTTAAGTATCTTAATTAAGAAAAAAAACAAAGGCTATAGAACTAAAGTTCTGTTGGAGCATATTTAGCTCTTCTTTGTTCATGCGAAAGCCAAATTAAACACCTTCTCTTTTTTTTTTTTTTTTCTCTTTTGATTTTTCTTCTCCATTTCTTATATAAATTTTGTGAGAATAAAATGAAGAAAAAAACATAAAAAGAAAATAATTATTGCACTAATTGGTTATTGTATGTTAAACCCAGTCCTACAAGAATTGGCAAAACTGTTTTGTAACAATAACAAGAAAAATAAAATTTAAATGCAGAGATACAGCAAACCCAGACTTTATTCCCCTCATCATTTTTCCCACATAGAAACAAAAATTAAAAATGAAAATTCCATTGAGGAATCAAACACCTTGAAATTCAAGAGTTCTACAACTGAACAGGAGAAAGAAAAAGCCATACACTTTACCCATATATATGCCACAATATCAAACAATTTCTTTCCATTAATTTGAAAAAAAAACTTCGATTTTGTTTGAGAACTTTCATTGTTTTTGTTTTTGTTTTTGTTTTTTCTTTTCTCTTGTATGAAATTAAACAATTTCATACAACAAAAAAACCATATTGTTTAATATACATAAAAAGGATGATCTCTTGGCTTGATATCTACCATGTTTTTTCAGCAACTGTTCCTCTCTATGTTTCAATGATCTTAGGTTACCTCTCTGCAAAACATCTAAATCTCTTCTCTCTCGAACAATGCGCAGGCATCAACAAATTCGTCGCTAAATTCTCCATCCCTTTGCTTTCTTTCCAAGTAATCTCCCAAAACAACCCTTTTACAATGAGCCCTAGACTCATTCTCTCAGACATTCTCCAGAAAATCTTTGCCGTTGTTGTACTAGCAGCGGTATTAAGGTTCTGGCATCCAACGGGAGGAAAACTTGGTTGGATCATAACTGGATTATCTGTATCCGTGCTTCCAAACACTCTCATTCTTGGAATCCCAATCTTAAGTGCTATCTATGGAGATGCAGCTGTTAACATCTTGGTGCAGATTGTTGTGTTGCAGAGCTTGATTTGGTACAACATCTTGCTCTTCTTGTTCGAGATTAATGCCGCGAGGGAGATAACATCTTCTGGAGCTTCCATAGAACACAGAGGTAGCTCATTTATTTATACTAACATATATTCTTTTCTTTTTTTTCAGTAAGCATTTATCATAACTAAAGATGTGTTTCTTGTAAACCAAGGCAACGAAGAAGCTGATGTAGAGCAAGAGCCAAAAGAAGAAGATCTAGCAATAGTGAGAACAAGATCTTCTGGAACTGGGAGGATTCTATTGAAGGCTTGGAGAAAGTTTATAGCCAATCCTAATACATACGCAACATTGGTCGGATTAATATGGGCTACTTTACATTTCAGGTGAATAAATTCATCTTATATATCTGAAAATTCAATCATCGATATATCAAAAATTGTTTTGGAACTGAATCTATAAATTAATTTACACATGCAAAGGTTCAATCTTTGCCACCTTACATGTCTAAACCTTTTTTCCTCTTTTAAAGCGATAATTTAGCAATGCTTCTTAATTCTATTTTAAGCTTTATGTTTGATTATCTTACGCATGTCAGAATTCAATTTAAAGAAAAAAAATCTAAATGGGATAGTCTAGTGATATTCCACCTATACAGATTTGTTTCTTTTTTTTAGTTCATAACATAAAATGTGACTCTTGTTATTATTATTATTTTTCTTTCTTTGTAATAGATTGGGATGGAAATTGCCTGAGATGATCGACAAATCAGTACATATGATATCTGATGGAGGCTTAGGAATGGCCATGTTCAGCCTAGGTAAAATCTTTGTTAAGATATATTAAGCAAGTATAGATTCAAGCTCATCATAAGATCCTTGTTAAGATATATTAAGCAGATATGTAAGATAAGTTCATTGGAGCTTTATTTAGTGCAAGGAAAGTATAAATGGAAATCATAAAATGGGAAAGGTGGCAACTCTCAAAGTAAATTTACGCTGATGTTCTTAACACACACATATATATAATCTTAACTTGATCCGAGCACTAACTAAGAAGGAACAATCAGTGGAAATCTATGGAGTAACTAGCAACATCGAGGAGCTGACAAAGGAGTTTGATTTTATTTGCTTTTCTTATATCCCAAAAAAGTGCAATGGCGAAGCTAACTCTTTGGCAAAGAATGTTTTGAACATTGGAAACTATGTTGAAATTGTAGAATGTGAAACACTTTATTGACTGTTTTAATGAAAGTCGGTTAGTTCAGAATATATATGTGTGGGTGAAAGTACTTGCTAAGAACCCTAACAACATGGCTTTTGGACTTTTCATGTCCAATATATTGGCTTCTTATGAATGCTTTGATGATAAAACAGGTCTTTTCATGGCATCGCAAAGTAGTATCATAGCATGTGGAACAAAAATGGCGATCATAACAATGGTCCTCAAGTTTATATTAGGACCAGCTTTTATGATTGCTTCTGCATTTTCTATCAGATTACGAAGTACTCTTTTCAGAGTCGCAATATTGCAGGTAAACAACTGATTTGAAATTAATAAGATCATATCATTAATCTGTTGAAAACAATAATTAATTTCTTCTGAATTATTGTGTTGCAGGCTGCATTGCCACAAGGGATTGTGCCATTTGTTTTTGCTAAAGAGTATAATGTTTATCCGGAGATCGCTAGTACCGGGTAAAATACAATTGTTACTTGAAAACTTTTTTTTATAATTGTATTTCTGAAATTTCATTGTGTGGTTTTAATTGTATTTGCTATTTTGTTTTTCAGGGTGATATTTGGAATGCTAATTGCCTTACCAATAACTTTGGCATATTATTTTGTATTGGACCTATGAATAAGACATGCATGTTATTAATTAAGAGGATCATTTATTTTTGTAGAGTTTATATCATATTTTAGTCATGATTGATTGATAAAGCTAATGTCCAACCACTTTCTTTAATTGTTTTGTATATTTTCAAATCATTTCCTCATGATATTAAATCTAAATTTGATATTACATTCCTTTTCATTCCTAATTTTTTTTTACCATTTGCAAAAAATATTTATTACATATAATTCATTTTCATTTTTTTAACATTCTTTATTTTTAAATGGAATTAATAAACAAATATATTCCTTATCAAATTAGTCAAAGAACAAAAGAAATCTTTTCATTCATTTTCTATGTTTACTATAATTTTTTTCATATCACTTTTTCTAATATTTTCTTCATTGTTTTTATTATTCTTGAAGTTGTTACAGTCGGAGCCTTAATAACCTAATAGAAGATTAGATGATGTAAATCAACAAGAACATTATTTAAAGAAACATTAATAGCACAATTTATCATATGTAGAATAATATATAAACAAAAAATTTAATAACAAACTCAGATGGTGATGTAAGAGTTGAAGTATTATTAAAATCAAAATATATAGAAGGAGTCAAAATGATTTAAATCTATAAATTAAAGAAAATAGAACTTTGGGGAGGAAGTAAAAATATTTACAGAACGCCGCCTGCGTGGCCACCCAAAGAAAAATGGAAAAGGCCAAATAAAAATAAAATAAACAATGGCAGGATATATAAATAAAATTTCCTTGGTGGGTGGTGAATAAATTAATCAACGGTTGTAAAATTGTGAAACCAAACCCAGTAATATCAATCCAACGGCTGAAATATTTTTGCTTGATAAGGAGGAAAAAAGAAGGGATTTAGGGTTTTCTTCTTCCCCTTATATGCACACCACATTTCATCTTCTCTGCTTCTATCGTGTTCATCACCACTTGGTCGATTTTTTTCCAGAAACAATCATGGTTAAAGGTCCGGGACTCTACACCGAAATCGGCAAAAAGGCCAGAGGTACTCACTCGATCTCTTCCTATTGGTTTCTCTCTCTGTATGAGGTGAAATGTGACTGTGCCTGGAGATTTCGTGGTTTTTGTAATCGGATTTTCTGCTGGTTTTGTGTTGAGATTCTTAGAAATCTTTTAGGTTTCTCAATCGTTGACTAATTCACTTTCAATAGGTCTTCGTGTTTATGAGCTGATTCGTTTATTCTTGAGTCGTTTTGCATCGATTTATGCTATCTGTTTCCTTTATTTGTATTTGATAATGCCTAGGTCACTCATTGTTTAGCTGTATTTGAAATTTCTTCGCGGATCTGGAAAATGTGTATCGATATCATGTTTAGCTCATCTTCCCTGTCAAGGCTCTTTGAATCTCAATGGTTTTGAATGTTGCTCTTCTTCCTTGGATTGTAGATCTTCTCTACAAGGACTACCAAGGAGACCAGAAACTCAGTATCACTACATACTCTTCAACCGGTGTTGTAAGTTCTCTTATCAGATTCTTCATACTTAATCTGTCTATCACTGGCGGAAATAAGGATTTGCGTTTTCTTGATTGTTTCATGTGATGCTTAGACTTTGTTTTATCTCTTGAGGTTGAACTCTTATAAGCTTTCTGATTGCAACACAGTTTTGATATTTTGTTTGTTTGTTTTCATGTGATTCAGTGAACATTCATTCAACTTAACGTTTTCGGTGTGTTATTATTTGTAGGCTATCACTACCACTGGAACAAACAAGGGAGATTCGTTTGTGGGTGATGTAGCTACCCAAGTGAAGAACAAGAACTTCACTGCTGACATCAAAGTTGCCACTGATTCTTCTGTAAGAGCATACTTAAACCCAATAATAATCATTCCATAGCTTCAATGAGCTTTGCTTTGACATGTTGATTTCTGTTTATTCACTTGACCGTTTCTGTGTAAATACTTTTAGCTCCTTACCACTTTTACCTATGATGAGGCTACCCCTGGATTGAAGGCAATCATTAGCGCCAAGGTGCCTGATCAGAAATCTGGCAAGGTAACTTCATTTGCGTGTATTTTTTTATAAATAGTTTGTTATGTATGAATCTGTATAACAAAACAATTGTTTGTGTGTTTGTTCTCTTTTAAAACAGGTTGAGCTCCAGTATCTGCACGAATATGCCGGTATCTGCACCAGCGTTGGATTGACAGCAAACCCGGTTGTCAATTTCTCCGGTGTGGTTGGAACCAATGTGTTGGCTCTTGGTACCGATGTGTCTTTCAACACCGAAACTGGCGACTTCAAACATTTCAATGCTGGTTTGAGCTTCACTAAGGATGATTTGATTGCTTCTCTAACTCTGTAAGTACCTCCCCCAATATCAAACCACACCACAATTATATAATAATTCAAAGGGTTCGATCTTTATGTTTTTTTTTAATCCATTTTAAAGGAATGACAAAGGTGAGAGATTGAATGCATCGTACTACGTCATTGTGAACCCGTTGAAGAACACAGTGGTTGGAGCTGAGGTTAACCACAACTTCACGAGCAAAGTGAACTCGATAACCGTTGGTGGTCAGCACGCTATTGACCCATTGACGACAGTGAAGGCACGTGTGAACCATGCTGGTATAATGAACGCGCTGGTCCAACACGAGTGGCGTCCAAAGTCGTTCGTCACAGTTTCTGGAGAGGTTGATACTAGGGCGATCGAGAAGAGTGCCAAGGTTGGGTTTGCTCTTGCTCTTAAGCCTTGAGAAGAATTTTCTAATGGGTCCTTGGAGGAGGGGGGTAGCATAGTCATTTCGTCTTCCTTGTGTTCTAATCTTTTGGACGAATCTCTGTCTGGTTTTGCTTTTAAAAATCTTTTATTTGTTGAAAATAAGAAAAAAAATACTATTAAAGGATCGTCTTGAAGATGAACCATAAAAATCTTTCTTTTATTTTGCCTCTCTATTCTTTTTTCTGACACTCGATTTGATTTACGAGTTCTTTAGTGGATTTTCTGAGAGATTCTTGACTGGTCTGCTTTGATTTTGTCTCATAAATTATTTGATTCGTCGCAGGAGATTTGATTTTTATCTCGATTTGTTCAGTCCATCAGTGTACTTTGTTGTTTCTTATGTTCTGTCATTGTGGTCACGCTTGGTCCAGTTAAAACTATTCGAACTGAAAATATCATTAAACAAATTTGAAATAATAAAAGTAACTGAATTATAAATTAATAATTCAAATAACTTATCTTATTTTTATTTTTTGTCATCAATTCAAATAGTATTAATAATATTAAGTAATTCGGTTTTCAACTATGTAGCATGGAAGCTACGTTACATGGAATCAGAAGCGGGTACGTGGAAGCGGAATCGTATGGAAGCGCAGAACGACTTTTTTGAAATATATAGGAAGCGGGTACGTGCTAGAAGCGTATATACAGAAAATATATATATATATATATGTATATATATTAAAAATATAATATAACACCATAATTAAAACTTATATGATTTAAAATTAAATATCAAAATATTTTATTCATTTTCAGTTAACTATATCCAATAAAACGAATTCAAAATATATTGTGAAAATAACTAAAAAATTCCAACTTTTCAAAGATAATATTGTCCAACTAATTAAATTAATCACTTCTCGTAATTCACAAATGATTTATATAGTCTATCTAAACAACATTCGTTGTAAATAAAGATATAAAATTTATTATGCACAAATATCAAATTTTACTATTAGTATAAACGTTTTATATATGATTTTATTTCCTCTAGTTCTAAGACTTTTTTATAAAATAAAAAGTTATATAAAATATAATTCTACATTTCTTCTTTATTTACGATATTTTTAAATAGTTTTTTTGGAAGCGTCTTGGAAGCGAGGTTCCGAAAGCTTCTGAAAGCTTCCACAAGCTTCCGATTCCGACTCCGATTCCGAAGCGGAAAACGGTCATCCGGCGAAGCTTCCATGCTACCTAGCATGGAAGTTTTGTCAGATGACTAATTCAGTATCGGAAGCTTTAGAAGCTTTCAGAAGCTTTTCTTTAAGTGTTTCCATTTTTTAAACATATTGAAAGTTAACCCTTCTGTTTTGGAAGCTTTTGTTTCCATTTTAAAATCTTTATTTCTTAACTAAATAGAAAATGTAAAATTGTTTATAAATGTTTTTTATTTTTTTTATAAAAAACATAGAATAAAATCATATATAAGATAGTTGAAATTTATGCATTAATTTTTTATCTTTTGTTTATATATAATCTCTTAGATAATCTTTATTAATCATTTGTGAAATATTAAACTTGATTAATTTGATTCCTTAGATAATATTATCTCTATAAACAATTTTTGTCATTTTTGCAACATATTTTGAAGTCATCTGATTTGATATAAAAACTAAAAATTAATACAATAATTTTGATCATGATCCACAGTTCTATTTTATCACTTATCCACATTTTAGAGTTACAAAAATAATTATTAATTTTTTTTGAATCATATAACTTGTAATTATTAGTTTGTAAAACTAATATATTTAATATATATATATATATATACGCTTCCAACACATCTATTTCTTAGATTTTTTTTTTTAAATTGCTTTTACGCTTTCACACGATTTCGCTTCCGCATATATGCTTTTGATTCCATGCAACATAGATTTTCAATATAAAATATTATGAATAAAATATTTTTGTGTACCTATGAGTTTTAAAATGTAGATAAAATTTAGTCCGTACTAATGGTAAATAGTGTAAAGAATTTCATTTTTATTTTCAAAATACGTTAACTAATCATTTATAGAAAATACAATATTTTTGATGGTTTAACAAAATTTAATATGTTTTGTAAGTTTATATGACGCAATATCTTTTTATATTAAATATTTATTTTAAACAATACTCCCTCCGTTTCACAATAAGTGTCGTTTTTAGAGTTAATTTTCGTTTTAAAATAAATATCGTTTTAGATTTTCAACGCAATTTTTAACATAAATTATCTACTTTAACCTTAGTATTAACCAATGAAAAATAAGGATATCAATAGTCATAGATATTTATTAGGGGTATAATAGAAGTTTTAATAATTTTTTTTTAATTTGTGTGAAAAATGTCTGAACGACACTTATTATGAAACGGAGGGAGTATTATATTTCTATAAAAAATTGCAAAAAATAAAATAAAATTTAATTTGCAATTTTTTAAAAATATACAAGTAGTAAAATAAAAATAGAATATTAGAAAGAACATTTTTTAGAAACAGAGAATAATACACTAGAGAAGAATACACTCTTCAGAGTTACCAAAAATATAAGAATACATTTGGAGATGGCCTTAAGCTTTTGTTTGTTATGCCCTTTGTCCACGCAACAGAGCTATGTAGTTGCTCCTTTAGGCTTTGGAGAAGGAACCTGAGGTCGATAAGGCGACGAACCATGTTGACCATGAGGACTAGACAGTGTCCGAAACACGGGTTGTGGTTGCCCGTTTCTTGATCCAAACCCGGTTCCTCCCAGAGATCGACCGGATCCATTTTTTAAACGTTCCGCTTGCATTGTCTGGAAGTAATAAGAAGAGCTTGCCATGTCTTTAAGATGCGGAAGTGGTTTGAGTGCTTCAACAACATCACTCATCTTCGGTCTAATCTTAGGGTCACGGCTTAGACATTGTGCAGCAAGCTGAGTCACCTTTTGAGCGCCTTTGATCGAGAAATGTCCCTCGAGTCTCGGATCAAGTAACCGGTAAAACCTTCTTTTGTCAAGTAGATGCGGTCTTGCCCATTCCACTAAGTTGTGCTCACCGTTTGGTCGGTTTTTGTCCATAGATCGTCGGCCAGTCAGTATTTCGAGCAGAACCACCCCGAAACTATACACATCGCTCTTTGATGTCAAGTGACCTTGACAAATTTAAGGGGAAAGCAAAATCAACAAAGATAGTAATATTTCAAAACGAAGAACATTGATGAAACTAGGCCTGGAACTTCGGTTTCTTCGGTTCGATTTCTCGGTTTTGAATTTTTTTACCGAAACTAACCGAAATTAATATCAGTTCGATTTTCAGCTTTTCGGTTATTGATTTTTACCGAAATTAACCGAAATTTAGGATAAAACAAGTTAATTTAGGATAATTTCGGTTATTTTTAGATATATTTGGTTATTTGGGATGGTTCTATCGGGTAATTTCGATTAGTTTTGATATATTCGGTTACTTCAAGTCGGTTCGGTTCGGAAATTTTAATATATTTTGGTTAAAATCAGTTTATTTATATTTATAAAAATACTTCGGTTAACCATTCGGTTTGGTTCGGTAAACTCGGTTCGGTTAAGTCTCAGGGCTAGATGAAACCAAAGAGAGAACTCACCAGTCATTACATACTCAGGAGCAGCGTAACCATATGTACCCATAACTCGAGTAGAAACATGAGTTTTGCCTTCATCAGGAGCATCTTTAGCAAGTCCAAAATCAGATAGTTTTGCATTGTAGTCCTGAAAAAAGATTAAAATTGTTAGAAACAAATGGACACAAAAAGAAACAAGATGTTGATGGATAGGAGTAAGATACATACTGCATCAAGTAAAATGTTTGATGTTTTGAAATCTCGATAAATCACAGGCTTCAAAGCTTCTTCATGGAGGAAACTGAGACCTTTTGCAGCACCTACTGCAATCTTCATCCGGATTGACCAAGGAAGAGGCAACGACCCTTTAAACATGAAAAAAGGTTAAAACTTTTGCAAAATGGTTTGATCTACGAGGTTTGTTGGGTTTACATACTTCTGAAAAGGTGATTCTCCAAACTTCCTCGAGGCATAAACTCGTAAACAAGCAGCCTTTGATCATCTTCGATGCAATAACCGACCAGCTTAACCAGATTTGGATGAAGAAGGTTACCAAGGAAATTGATCTCAGCCTGCAATTGCAACAAGCAAGACCACATTTTATAAAGGGAAACTGATATATAAGTGATAACAAGGAAAGAAACAGAGGTTGTCTTACAAGCCATTCTTTGTGACCTTGAAGACCATCAGGATTTAAGGTTTTGACAGCTACAGTAAGGCCAGTACCGGGTTTAACAGGAGCAGTTCCGTTTTCTTCGATCCATCCTTTAAAGACACAACCAAAACCTCCTTCTCCAAGAAGAGACTCTGGTCTGAAATTTCTAGTGGATAGCTTAAGATCATTGAAAGTAAACTTCCTGAGGTTAGAATAAAGCTTAAGTTCTTCGCTGATCATTGGAGTTGATGAAGAGCTTCCTGCGTTGCTAGTTGTTGTTGTTGTGGAGGAAACTGGAGGACCAACTGGTTGATCATTTGATTTCTCATTTGCTGATTTACTTTCCACTGTAGTAACTACCAAAACAAAACAAAATAAGTAAGATGTAAACTCCAAATACAATCAGGATTAAGCTCAGTTCAAAGTTACTACTAACTCCTCCAAGTCAGTAAATTTGGTAACAAAAAAGAAGCTTGAGAAAAGGGTAAATCACAACAATCACGTGAAGCTTGCCCAAATTGTGAAATTAGAGAACCCTAGAGGCCTAGATAGAAACATATACAGTTGGAAGACAATTATGGAAACAAAACCCACAACAATTTTTTTCATTTTTCAATTCAAAGGCAAAGGCTTTGGTACCGCAACGGCACTCAAACAACCCCCTCTGTCAATACTCAGACAAAAACCAAAAGGAAAAAGAATCAGAGAATTGATATATACCGGTGCTGGTAGAGCCATGGAGAGAAGAAGAAGAAGCATCAACATCTGATTTTGAAGGTACACAACCAATCATAAACCTGAATTTGATCCAACACCCACTTGCTTCTCTTTCTTCTTCTAATGTTTCAGCTATACTTTTATCGCCATTGTTTTTCTTCTTCTGCTTTTTCTGATTCACTCTCTCCTTAGATTTCTTCTTGGATTGCAAACTTCCTTTCGCTTTTACAGCATCAGTATTCTCCAAACCCATCTCACAAACACAGACAAGGAATAAAAAAACACAAGCACACAGGTGATATTTGATCAGACCAACATATAGTCCTTGTCAGAAGAAAAAAACCCAAAGGCGAATTAGAGAGAGGAAAAAAGGAGTGAGTTTCTGAGAAAAGCAGTGAGATTCACTGGGAATGGATCAAAGCCCAAGTCGCGGAATTTTAGTCAAAAAAGGAGAATTGATTTCTGCGGAGAGAGAGATGATGTGCAGAGGAGAATAGTAGACTAGCTAATATAGAGAGAGAGACTAGGCAAAAAAGAAGAAATAGTGAAGCCAAAAGCGAGATTTTCTTCACATGTGGTTCTACAGTCACAAATTAATTAAACAATTTAATCACGGGATTATTGTTTGATTAATGAGAAAAGGCATAAAATAGCACAAAAAACATACCTTATCATAAATATAGCACCAAGAGAAATAATTCACATTTTTAGCATTATTTTAATTATAAAGATTTTTATACCATTATATAATTTAGGGTTTAGGGTTAATTATTTAGAGTTTATGGTTTATTATTTAGGGTTTAGGGTTTAGGGTTTATTATTCAAGGTTAGGGTTTAGTATTTAAGGTTCAGGGTTTAGTATTTAAGATTTAGGATTAGGGCTAATTTAGTGACAAAACATGTTTTTGTGCTATTTTTATGATTTTTCTTCCTTGGTGCTATATTTTTGACAAGTCATGTTTTTTGTGCTATTAATGCGATTTGTCCTTGATTAATTCATAATTAGTAGCTACAAATATTGGTTACAAACCTCCTGGATATGTGTTGTGTGTGTTTTATCTTTGTCTGGTTGGATCCAATTATCAACACTTTATTATTCTTTGGGAAAACAAAAGGTACGAATCAAATTCCATTTCATTATTTTAATCTTCTCTTCTTTTTCGGTATACGTGATGGAATCCAATTAAAATCAAATCATTTTTGCTTTAGGAATATACTTACTGTACATAGTTAAAAGCTTGGAAATTTCATATATTGCTAACCCGGAAAAGAATTGTTTTAAACTAAACAATTAACGATTCTGACAAACATTTTAGTTTCCTAATTAGAAAGAATGAAAAAAAAAATATATCCAAAATTTTGTCCTAAAATGAAATGGAGCAGACTAAGCACTCGTCTACTTTGTTATTTTTGTCTAGCTTTTTCCATTAGAAGTGGAGGTCTTGTGGAAGGGCCAGAGTTTTACAAGACGCTCCAGCACGGCGGCGCTTTTGGAAAAGTAACCGGAGAAGCCAGCCGGAATCGAAGGCGGAGGGAAATCCTCAGCCGGCATAGCAAATGGACGTATCATCTTCTCCATAGTCTCGAGTGTCAAACACGAACCAACCTCTTGAAGCCTCTCTGGTCCCATTATCGGAAGTGTGTGTTCCCTAAGCAACGATTGAGCTTGCTCGTCCTTCTTCTGTTGTAACATAAAAATATCAAAACCATTTTTCCCCAATAAAACAACAAAAGTTACTTGAATGCCCCAAATATATATAGCCATACTCAATGTAGCCATGAAGAAGAGTTTAAGTCTTTGCTTTTACCTCTAAAGGAGACAAATCTGCTCCACGGCTAAATGTAAGTTCAATTCTAAATCGTTTCGGATCTTCCAGAGATATCTGCAGGTAAACATGTATATGGTTTCAATGTCATTACTATAACAACTTGAAAGCATGAGTGAGTATGAGAGATATAGAATAAAGGAGGGTGCATTGTTAACCTCAGTGTTCTCGAACAGTCTTAGGACAATGTAGCTCATGTAATCAAGTTCTTTGGTCTTACAAAGGCGGTCCAATGCACTTTGGCAGACGAGACTTTCTTCTCCTTGCAGAGATTCGTCGAGGTTACAATACCGTAGGACGTTCATCAGAGAATGGATATGTGATTCCTGTCAATCGTTACATAGCAGAAAGTCATGTATAAATACGTCCACATGTTTCACTGCTTATCAAGCTACATAGTTGGCATGATCTAGCCAGAAATCAGTCTGATTCCAAAAATTCCTAGAGATATCAATAAGTTCTTTCATTTTTGCCAGCCGGATGGCTTGCATGTAGCAGTAAAAAAAGAATTGAATTAAAGAGACAGAGAAAATGGAAGAAGCAACTCACAGATGTGAAGTAAAGGCGTGTCCTCACATGACGTTCAGGTGTCATAACATTTGCATACCTAAAGGGAACACGATGACATTAAGAAAAAATAGAGAAGATATTATGTCATCTAAACAGGAAAAGAGACTTGTTCAGTTACTTTGGATCTAGTCGGTATTTGGTTTCTTTATCTTCATCGTCGTCTTTATTCTCTCCAGTGCTAAGGCGTCTTAACTCATCGCTTTTAATGAAAAGTTTTGGTTGACTATATCTATCCTCCTTTCTCGATGAATATAACGACACTGAGACTTGGTCTTGACTGTTCTTCAGTTCAGCAATACTCATGGCCTCTTCTCGAGTGTTTCTCAAGTCAATCAAGATTTTACCCAGCAAGCGCCGAGCAATCTTAATTTAAATTACAGAAAAGAAACAAAATAAAGCATATGGTAAGCGACGAGACCATCTTAATCATGGATCATCAGGGAAGTGAGGAAAATGAGACACTCTATGCCTTTGTGGGAGTTAGAATGCCACGTTGAGGAACCTACCTTTGAACCGATTTTGAGCTTTTGTTGTGGATTGATCCCATACTCATTTGGTATTACACCATCTGCAAGTAACTGCAACCACAACACATAACTGACCAATCAGAATAGTTCATGATCGAAATGCATAACAGAGATGTACCAGTAGTAATTAAACCGAAATCTAGGAGGCATGGCTCGGTAGTTGGTAGTAAAGTAAAATTGTCTCACCAAGCTAACTAGAAATACCATTGAAGTATCAGTTTTTGTATTCAGTTCATACCTGAGCAACTTTGAAGAGTTCGTCTAGTCCTTTCAGGTCGAGATGAGAATTATGTAACAGGTCGTACCTGTTATTGACAACACGTTGCACGATATTAATAATGGAGCAATTAAAAGCAAGTTACGATCGATATATAATAAACTGAAATACAAAGCTTACTTGCATGAATCGTAAACATCAGGAATCTGCGTTATGTCGAACCGGCTGCGTTTAACCCCAACTATCAGTGCCATTCAAAAAAAAAAACTCATGCAGAAAATAAGGATGAAAACTTGACAAACATTGACACTTACTCTCTTCTTTCGTTGTAGAGCTCCCTTTCGAGTTTTCTCCACCGAGCATACATTAAAAGGAATCCTTCACTACCACAAGGTAATCCAGCAGCAATCCGGCCAACGTCAATGTTTGACTTTCCAAGGGCTTTTGCTTGATCATAGGGAGGGGCTAAATCATAAGCACTAGGCTCAGTGAGATTCTCGTCTTCATCTTTTGCAAGTAACTTCACTTGTTCAGTCACCTTTTTAGCTAGTTTTACCTATTTATTTAGAAAGCAAACAAACAAGTAACATTGAGTATATATTTTGTGCTCTCTAGCAAACCCTTTTCTATGGCTATGCACTCGCTTTTAACAGAGAACACTAGTCAAAAATGGAAGAAAATGCAGCTAAAAAAAGCAAATGATACTGGTGATGGCTTTTGAGTTATACTTTGTAACAGTAAATATAATCTGCAGCATAAAGCCCTCCAGGTTGCAGAGTTAAAGTTTACAGAAGAAAATGTGAGTACCAAATCAGGTAGGTGCTCATCAGCGTGAGGAGGAATTCCAGCCCCATCGATCATCCAAGGTAATTCAGAAGAGACGTAATCATGTACCAACTTTTTTCCGGCGGTTATGATCTCATTCAACTGAGCCTGCAGGAAAGTTAGGAAAGGAATTCAGAACTGTTAATAACTACACATGATTGTTTAATGTATTTTGAGAATATAATTCATCCTACATTACGTGGATTACATTCAACCATAATCATTCATGAAAAACCACAAGATTAAAGACCAGATGAGCAAGTGCGTTTGAGATCTAATCTAGAACGCTATGCATGTCACTACGTATTATTGGTTGATGCTTCAGACGTGTTCCAGAACAGGCTTTCATTCGTTTCATATCTGCTGATTCCACAATCAAGTTGTCAATAAAGAGAGGGACAAACCTTCGCCTCTTCCATTTCACTGCTCGCAGTATCCAGGCCATCCAACATGGAAGAGTCCTTGCTAACTAGAGAAACCTAGAGAAAGAAAGTTTAATGATTATGATATTGCTAAGTACAATACTACCTCGGTAAAAGAAAACGGCAAACCAGGATTGGGGTCAGCTGTCCTTCTAGATCAAGTAGGCCTTTAGCAAAAGCAGCTGCAGACATCTGCAAGCAGTGCAACTACATTCATATTTTGATCTGGGGTAGGGGAACAGATGAAGAATATACAGAAGACCGAAGGTAATATCTCAATACTCTATGGTTATCTTCACTACTAAATCGGTATAAAGTTGTACCTGAACACGTCCCTCGTCAGAACTGTAAATTTTAAGGTCGTGACGGTAAGTACTATGGAGACGGAGCAAGCCAGTACCTTCACCTGCAAGCATATCACATTTAGTTATAAACCAGTCAGAAATAAAGCACATTGGTCAACACAATGAATGGACTGTTTCTGAAAACTGTATGAGACATATGGAAAGTGAAACGTTAAATGATCGACAAATCGAGGCAGATCAAGCCCGTCACCTGGATACATATTGTTTCGGAAGTATCTACCAAGTTCTTCTGCCTGTGGAAACAAATCAAGCAAACATTAAACAATGCGTCAACCCCTGCAATAATCTTAAATATCCTAACATAAAGTACCATTACTGAAGTTTGCAATGTATTTAACATCATCTTCTGATACTTATAACAGTATTACCTGCTTTCGACCAGCATGAGTTAGAACGCCCCCATATTTCAATACCATAAGAGCCTCCACTGGGCGTTCTTCTTCACCGTCACCGTCACTTTTTGTTACTTTATCCCATTTCAGCGGCTTTAGTTGAACCTTTCTGTATATGCCAGAGAAATGTCCACCCTGCACGTTTTACACATCTATGACATGAGACAGAGTCTGCAAAAATTATGTTCCAAACATCCTTAAAAACAAAAAAGAGAAGTAAAGCTGTAGCTGCTGCTGCGTACAAGGACTATATTCAATAGAACGACATTAGGCTGCATAAAGTTACAACCCTGAGAAAAGGAAAGTAACTCTTAAAATATCAAGGCACACAACCTCTTCAAGAACAGCTTTAACTTGTCGAAGCTTGTCAGCATGTTCAAGGTCTTCTGCATCACTATCACTTTCACCTGATCTAAACATCAGACAGAAATACAATAAGTTAGTTACTGCTAATATGTAACTAAGGAAGCAGCTGGAGAATATTTCACAGAAAAATCAGGACTGTTCTAAGAATGAGGTAAGCTCCTTCATTTCTTTCAACCCATCCACGAAATCCATGGATCCACTGGCTTTATTCATTAGTAAGGAATTGCGTATCTGAGAGTATCACTCAGGCAAGTAAATGCTGAGTACAGGAAGTGTAATGTAAGTCATAAGATCACTATTAGAGGTCTACCTTGTACGAGGAATTAACATTCTTGTGGCATCCAATAGATCTTGCAATTGGACGGCAGTTTTCAGTTTTGTCTGCAAGTAAGGGTAAAATTGCACAGCATAAGAATATCACTGTAGGCAGAACGAATATAAATATAGAAAAGACTGAGCCTCTCACCTCAGCTCTTGGCTTTCCTCCGTTGTACTTCAGCATCAGGTTTAACAGTTTTTCCTCTGTAACTTTTAGTTTCACTTTTTGCTTAGGGGTTCTATCACCGCTGTCAAGGGAAGTTAAACACAATTCAGAGCCTGGGTGAACATAGAGTAGTTTAGAGAATACAGGTGAGCATATGTTAAAACATACTGCCTAACAACAGCAATGACACAACGTAGCTCCTCTGACTGCCCAAATGTTCCAATGACGCCACTTCCTTGGCGGGTTAGACCTTCGTTAGATTGGACAGTTTCATTGATCTTCCATGGCAGAATGGGAGGAATTGTCGAAGAAAGATGAGGAGCCTTTGCATCCAAAAACATTTTCCGTAGCACACAAGCAGCATCGTCATAATACCTTACATTGAAAGAGATATGGTGACATTTCTGATTAAAAGTGAATACAAACTGAGAGTCCAAAAAGGAGGCAGTACATGGGTATATGAATCCACCTCAGCTTTCCAAGTTCAACAAAGATATAAAATTGAGGATCGAAAGCCATCTAATGTGACACACAAGTGGATATGAAGATGACTCAGTGATTATCTCAAATCATTAGCAATGAGCTCTGACATCACAAGCTTGTAGCCAAAATGTACTTTAGAAGAAAAAAGATGCAGCTAAAAGCTCTAGAACTAAAATTCACTCTATGAACATAATTCATTAAGCTAGGTCAGCGCCAGCATATATATCATGATTTCTGATTTCCCTGCGAATATATAATTGAAAAAATAGTCAGAAGGGAATTAAAAGTCCAGACTAGTATCTCACTTATAAGAGTTCTTTACAAAACTCCATCCATTAACGTCACAAACGTATGAACTTCCCTCAGATCGTAAGAGATCAAATCCACAGACCTGCGAACATGAAAATGATTCCGTTAATGCATGATATCAGAAATTGATATCTTTCATTTTGCCTGCAAACACCCACATGTGTATCCTTGTCTTTTGATAAGAGGGTAATTTGTATCACGTTACCAAGCATTAAGTTGGAAGCAGAAGATAAACAATAGAGAAATTAGTTATAATATCTTTCAATCACATTTAAGTAATTAATCATTTTAACTGATTACACTGGAAGCGAGCAGTTACCACGGATTCTATTGTGAAACAGAGTATGAAATTTTAAATCAGTTCATTGGTGGTTTAAAATTCAGCTCAATGATCTTTAATCCATACATTATGATAGAGAATCATAACTGGAATAATAACATACCGCTTGCCTAAAAGCAATGCAGACTTCTCTCGCCATTTGCTTCTCAGCAGGTGTAAGCAAAACTGGATACCTCACCTGTTCAATAAAATATTAATGCCTCATCAAAATTTGAACATCAGCGTTATATACCTTCGTAAACATAAGCTACGATTCCTCTATATAATCAACAGCCTTTGGTACCCAGTTAACCGTAGCTCCATTCTTCATGAGAGAAGAGCCACGTAAGGTTTCATATGTGGAACGGTTTGGTAATGATCGGCACACTTACTTCCTTCCCATCCGGATTTCTCATAACTACACCATCAACAACAGGTGACTTTCTTGCTTCCGCGTGTGCATATTCAGGACCCACAGTGTAGACCTGCATTTCAGTGTAGACTGTCAGTCGAAAACTTGTTAAAGCCAAGAGTGAGCCAAAATGTTATCCAGAAAAGAAAAATACAACAAGCAATTGAAGCTAGGACAAACAAACAAATCAACAAAAAGCATAGGAAATTAACACAGAAATTTTCGATATTTAATCTGGATACCGACAAGAGTGTAAAAACTCATTGCAGTGTACTAAAAAATGTTAAGTTCCTGGAACATGGACTAGAACAGAATTTGCTTATCTAGGAGCATCAGAATCACAACCTTGACATCAGTTCCACCAGTAGGCATAAACTCCTCATATATATAAGAACCTTCTCTCCTTACTCTTCTGACCTCAGGATGAAATTCACTTGAACGATTCCCAACCTAAAACAAACAAAAAACTTGGATCAGAAAGATAGCCAAGTTCTGCAGAAAGGCAAGTAGTGGTCCTAGTGGATGGTCCAACTCAGGTTATAACCACAAATATTTACAATAGAAGGACCAAAGTCATTGACCAAAAAAGAAAGGACCAAAGTCAGTCCACGGAAAGCCAAGTTATGCAGAAGAATGCAGTACCTTACGAAACAATTCTTTCATGCCTCCACCTGCTGAGCTAGGATAGTATATCATTATGCTATGGTCATCTCCTTTTCAAGCACAAAGCATATCAAATATTAGCAGACAATAAAAAACTTCAAATCAGAAAGAAAACAAAAAATTGGGATCAAGGATGATAGACAAAAACGTTTTAGTTTAACCTAATACCCGCAAAACAAGCACTCAACAATTTAGAGAGATCAAAGATTCAAAAAGAGAAGCTCACCATTGACGGGCTTTTCCACAAATGGCTTCCAGAATCGTTCACCTTTAACCTCCACAAAATCTTCTTCCTCGACGAAATAATCAAGGTCTTCGTTGGGTACTGTTCTATTGACACAGGCATATCTAGGAACTGGGATACCATACATCTCAAGATGCTACAGGGTCGCATAAATATAACATTTTTATTAATTAAGAAGATAGCATGTTGTTATTCTATTTCATAAACAAATGAGTGGGAGACATGAATATATGGTGATTAGAAATGCACTCTTATGCAGTCTAGAATGAATACCTCATACACTTTCCGGCGGTCATGAAGAAGATATTGCGGATCCAGTTCATTCACTAAAAAGGGCCTGAATCATATAAGTTTGAAAAGGCTACCTCAAAAGCGAAACTCAGTTTATTTTCACCAGTAATTGTAAAGTGAGCAGTTTACTGAACTATCAACAAAAGTTAAAAAGGTGGAACTCACTTTCTTAAAGAAGAATATGCTTGAACTTTCTCAAGAGGATATCCAGAAGAATGGAAAGCAATCAAGCAATCACAAATCGGCCAACTGAAACAGAAAATTCCCTGGTGAAGTACTGCTGGTCCCAGAACAATTGTATTAAATAATCTTTAACTTCAGATTCTCCTAATAAACTAATCAAGAAGTGTGTTACAATTCCATGCATCACGTCAATTAAAAATGATATAAGATAGATAAAACCAAAAGTAAAAAAACGCAATTAATACATTTGGTCATCATACACATACCTTTCTACTGGATCTTCGAGTATAACCTTGTCCCCAAAATGTATGATCTAGTAAAAAAGTGGTAACAAAAGGTTCTATGAGATCACATCTCACAAGCACATGGGAGATACACCATAGAATCCCCAAAGAGAAAAAAAACGCCAACAATTTGCTCAAAAATAAAAAAAAAACATCTTCTTAAAAAAATTGGGGAATCACAAAATTAGAGGTTAACTCTATAATCAAAAGGCATATTCACCCCAATTTGAAGAACAAACTACAAGCCAGGAATCATCAAATCAAAACCTGAGAAACATCGGTTCATCACTCATACCTCAAATTCGCCAAAAGCCTGCAGTCTGTCCATAATCTGTCCCATGGGAGCCGAGAAAACCTACAAATCCACGCGAACAATCTCTGAGACGAAACAACGGATTCAAAACAACACAAAACTCACGGGAAAATCAGATTTGAGTTCGAGGCTTCATCCAAAATCATCGAAATCATCATATGTTCTTCAGCTCTAAAAATACAAGCACGAAAGGAAACAAAACCTCGGGGCCGCATTTCACCTTCTTTTCCATGACGCAGACACCAATCGTTATCTTCTTATCAACACCTGCTCCTCCTTCAACCCCCATTCTCACTCACTCGATATAACCTATACGCACCTCGTTTCCCTTTTCCGTTCCTCGATTTACACAACGACGTTTCTCTCTCGAATTCAGGAGTTCCACAAAGCACAATGGAAAAATCGTTCGATTATATCGAAGAAAAAGTATAAACAGAGACTAAATCGCTTCGGCGTCGTCCAATTTCCTGAATCATGGACGCGACTAAGATAGGATCGATCGAGAGAGAAACAGGTAGACCTTAAGATGATGAGAGAGCTAATGCTGAGATCTCGCAAAGAGAAAACGTTACTGGGGAAAACGATGATCGCAAGCAGAGCAATAGCGATAGTGCTGTAAAGGCACGAGGAGAGAGAGAGAGGGAGAGAGGAAATTCAGGCGTCGGGGCCGTTTGCTTTGAATTGAATTAAAAATATATAGTATTATTTTAGCATATTCAAGCGTATATATAGATTTGGGTTGGAATTAAAAATTAAGATAACTAATAATTTAATTAGTCACCGACCCATACAACTAGCCAAAACTAAATTAAATAATTGGAAAAATATTGAATATGGATACATAATAATATTTCACGGTGTTCTTTTTAGAAAGTTCTCTTAAATGTCTATAAATGAGTGGGTTTCATTTTTTATTTGTTACCATTTTTTTTTAAATAATCGAAATGGTCCATGTTGTCTCTAGTCAATGATAGAAAGGCAAATGTTGAAGCAATATGGCAAAAGGAGCTTATATTTAAATTTGTATTTTAATGACATTTGTTTGGTGGTTGAAGCTCTAATTCAAAATATAGTTGACACATGGTTTGACTGGTTCGTACACTAACTATTTTTCAATTAGGTTTCTTGTAATAGTATCAAATCAAATCTGGAGGGGAGAAAAACAATGAAAACAGATGACGAAAAAGAAGAAGAAAAACAATGAAAACGAAATGAATATAAATGTAGTGAGGAGATAATTAACAGGATATAGAATATTCAAGAAGAGAATTCTGTTTATAATTTTCTTTTTCTTTTTTCTGTTCACCAACCCTACTTTTCTTCTTTCCAAAAGGCTGCATAAAGTTTATTGTCTTTTTTATATAAAAAAAGGTTTATTGCTGCTTCCACTTAACAAAATTGTATAAAAAGTTCATATGTATCACCAACCTTATAGATTCCTCATACTTTTGTGGTAACCCTGTGTACCAGATGGGTATATAGTATATACCTGTTGTAACTCGTAACTAACATTATTATAAGTTGAGTAATGTGTTGTCACAAAAAAGTTTGAGTAATGTAAACTTTTATATGAAACCTTCACATCAACAATCAGTTGAGATCTTTGGGACCCTATTAAAAAAAATCTACAATTTTTTTATACTAACAAAAATTACATCTAAAAATTATATAAAACAAAATAAAAATTTTAAAAAAATAAAAATAAAAAGGTAAAAACAAAAAAAAATCAAAATGTACAATTTCAAACAATTGCAACTTATATAATTTTTATTTTTTATATTTTCCAGGATATTTTATGTTTTCTATAAAAAAAAACATATGGAATATACTACATATTTTCATAGACTAATATATAAATAAATTTTAGAGAATCTTACATAGGTGAGGACTATTCAAAATTTTCAAAAAGGAATGTGTTCAACATCGGTTCTAGCAACAGTTGAAGTTCAAAAAGCAAAAAGGTTTACATTTCTATGCAATTTTCTTTGATAAATATGTTGGATTTGAAGAAAATCAACACACCAAGACTTGGCTATCGAGGAACCGCCGAGACTTTTTATTTTGATTCCCCCTTCTCTTTAGCAGTCGATGGCTCTTCATGTCGCTGCCGGGAGAGGTCCTTGCTTTACTCATGTTGTAGTTTCTCGTAACCTTGTTTCTCCATCCGGTTTAAGTTCGCCGCCTTCCTGGTTTGAGTGTTCCGATGGTCTTTGTCTTCGGCTCCAGTTTTGTTGCTTCGGTGGTGTTTTTCGGCGAGCAGTGTGTCTTCGGCTTCTGCGTGATTTGGTTTGTGACTAGGTTTTCGGTGTTTCCCATGCATGTGTTGTGGTATCATCGCTTTCTCCTTTGGAGGTTTTCGTCGACGGTTTAGAGGTTTAAGGTCAACCTTTTCGGGTTGGGCGGTGTATGCAACGTTCCGTCAAATATGGTGGTTGCTCGGCGAGTTTCTTTTGATTTGCCTAATGATTTTTGGTTTTCGGTGGGTTGTCTGCTTACTTGATGTTCGGTTAAGCGTGGTTTAGGTCTGGTTTTTTCTCTTCTAGAGCCAGACTCGGTTTAGTGTTGGTTTTGGTCATCTCTACTATTAGAATAAACTAGTGGTCTGATTTTTGGTTATAGTTTCTCAATTTGCAATTGTAGCTAGCCGTGGTTTTCGTTGTGAGTGCTTTTTAATCAGGGTTTTGGATTCTTTAGGCTTCGTTGGAGATTTGGGTTTCGTTTAGAACTTCTATCTAGGTCTAACTTGGACATTTATAAGTGCGTCTTTTCCGTATCCGAAAGAGATTTAGAAGAATGAGAATAGATTATTCTTTGTCGGGTTGTGAAGTCTTAGTTCTTGCTTTTGAGTTTGTGAGAGAGTGTCTCTCTTAGAGTCTCCAAGTTGATGATGTTATTGTTCGGTGAGCTGCGGGATACGAAAATTTATCGCACTTCTTATTCTTCGCGGGTGCCATGAGTTACAAGTTTGAGTTGTTATTATTATATTTTGTATTTTATCGATTTATGTACCTTTTAGTTGTAGGTTTAACAACTCTTTATGAAATTTTGTTTCTAAAAATATTTCGTTAATCCATCGACTTAATTGTCAGAGAAAATTTTATTTTCTGGCGACTTTTGTATTTTAAAAATGCATCATCCCATCGTTAATAAAAGTATCATTTCAGATTATAAAAAAAAGAAGAGATAATCAACACACAATCTCTCTCCAATGAAAAATAAGTCCATACTCTTAGCGATTAGCATTTCTGTTTGCTAACTCAGTCGTTTTTTTTTTTTTTAATTTCTCTCTTTTATACCGATAAGCTAGCTAGATATGCAAATCCATCCGATTTATATAAAAAAGTTGATTTTGGAAATTGATATCAAATAAATGAGGTCGTCTTAGGTTGACTGATGATGGTTTGTTAGTTGACATAAAGAAAACGAGATCGTTAGGTTGACTAATGATGTAGTTTTAGTTGTTGTTTTTTTTTAATTGATGGAGTATTCAACTTAGAGAGAGTTATATAAAGCGGGCAAGAATTAAACTATCATTTCATAAACAAAACCAGCGAGTTTACATACTGAACATTTCAAAAACAAAACCCAAACGAAGAAAAATAGAAAAACTACGAGTCAATGAGACTGTTAGTGAATCAACTACCTCCTAATCTGAAGTGCCTACAGACAAAAAAACCAGGGTTAGTGTTTTTAAGCTGAATTTAACTAAGTGTACAATGTACTGTCACAAGTTCCTTTATCCTTTTTTTTTTCACAATATTAATCTCAACTCATTTTGTGCTTCAGTTAATGTGTGTGTTATTCAACCATTATTAGACCAATAATCTGATAGTTTGATTTGAAATAAATGTTGATATACTATAAAAAGATAAATAAGATTATGTTCTTGGAATAAATTTAGAGTAAATAATAGTAAAATGCTATCATTGTTCATGTGCTCGTTTTGGTGTGCCAATATAAAGATCAAAAACTAAAATGTGTATGGATGGCTAAGGACTTTATCTTCTGAACGAAGTAAAAACAGAAAATCAGCTATCGATGCCTTTGCTTCGGTAAATTGCTATAAGCACTTTCGTCCCTTTTGGTTTCTCTATATTACACACCCGCCATACGTGTTTCAATACGGGCTTTCATGGATGAGCCCATTAGGCCTGATATGTGCAGTGATGAACATTACTGATTAGTCAAGTCAGCTAGTAGTCCTCCTCTGGCAAATTTCTTTAGATAGTCCAGATTTTAAGACTAAACTAGATTTTGATCCGCGCTTAGAAAGCGCGGATTTACTTTTCTTTACAAATATAATTTTTATTTATTTTGTTATTACTAATTAAATTTTTTTAATTATGCTATCTAATTTTTTATAATTGTTTAATCCGCATTATAAAATAAATTAATAATTTAGATTTTAAAAAGAAAAATGTGTTATTTGGGAGGAGGTATTAATTAATAATTTATGTTTTTATTAAATTAAATATATATATCAATTGGAATTAATTTATATATATATTTGTTTTAAATTCGTGCAAAGTTTATTTTTACAATTCGAAATTGGCTAATTTATTTTTTAACCCGTTCTTATAATAGTTTAAATATTTTACAATTTGATGGAACAACCCGCTAAAAATGTAATTGTAAAAGAAAAATTCTTACGAAATAAATTAATTTAATATATTTATATAATATAAAAATAAATATTTATATTTGAAACAAAAAAATAAAGAAGATATAAAAATATATTATAAATGAATTTTGAATATAATCATAATTAAAGAATATCATCTTATATATATAAATAGTTGATGTTTAAATTATTTAGTTATATTTATCAATTGATTTAATAGTTTCATGTTTATACATATATATATATATATATATATATATATATTTATTTATTTATTATTGAGAATTAGAAAAATGAAATCCATTATATTTAACTTGTTTGGATACATATTTAGTAATTGTCTTGTTTGGAAATATGGATAATAGAGAAAATGTTATATTCTTTAATTTCCCTTAATTAATATTAAAAACATCTTTAAATCTTAAATGACACAAATTGTAAATAACACATACCCTAAAGGTTAGTTTTTAACGATTCTAATTTTTTAATAGTATTGATTAGATGAATCGAATAGATTTTGATTAAGTGCGGGTTTAATCGCAAAAAGTACAATCGTAAAAACCTGCTAAGTATAAAACTTCATTCAAATATTTTTCAGTTTGATGGAAAAACCCGCTAAAAAGTACAATCGTAAAAACATCAATCGTAATATGTGTATATATATATATATATATATATATATATTTGAAACAAAATAAAAAGATATTAAAATATATTATAAATATATTTTGAATTAAATCAGAAATTAGAGAATCTTAATTTATATATAATAGTTGATGTATAAATTATTCATTATATTTATCAATTAATTTATTTTGATTTTAATTAATTAGAAAAATGGGACCCATTAGATTTTGGTTGTTTGGCTACATGTTTAATAATTGTCTTGTTTGGAAACATGGATTGTAGAGATAATGTTATATTCCCTAATTACCCTTAATGAAGGTTACAAATCCTAATAATATCAAGGGCAAATTTCGGGAACAACATTTATGTACCAAGGCCAAACTCCAATTTTTTAATAGTATTGATGATAAACATTAATGGAAATAAATTAAACGGCAAGACTAATTTAATGTTTTTTCATTCATTTAAACCCTTTCCATACATTATACTAAATTACTTAAAGTGTACTCTATAAATCATTATCAAACAACAATAATCCACCTACAAAAAACATTTAATAATAAAGATTAACAATAACCATTTACTTTTAATTCAAACAATAAATAGTTTCACAATAAAAAAACATTGACCGGAATATTAAAAACTTTGACCGGACATAAAAAAACTGAAAAAATGTAGAAAACAAATAAAAAGCAAATATAATCATATGTCTTTATGTTTAATTATTCTTTGATATTTTAACTAAAACATGATATATGTAATCTGATCATAATAAATCAAAAACATCTATACATATAAATCGGATAAAATTAAATAATTACATACTTATTATTAAAACAAAATAAAACAATATTAATAAAATATTGAACATACAAAAAGAACAGACCAACAAACGAACAAAACACACCAATTCTTCATCTTTTTCAATTTCGTAATTCGTACCATTTCAGAGCCTAAGCAAAACCCAAAGCTCACTCCAAGTCTCTTCACCACAACCACTGAACAAATCGATCTGAAAACATCGTCTGGATCTCGAGGTTGATGAAGCTTGGAAGATGAAGAAATTGAAGAGCTATTATATGCAAGTCCGTCACCAGCAACAAGCTGCAGACCGGAAATGGATTATCCCATTAGCGATTGGATCCATTTGCTCTCTCTTCCTCTTGTTGTTAACCAACTTAGCTTCATCTTCAGGTCAGACTCGTTTGATTCCGTTCCCAGTCTACGGACTTAGATCCTCCGTCTTCGTCGAGTCCAAGATAAATCCCTTGTCCGTCTCTGTTTCCGTCTCCGTCTCCCCTCCGCCGCCGCCACGTTTCGCTTACTTAATCTCTGGCTCTTCCGGAGATGGTCAGATGCTGAAACGGACGTTAATGGCCCTTTACCATCCGAATAACCAGTACGTTGTTCATCTCGATCGGGAATCTTCGGCGGAGGAACGGCTGGATCTCAGTGTGTTTGTGGCGAATCAAACATTGTTTCAGAGATTCCGGAATGTTCGAATGATTGTCAAGGCTAATTTCGTCACTTACCGTGGACCGACTATGGTGGCAAATACGCTTCACGCAGCAGCGATTTTGCTTCGTGAAGGTGGAGAGTGGGATTGGTTCATCAATCTCAGCGCATCTGATTACCCACTCGTAACACAAGATGGTAACCAAATAAGATTATCATCTTCTTCGTGTATTATTCTTGTTCACTCATTTGAGTTTTCTGATGTCGATATGAATCCAGATCTGTTGCATACCTTTTCGTATCTGCCTCGGGATCTCAATTTCATCGATCATACTAGCAACATTGGCTGGAAAGAGTAAGCAATATTGTAGCTACAAAACTATTCACCAAAAACATTTCGTTTTTCTTCTTCTTCTGAGATTTGTGAAACTGGGTTTGTTTAAACTTGTAGGTATCATCGAGCAAAGCCGATAATAATCGATCCTGGTTTGTATATGTCAAAGAAATCAGATGTTTTCTGGGTTTCACAAAAGAGAAGCATGCCTACAGCTTTCAAACTCTTCACAGGTGATCTCATTTTTATATCATCTTTCCATTTTTAGGTGATTAACATATTGGGAATGTCTAATTTTAGATATAAACACTCTTATCATCCAAGTGGGTCTTCCCTTAAATGTAGGAACTTTTGATGTGATAACAACATATCTTTAGGCTCTAATGTTTCCTGATATGGTTAATAGGATCTGCGTGGATGATGTTATCTCGACCTTTTGTGGATTATTTCATATGGGGATGGGACAATCTTCCTCGAATTATCTTAATGTACTACGCAAACTTCCTCTCATCACCAGAAGGTTACTTCCACACCGTGATCTGCAACGCTAAAGAGTTTACAAACACAACAGTAAACAGTGATTTACATTTCATCTCGTGGGACAATCCTCCAAAGCAACATCCTCACCATCTCACACTCGATGATTTCCATAGAATGGTAGATAGTAACGCTCCTTTCGCTAGAAAATTCAGAAGAGACGAACCCGTTCTGGATAAGATTGATACAGAGCTCTTGTCTAGGAGTCAGGGAATGGTCACTCCGGGTGGTTGGTGTATCGGAAACAGGGACAATGGAAGTGACCCGTGTGCAGAGATTGGTGATACTTTGGTTATTAAGCCTGGTCCTGGAGCTAAACGGGTTGAGAAACTCGTGACGTATTTGTTATCAACTGAGAAATTCAGATCTCGGCAATGCAGGTAATATAAAATTAGATTATTTTTGGTATACAGTTTGGAATCAAAGAGCTACCGTGAGTGTGACGATGAGAGATCCGTGATTGTATAGAAGCTTTTGAATTTGTTTCCTCATGTCGACAACACTAAAGTTTAACCTTTTACAACTTATCCCTATCATTTAGGTTTGTCACACATTAACCATGTCCTTATTTCTATCTCTTGCAAGATTCAGAACTCGAGTATAGGGGGTCAACTGATGATCACTTTTAGATTGATTTGTTATTTAATTAAGATAGATTAAACAAACATTTGGCTTTTAATACAATTAGCCCAGATTAAGTATTCATTTGCTTCAAATTCATATTATTATTGTTTCAAAGTTACAGTTCGTCACATGGATCCAGACAATAATGGCGGATTTTATTGCTTAATTGAATAAGGAAAATACGATTTACTTCTGCTCAGGATTATGAATATTTATTCTCATTGATTATAAAATCTCTGAAGTCTGACATGTGAATTTTATTCAAAAGATCATCACAGCAGAAGTTTTTTAAAACTTGGAGGTGTAAGGTTGATTTAAAACAACAAAAATATCAGTGTATAATAGGCTCTCATATAGTATAAATTATTTGTCTTTCATGCTGTTATCAGAATAGCGTATACTGCCTATTTGGCAAAGTAATCACAGAGCCAATACCAAAACATGTTCGTGTTTTTGTAGTAGATAACAAAACCAAAA
Organism: Orychophragmus violaceus; assembly: GCA_030180135.1. Taxonomy (NCBI): domain Eukaryota; kingdom Viridiplantae; phylum Streptophyta; class Magnoliopsida; order Brassicales; family Brassicaceae; genus Orychophragmus; species Orychophragmus violaceus. The sequence continues at coordinate 6,097,673 of CM058238.1, read as the reverse complement.
ACTGAAACATAAGCAGATACTGAGATCAGAGTTTGGTTTAAAATTCTCGGTCACGGTTAATCTGAAACACGGACCAATTAGTTACTCATCACATCTCTTGCTTCTAAGTTCTAATACAATAAACTGAAAAAGAGAGAACGAAATCATCGAGAAGAAGAAGATGAAAACAAAATTAGATCATCAGAGAAATTAATACTAATAATCATAGAGATTTCCCCCTTCGTATTGTTGCAGTATTTGCTCATCAACTGATCTCCCAAACGTATCAAAATCCAAACTAAAAACATAAGAAGAAAGAAGATGAACGAACCATACTGGATCTATAAGTCTGCGATATCCGTCTCACCTCTATATATCATCTTCAACGAGTTATAAGAAGCAAACCCTAATTAGTATTTTGTAAGGATTATTTTGGGCCTTTGTAAGCCTATTATTAATTATTGGCCCAAATAAGATTCGTAAGAGAAGGTTATAGCGGGAAAAAGTCACGAATATTATGGCGGGCCACAACTCAGCCCATTATCTTAAAGGCCTATAACAAAAATTATTTTCCTGCCGCTGAAACAAGTCAAGAAAGAGCCGGTAGTCCCCCAAAGGCAAATTCCGTCGTTGTTTCTTCTTCATATTCGAATTTCTCTCTCTTTCAGTCGTAGCAACTCCTCTGACAATCAATCTCTCTTTCGCTTATTTGTTTCCCTTTTACATTTTTTTTTGCTTTGTGTTCTGATTTCACTCTCGTCATCGCAATTCTTCTTCGGGTTTTGCATTTAATCTGTGAGCTTGAAGTTTCGCCGGAATTTCATGTGAATCTATAAATAGTCGCCGGTGATCGAAGTGTTTCTACTCGATTCCGTTGTTACTTCGGAGATCTGAGTACATCTCTTCCCTGGTTTGTCTGTCTGGGAAATCTGGAGCGATAGAAAGTAGGTATGATTAACTTCATCTGAATTTCCCTTTTTTCTCAGTGATGGGATTTTTGGTTCCTCTCTAGGTTGCTTTAAGCTTCAGATTTCTATTGTTTTTCCTAATTTGATGATCTTATGTTAATCAGCAGCAATGAAGCGGATTAGAGATGATATTTACGCCTCTGGGTCTCAATTTAAACGTCCTTTGAGCTCTTCTCGTGGCGAATCGTGAGTTCCCTTTGAAATTCAAATTCCCTAGCTATGAGATTTTTATGTTGCTTTTTGCAAAGGTTTTCGTTTTTTTTTTTTGTGTTTTCTTCAAAAAAAGTCTATAATTTCTAGGTCTCTGTAAACTCATAATTCTGGTTTCAGATTTCTAGATTTAGTTGGTGTTCAACTTAATTTTCATTCCATGCAATTATCTGACATTTTAGATCAGGGAAAGTCCATTTTGCTTCAAGACTATCTATGCACGAGTGGATGTGTCGGATTAACCTAATGTCCCTATTGATCTTTGGGTTAGATGCTTGTCCACTTATGTGTTTAATGAAATTTAACTAACTGAGGAAAGCTTGTATGGCGCAGATATGCGCAGTCTCCAATCCCTGGAAGTGGTGGAACCGGAGGAGGGAGCATTGGTGATGGGGGAATAAACTCTCAGAAATTGACAACCGATGATGCTTTGTCGTACTTGAAGGAAGTTAAGGAGATGTTTCAAGATCAAAGGGACAAATATGATATGTTCCTTGAGGTTATGAAAGACTTTAAGGCACAAAGGTAAGATCTTGCTTTCCTCTGTCAGATTGTTTTTTTTCTCTTTTAGCCTCAAGGCATCTGGAAACATTCTTCATATTGCATTTACAGGACGGATACATCTGGTGTCATTGCACGAGTGAAGGAGTTGTTCAAAGGCCATAACAATTTGATCTTCGGGTTTAACACCTTTTTGCCTAAGGGATTTGAAATAACGCTTGATGAAGAAGAAGAAGAAGAAGCTCCACCGAAGAAAACTGTTGAATTTGAAGAAGCCATAAATTTCGTAAATAAAATTAAGGTACGCTGTACGCAAAAAGTCTATCATATATTGTTTTCTCTTGAAGTGCCCTTACAACCTAGTGTCTCATTGTATCTGTCTCTTTTTTTATCACTGCAGAAACGGTTTCAGCACGATGAAGATGTCTATAAGTCTTTCTTGGAGATCTTAAATATGTATCGGAAGGATGATAAGGACATCACTGAGGTTTACAATGAGGTAGTGTCACGCTGGAGTGACTATATCTCTCCTTCACTGTTACAGTTGAAATTTATCGATGTTTTTATAGTTCTAATATCTCTTTGTTAGGTATCAAATCTCTTTGAAGACCACCCGGATTTGCTTGAAGAATTTACTAGGTTTTTGCCAGAGTCTTTGGCGCCTCATTCAGCAGCCCAGTTAATCCGGAGACAGACCCAACGGTATGATGACCGAGGATCAGGCCCTCCTGTTGTGCGTCGAATGTTAATAGAGAAGGTGTGTTGCAAGTTTTCCTGATCTACTATTGTTGTCACGTCTCTCGTTTCAGTGCTAACACGTTTTTCATCATCAGGATCGCCGACGAGAAAGGGCTGTTGCTTCTCGGGGTGACCGTGATCATAGTGTTGACCGTTCTGACTTTAATGATGATAAAGCAATGGTTAAGATGCACAGAGAGCCGAGGAAACGAGTCGAGAAGGAGAATAGAGAAAGGAGAAGCCGTGATTTGGATGATGGAGAAGCAGAGCAAGATAACTTGCACCATTTTCCAGAGAAAAGGAAATCATCCAGAAGAACTGAGGGGTTTGAAGCTTACTCTGGTCCTGCTTCACATTCTGAGAAAAACAATCTAAAAAGTAAGCGGATTTAAGTTATATGGAGAGTGAACCCCTTTTCTGCATTTTAGGCTCCGCAATTTCAGTGCTTTATTGTGTGAATTTTTACTACAAGTTGATTTCTAATTTCTTGGTTACCAGGTATGTTATGGTGCAACCAGTCTAATCCTGTTTTCTGAGACTTCACGATTAATTTTGTTTTTGTGTGTGTCCTTTCATTGTGTTAGGCATGTACAACCAAGCATTTGTGCTATGTGAGAAAGTCAAGGAGAGATTATGCAGCCAAGATGATTATCAGACATTCTTGAAGTGTCTCAATCTTTTCAGCAATGGAATTATCCACAGTAATGAACTGCAGAATTTGGTAGGTCTACAAATAGTTTTGGTATTGATAGATATGGGGGTAGATTTTGACTTAACTCCACTCTCTTTCATTCAGGTTTCTGATCTGCTTGGAAAATTTCCTGATCTCATGGATGAGTTTAATCAGTTCTTCGAGCGCTGTGAGAGTACAGGTATTTAAGATTTCATACTGTCGTTTTTCTAGTGAAGGTGTCTAGCTGTTTCTGATTATCATCCCATTTTGCAGATGGTTTCCAGCACCTAGCTGGCGTTATGAGCAAAAGTATGCAGCATTTTCGTACCTTCTTGTGTATGGTTTTGTCTTGGCTTTCTACGTTATTGGAATATTACTAATACTGTTGGGTACACTTGCTGCAGAATCAGTTAGCAGTGACGAACATTTATCTAGGCCAATGAAGGGGGAGGAAAAAGAAAGAGATCACAAACGGGACCTTGAGGCTGCTAAAGAAAAGGAGCGATCCAAGGACAAGTACATGGGAAAATCTATTCAGGAGCTTGATCTAGCTGATTGCGAGCGTTGCACTCCTAGCTACCGGCTTCTTCCTTCGGATGTAATAAGATTTTTAGAGTTCTATATTGCATCCGAGGCATTTTAAATGTACTCACTATTATAACTTATTTGCAGTATCCAATACCTTCTGTGCGCCACAGACAGAAATCAGGAGCTGCTGTTTTAAATGATCACTGGGTTTCTGTCACTTCAGGAAGTGAAGACTACTCTTTTAAGCACATGCGCAGAAATCAATATGAAGAAAGCTTGTTTAGATGTGAAGATGACAGGTGCGCTTTACAAGAAGTAAAAAACTTAGATGATAGCTTTTGTAGTCTTAAGCGATTTGTACGTTGTAGTTGTTGTTTACTTGCGTCTTGTTACAGATTTGAGTTGGATATGCTGTTGGAATCTGTGGGATCTGCTGCGAAAAGCGCAGAAGAGTTGTTGAATACTATCATTGAGAAGAAAATAAGTTTTGAGGGCTCCTTCCGGGTTGAAGACCACTTCACAGGTCTGTAGGCGTTTAGTGATTGTAGCTCTCTCTTTTTCATCTCTTTTCCCCTATCTTTGAGCCCTCATCTCTTGTCTTACATGTGCTATATTGTTTTGACTTATTACAGCCCTAAATTTAAGGTGCATAGAGAGACTTTATGGCGATCATGGTCTTGACGTGACAGACATAATACGTAAGAATCCAGCCGCTGCACTTCCTGTAATTCTAACTCGTTTGAAGCAGAAACAAGATGAATGGACAAAATGCCGTGAAGATTTTAATGTGGTCTGGGCGGATGTGTATGCGAAAAACCATTACAAATCACTTGATCACCGCAGCTTCTATTTTAAGCAGCAAGATTCTAAGAACTTGAGTGCCAAAGGTAAGCAAACTATTAGAACATGGTCAGTCAGTCCATCAGCTAACTTGTTATAAGTAACCATGACAACTTCCTCACCGTTTATTTCATACTTTTATTCTTGCATTTACTTATTTGTTCTCATCATTTTTATATTTAATCCTTGCTTGAATACCAGCGCTGGTGTCTGAAATCAAGGACCTTAAAGAGAAGTCTCAGAAAGAAGATGATGTTCTTCTGTCTATTTCTGCTGGTTACAGACAACCCATTATTCCTCACTTCGAATATGAATATTTCGACAGAACTATTCATGAAGATCTGTTCAAACTAGTCCAATTCTCGTGTGAGGAGATATGTTCTAACAAAGAGCAGATCGGTAAAGTTCTGAGACTCTGGAACAATTTCCTGGAGCTGATGCTTGGTGTTCCACCCAGGGCCAAGGGGTCCAATTGTGTTGAAAATGTTGTAGAAACCAAGCATCACGGTGCATTTACGAGTGAGGAGGCTAATGTGAGTTCTGACGCGGTAAGTTTGGTATCTAGGCAACTAAAATTTGCTGCCAATGGAGATGAGTATGCTTCATCTGGGGTCTTCAAACATGGCGGGACTGGTTTGTTGAATAAGGATTCTTCAGCAAAAGAAAATTGTAAGGATGGTGATCTGGATAGTAAAGATGTTGCCACCTGTTCTGCTGTAAGACCCCAGAAAGATCAAGAAATTGGAAATGGAGCCGATAAAAAATCCGGAGATGTTGATGAAAGAGTAGCCACTTCCAGTGCATCATTCCCAAGTGGGGTAGAAAACAATAATGGTAAAGTAGTAGGCGGAGATTCGTCAGGTATGTAAGGATTGAACTTGATTTATTTTCTTTAGTTTGTGTGCATTACGTACCTTAACATGTCAGTGATTCTTTTATTTTCAAGGTTCACGGGGCATTTTATCCAAACCAGGTGACACTATATATAACATTGATACCAATCAGCGTACCCAGGTACAGTACTCAGTTTCACATTCTAATTATGTTCTTATTTGCATATTCTGCTTTTTATGGACTCTTATGACAATGCTCATCATTCATGGTCATTTCTCCAGGTAGGTGATATTGGCAGAAAGGTATTTATAGCAAATGGAGTGCAGCCAGACGCTTCTAAAGCCAACAATAATTACAATGAACCTGGTGGTCCGTCCAAAATTGAGAAGGAGGAAGGTGAATTGTCACCTCTTGGTGATTCTGAAGACAATTTTGGTGTTTATGAAGATCGTGGTTTCAAATCTAATGCCAAACCAGAACATTCCGTGGAAGCTGAAGGAGAAAATGATGATGATGCTGACGATGATGATGGTGATGATGCTTCACAAGGTGGTGAGGACGCCTCAGGAACTGAATCTATTGGTGACGAATGTTCACAGGACGATAATGGTGTGGAGGAAGAAGGTGAGCATGATGAGATTGATGGTAAAGCTGAGAGTGAAGGAGAGCCAGAGGGAATGGAGTCGCATCTTATAGAAGAAGATAATGGGTTACTTCCATTGTCAGAACGTGTTCTATTATCCGTTAAGCCTCTTTCAAAGCATGTAGCTACAGCGGCTTTGCTTGATGAGAGAAAGAAAGATTCCAGAGTATTCTACGGGAATGACGACTTTTACGTTCTATTCAGGCTTCATCGAGTGAGTTCAATCGTTTCTTATGATTTGATTTCTCAGATTAAAGTCCGAAAACGTAGTTTTTTACCTTGAAAAGATTTGGTAACTGGGTTTTCAGATCCTGTACGAGAGAATTTCGTCTGCAAAAACATATTGCACAGATGGTGAAATGAATCGGAGAAACACGAAAGATACTGGCTCACCAGATCCTTATGCAAGGTACATTCCTTAGCCTAATCGGTGTAGACCATTCTTTATTCAGTTCAATAAAAAGAACTTATAAACTCGTTTTGTGTATGTTGTGCAGGTTTATGAGTGCTCTGTTTAGTCTGCTTAATGGCTCAATTGAAAATTCCAAGTTTGAGGATGAATGTCGAGCTATTATTGGAAACCAATCATATGTTTTATTCACCTTGGAAAAACTGATATACAAATTGGTTAAACAGGTAATTTTCTTGGTTTTAGATTGATCAATCATACTTTTCATACATCATTTTTTTTTCTCCTAAATTTCTGTCATCATTTCATCTATTGCAGCTTCAAGCTGTTGTAGCGGACGATATGGACAATAAGCTTCTTCAGTTATATGAGTATGAGAAATCTAGGAAACCTGGGAGGGTCATTGACTCAGTGTATTATGAAAACGCCAGGATCCTTCTTCACGAGGAAAATATTTATCGGTTGGAATGTGTAAGAACCCTTAAACCAGTTCTCATCTTTATCTCCATTAAGGAATTATGATTGTTCATTGACCCTGAAACTTGTTTCGTTGCGTAGTCGTCCTCTCCACCTCGTTTGTCAATCCAGCTTATGGATAACATAAACGAGAAGCCCGAGGCTTATGCAGTTTCCATGGATCCCACGTTTGCAAGCTATCTGCAAAAGGAGTTTCTTTCCAACTCATCAGGAAAAAAAGTAGTACCACAGGCCATTGTGTTACAAAGGTATATTCGAGTTTCAATACTTGCGAAATCCCATCTCTTGTTGTATAATTTGGTACAGTTCCATTACTTTTGTAATGATTCAGGACATTTATACATAAATTCACTGATATTTGGTGCAGGAACATGCGTGGATACTCTGGTTTAGATGATCTTGCAGTAGCCTGCAAGGCAATGGAAGGTGTAGAAGTAATTAATGGCCTTGAGTGCAAGATGTCTTGCTCTTCCTACAAGGTAACAATGATACTGGTCTTAAACCAAACCGGTATCGGGCTTCATGTTTTCGAAATCTAACCAAGAACTGATTGCTTCATCTCGCGCTCTTATGTATTCATTACATCTCTTGTTGTAGATTTCGTATGTTTTGGACACGGAGGATTTCTTCCATAGGAAGAAGAAGAAGCAGAAGACAAGCGAGAATTTGTCTCAGGACAAATCATCGCAGCAACCCAAGTTGGATAGAATAGAAAGATTCAACAAGTTTCTCACAGCTTCAAGATGACTACAACAACAAGATGAACATCAAAAACCGATCTTATCTCTTTACACTTCAACACACAAGGAAGGTTAGAGGGAGAGCAAGTTCTCTCTGCAACATACGCAGATAAAAAAAATGTTCAATACTTTCTGGTTAGTTTTCCGTGAAGAAGTTCCTTGCACAGTAGTGTGTGTGTTATCTAATTTGTATCTTGATTTAGATTTAAAAAAAAAATGTATGGTTGTAAATATTGGAAACACATACATTGTTATCCACTTGGTTTGTGTATCTACTACAAACATATAAATGTTCAAAAGAGAGAGACTATTTCTCTTTTTATATAAATAACTCGATACTCATATTTAGTTTCTCCTCGTACAAATTCATTCCCAAGAACACTTAAAAGATAAAACTATAACTCTTCTCAAACCTAATCAGAACTAGCTTTCTATTCATCCCAAAACGAATATCCATGACCTCTAACAACCCGTCTCACCTCAGACTGCCGAAGAAGAATCAGTGAAGAGAAACAATGAAGCTTACGTTTATTTGTACTTACGCCTATTCTTCTTTCCAAATTTTGTTGGCCCATTAAGTTTCTTCAGTCTATTTACTTTATTAACCCATTTACCTACCTTTAAATGGGCTTTCAAAGTAAGTTTTGTATTTGTGTCATAATATAAAAGACTATATGTTGCATAGCTTACATTCTATGAAATATTTCAAACCAGTTTTTCTCAATTAATACACTAAAATTTTGGATCTTATGCTCATAAATTTTGAAGTCAGTCTCAGTACTTTGATTTATATTCATCCAACTCTCAATCAAGTGATAGATGCCACACCACAAATATAGTTTAATTCTATTTTAACTTTTTCCTTATCATATAATCAATCCAATTGAAAGTAACCAAAGCTCTTTTTCATATTCAAAACTAATTTGTTGGGAAAAAAACATCAAGTTAAACTAAACACGTGACAGGCCGATCAGTGTTATTGTCAAGTTAAACAAATTACATGTGAGCACACATGTAATTATCATGTTGGGGTTGGTGAGGTGAGTACACGTGAGACATTCGACTAAATTACTCGACCACCTACTTTTGAACACGTCTAATTGATAAAAACAGATTAATGAATAAAAGTATAACAATGATACCCAAATAGCATAAGATCTATTTTGAAGACTTTTATCTAAAAGCCAAGAAGACGACCGAGAATCTATCAACGCTGTCATTAGCATAAAGAAAATGCATCACATGTTAAAACACACAAAAAATGAAGATGCATTGTATAGTCATCAATCAAACACAAAACAGAAAGTTCTTCCAGACTAGTATTAATCCTGCTGGTAAAATAACCTTGTACTATATGAATTACCTCCAAAGCAGGTCTAACTAAGTTCCCAATGAAAGCAAAAAACTACTTCTATCGATCCTCATTTCCTATGTTCATTAACATGTTTTAGCTTAACACTATCTAGACATTTAAACCTAATTTGAACAACTCAAAGAGACATAGAAAATTGCAGGAGGCATTGATTGATTAATAACTTAACGCTTAGATTGAAAGAAATCAAAATGGGGGAGAAGAGGAGAAGAATATACATTTGGTGTCCTTTTTCTGATACTTTGATTTTACAGCAACCCAACAACACAGCTGAGATGTAATCTATTCTCCAAACCTCTTAAATGATGTCCCAAAAGCATACACCTAAAACGAAAACAGACCATCAATGAGATTAAAAAGCTCTGTTTTGATTGCAAAAAAATCGGTAAGAGAAGTTAAAGAGTTACCAGAAAAGGAGCTTTGCGAGGTAATCCCTGGAAGTGTCTACTTTTCTACCAGTTCCATCACCACCTTCGGTACTCCTTATTACAGAATCATTCATGAACGCTGAAGTAGCCTGGTCTTCGAAGATCCTCTGTATTACGTTTTGGACAAGTTGGCTCACGATTTCTTCAACTTCTGGTGAAGATAGTTGAGATAACTCAGTAACCTGTAAATATGATTCTAGTCATTAAAACATAGGACTGAGAAAGAAAATCAAAGAAACCTCAACGCATAGTACCTACCATCTCAGGATCTAAGGAACGCAAATACTCCAACAAATCGTTCTTGTTTCCTTTCTCACATTCTATCTGTAAAGCTTTCTTCTTTTGCGAATCTAGCTCCTGCAAATTATAAGCATGCACAAAGAGCTTCACAAGTCTGCACTACTGAGATACACACAGGACGTTTGACTATTACCTCTTTCATGGTAGATAACTCAGATTGCAAATGCTGAATATAACTCAACGCTTCAGGTGACAAGTCTCCCAACACCTGAGGACTCATCCCTTCTAATTCCTCAACACAGTTCCCTAAATCCTTGCTCACTCCCTTCTCTGATCCAAATCTGACATTATCTTTCGAAGATTGATCCTCCTCCTTTCTAGGATCAGTTGTTATATCGTAATTCCTCATCAGTGACACACGATACTCCGCATTCCACAACGTATAGCTAAAACGAAGACAAATGAAAACGCAAACGCTAAATTCACAGTGTTTCAAACTGGGGATAATGAGATACTGAGAGATCAAAATCAGGATAATATACCCGGTGATGATGGAAGAAATAAGGAGGCGATACAGAGGCTGCTCGGAGATGGTAACGGAAACGGAGAATTGATCGGAAGGAAGGAGTCCGAGCATAGAAGATATCGTCTGCTTCATCGAGTCCTTAGCCGAATCGGATAAGCTTTTGGAGATAACGGAAGTATCAAGCGGCTGAATCCGGTTCACCAAATTCGCGATCACAGCGAAACCTCGGTCCAATTTCGACCGGCGAGTAGATACGTATGAATCGTCGGAGGAAACTCCGCCTCCGCTGAGACAGCTAATGACAGCAGAAGACACCGTACGGTTCGTAACACATGGTAACCGGCGAGGTGACGACGGTGGCGGTTGGTGAAGGATCAGCTTCTTCCGTGAAAGGTCCGTTACACGAGAGAGCATGAAGGCTGGAGCTGATGTGGCCGCCATTAAATTAGCGTCTCGAGCTCTCCGCTGTGTGGCTGCGTGATATGCGTTGGCTATGGAAGAATCTTTTCGTTTTTAATTGAATCCTTAATATTCAGATAAATATTTTATTTGATAATTACATGTTTTTTTTGTTCCAAGAAAATTCTTAATTATGTGTAAGCCTAGGTAAATTATCTGAAACCGATAAACGGAAACCAAACCATATCAAATTACCTGAAACGGATAAATCAAATCGTATCGAACCAAAATTATTTGATATGAAACCAATTTTTTTTTTGTCAATATATGAAACCAAATTAGATATTGAAGCTGATGTTATCGTTTGGTGGGCCGTGGGCAACAACGATGAGTCTCGTTCAACGATCTTCCCAAGTTTTAAGGACTGCAAGTTTGAAGAGCTACAATTAGGGTTTGGAATCTGTTCGAAATTGTCTGGCTAAGTTGTAGGTTTAGCTCCCTTTCATAGGGTTTCTACCAGGGAAATTTCATTTTCTTTCGGTTCTAGTTTCCGGGGAATTTCATGTTTTCCGCCGGCTTAGTTTCCGGAGATTTTTCTATGTCTGCCGGCTTATGTATTTCACCCTTGTATTCCACCCCGATAAATCAAAAATAACTTAGATGAAAAAAAAAAAAAAAAGAAACCAAATTAGATAACACAAAAACTCAAATGAGTCTTACCTAATATATTATATTTTAGGTACGATATCGAATCAAAAATGGAATAATTATTTTTTACAATCCAAAAATATTAGTAACATTTAAATTTATAATAATTAAAATATTTAAAATTTATTTACAAAAATAGTTATATATATACTAAATACCAAAATAACTAAAATATTTAAATTTATTAGTTATATTTTGAAATTTAATCAATATTTTGCAAAAAATATAACTAATTTTTATATAATTTTTTGGATATTTCAGTTTTTCATAATTCGATTTATTTTTGAATAATTCGATTTATTTTTTTGAATAATTCAGATAATTTATATATTTTTGGATAGTTTAAATATAAAATATCTAAAATTAAACTGGATTCGATATATTTGATGTATTTTCCTGTTCTTAATACAAATATCAACACTTAATTGAACCAGAAAAAAATCCAACAAAAAAAACCGAACCAATTTTAATTATCGGAACAAATCCTAAAATGAAAAACCGAATTAACCAAAACCAAATAAACCTAACCGAAACAGAAATGTCAAGGCCTATTTATCTGCTGACCCTCCATTCACGTCATTAAGTTGAGTAAAATCTAGCTCATGTACAAAAGACAAAAATACCACTGAAAATTACTCTAATTCACAGAAAACCCAAACACCATTTTAGAGGACAAAAGTCCATCATCGGAGGATCATTCACTTGAATAAAACTCAGACCAAAGACGTAAAAGATCAGAGAAAGACTTTGAATTTCCGAGGAGGGAGATATGCCCTTCTCCTCCTACATCAGCAACACCCGCCGTAGTCCCGGCGGAGGTGGTTGGGGCCAATCGCTTCTCCCCACTGCTTTATCGAAGTCCAAACTAGCGATCAATCGGAAACCTCGAAAACGAACAGTTCTTATCAATTTCTTCTTCGCCAACTTCTTCCTCATCGCTCTCCTCATCTCCCTCCTCTTCTTCTTCCTTACCCTCTTCCATTTCGGCGTGCCAGGACCGATCTCCTCCCGCTTCCTCTCCTCCAGATCCAGTCGGATCGTGAAGCCACGGAAGAGTATTAATCGGCGACATGTGAACGATTCACTCTCCGGCGCCGTCGTGGATATCACTACTAAGGATCTGTACGATAGGATCGAGTTCCTGGATGTTGACGGAGGTCCGTGGAAACAGGGTTGGCAAGTGACGTACAAAGGCGATGAGTGGGAGAAAGAGAAGCTTAAAATCTTCGTGGTGCCTCACTCGCATAACGATCCTGGATGGAAGCTGACGGTGGAAGAGTACTACCAGAGACAGTCGAGGCATATTCTCGACACCATCGTTGAGACTTTATCCAAGGTGACGAATTTCGATACTTTTTGCTTCTGGGTCTTTAATTCTCATCATGATTTCTTCGTGAACAAATCTCAGTGCCCAAGATCTCTCATGACGTCACTAAACTCTAAAGCGTGACTCGCATTGAAATTTAACCAGCTGCTTTTCTGGATTGTGTTGTTCTTTCGTTTGATATTTTTTTCTCATCATGAAATCTGTGTGGGGTTTGTTTTCCAAACTGTTTAATAGGATTCTAGAAGAAAGTTTATATGGGAGGAGATGTCATACCTGGAGAGATGGTGGAGAGACGCATCACCAAATAAACAGGAAGCTTTGAGTAACTTGATCAAGAATGGGCAACTAGAAATCGTTGGAGGTGGCTGGGTAATGAATGATGAGGTATGTCTCCTTTACATGGTTGATTAAAAATAATGGAAAAAAGAAATATATTGAGATGAGCTAAGTATCTTCTTTAATTTTCTGTGCAGGCTAATTCACATTATTTTGCCATAATTGAACAGGTATATCCTGCAACTCTTTACTTTCCAGTTTTATGCAATTAATTTTTTCTACTCTTGTTTGTTTTTAGAAATCTGACTGTTACTGAAACAAAGATGATGATGACAGTGGTAACTGCAATTCTCATTTTATGTTTCTGCTAGCCATTTGGTGTGTATTTATTATGTCACATCTGGTTGGTTATAGTTCAACATTACCTAATACCTCGTTTGAGCTGAAAACCAACCCTCCTTTTTTTGGTTATGCGTAAATAAGAGCATGTGATGTTAGAATATCAATTGGCTAGAGATAATGCTAGTATAACCAGCCGCTTGTTGCATTGTGTTTGTATCATGTGTTTTTTCTTTTTTGGGTAAAGTTTCTTCCAAGAGTTAGTATTCCAGGCTTTTCTAAGTGTAAACCATATTTCTTACTATACTGACCGCTTCTTCTGCAGATCGCAGAGGGTAATATGTGGCTGAATGACACAATTGGGGTTATTCCTAAGAATTCATGGGCCATAGATCCCTTTGGCTATTCATCAACCATGGCTTATCTCCTCCGGCGTATGGGTTTTGAAAACATGCTTATTCAGAGGACTCATTACGAGGTTAAGAAAGACCTTGCCCTGCATAAGAATCTGGAATATATTTGGCGTCAGAGTTGGGATACCATGGAAACAACAGATATTTTTGTTCATATGATGCCTTTCTATTCATACGATATCCCACACACTTGTGGGCCAGAGCCTGCAATTTGCTGTCAGTTTGATTTTGCTAGGATGCGAGGATTTAAGTATGAACTTTGTCCATGGCGAAAGCACCCAGTGGAGACCACACAAGACAATGTGCAGGAGAGGGCATCAAAGCTTCTGGATCAATACAGGAAAAAATCCACCCTTTATCGAACAAATACCCTTCTTATACCTCTTGGAGATGATTTTCGGTATATCAGTATTGATGAAGCCGAGGCTCAGTTCCGTAACTACCAGATGTTGTTTGATCACATCAACTCTAATCCTAGTCTAAACGCAGAGGCAAAGTTTGGTACTTTGGAGGATTATTTCACAACACTTCGAGAAGAAGCCGATAGAATAAATTATTCTCTTCCTGGTGAGGTTGGCTCTGGTCAGGTTGTTGGTTTCCCTTCTCTGTCAGGTGACTTCTTTACATATTCAGATAGGCAACAAGACTATTGGAGTGGTTATTATGTTTCAAGGCCTTTCTTCAAAGCTGTTGATCGTGTGCTCGAGCATACCCTTCGTGGAGCTGAGATCATGATGTCGTTTCTGCTAGGTTATTGCCACCGAATTCAGTGTGAGAAATTTCCAACAAGCTTTGCGTATAAGTTAACTGCTGCAAGAAGGAATCTAGCTCTTTTCCAGCACCATGATGGGGTAACCGGAACTGCTAAGGATCATGTGGTACAAGATTACGGCACCCGGATGCATACTTCATTGCAAGACCTTCAGATCTTTATGTCTAAAGCAATCGAAGTTCTTCTTGGGATCCGCCACGAGAAAGAAAAATCTGATCAGTCCCCATCATTCTTCGAGGCAGAGCAAGTGAGATCCAAGTATGATGCTCGGCCAGTTCACAAGCCAATTGCTGCGCGTGAAGGAAACTCACACACAGTTATACTCTTCAATCCGTCAGAACAGACGAGAGAGGAGGTAGTGACGGTCGTTGTCAACCGTGCTGAAATCTCGGTTCTGGACTCAAACTGGACTTGTGTCCCTAGCCAGATTTCTCCTGAAGTGCAGCATGACAAAGCCAAACTATTCACCGGCAGACATCGCCTTTACTGGAAAGCTTCCATTCCAGCTCTTGGTCTGAGAACGTATTACATTGCTAACGGGAATGTTGAATGCGAGAAAGCTACACAGTCTAAACTCAAATACACTTCCGAGTTCGACCCATTCCCTTGTCCCCCTCCATATTCCTGCTCAAAACTGGACAGCGATGTCACTGAGATCCGAAACGAACATCAGACTCTTGTGTTTGATGTTAAGAACGGCTTACTCCAGAAGATGGTCCATAGAAATGGATCAGAGACTGTTGTGAGAGAAGAGATTGGTATGTACACCAGTCCAGACAGTGGAGCTTACCTGTTCAAACCAAAAGGTCAAGCTCAACCGATTGTTCAATCTGGTGGACATCTAGTCACCTCCGAGGGACTCCTAGTCCAAGAAGTCTTCTCTTACCCTAAGACCAGGTGGGAGAAATCACCCATCTCACACAGCACTCGAGTGTACACCGGAGGTAATACCCTTCAGGATCTAGTGGTTGAGATGGAGTATCATGTTGAGCTTCTCGGTGATGATTTCGATGACCGGGAACTAATTGTCCGGTACAAGACTGATATTGACAACAATAAGGTTTTCTATTCTGATCTTAACGGTTTCCAAATGAGCAGGAGGGAAACTTATGATAAGATACCCCTTCAAGGAAACTACTACCCGATGCCATCTCTCGCATTCATCCAAGGATCCGAAGGTCAGAGATTCTCCGTGCACTCTCGCCAATCTCTTGGTGTTGCAAGCCTTAAAGATGGTTGGTTGGAGATTATGCTGGACAGACGGTTGGTCCGTGATGACGGACGTGGTCTCGGGCAAGGCGTGATGGATAACCGGGCAATGACAGTGGTTTTTCACCTTCTTGCGGAATCCAACATCTCTCAACCGGACTCTGTTTCCAACTCTAACCCGAGGAACCCATCCCTTCTCTCTCACCTCGTAGGTGCGCACTTGAACTATCCCATAAACACATTCATTGCCAAGAAACCGCAAGACATATCCGTGCGTGTTCCGCAATATGGTTCATTTGCTCCTTTAGCCAAACCGCTACCATGTGACCTCCACATAGTGAATTTCAAAGTTCCACGTCCATCAAAATACTCTCAGCAATTGGAAGAAGACAAACCGAGGTTCGCTCTCATCCTCAACCGACGAGCTTGGGATTCAGCTTATTGCCATAAAGGAAGAAGAGCAAACTGCACACGCATTGCTGATGAACCAGTGAATTTTTCAGACATGTTCAAAGATCTTGCAGCTACAAAGGTAAAACCAACTTCATTGAATCTCTTGCAAGAAGACATGGAGATACTCGGATACGAAGATCAAGAGCCGCCTCGAGATGGTTCACCTGCGCGGGAAGGACGCGTCTCGATATCTCCCATGGAAATACGAGCTTACAAGCTTGAGTTGAAGCCTCACAAGTGAAAACAAAAGTCAATACTGATCGTTTACTATTTGCCTGGTACGGCCAGATCATTGACTAAGAGGTTCGGCTCAGGATTGGCTTCTTGATCATAAAGCTGTTCGAGAAACGTTAACTGTCAAAAAGTAAAGAGTAAAACCTAGAGCCTGTGTGTGTCCATGTAAAACTACTGTAAGACCTTAGTTCATGTTTTGTTTTTTTTTCGAGACAAGTGATATTAAGTTAGTTTTACCATTTTGCCTGGAGTTTACTTGTGTTTTCGGTAGAAAGGGGGAATTTTTTACCACGAATGTAATTTATTTTTATCTTAGTTAATGCTAATTTTTATTACGTAATTTGCTAATATAACTGCGAAACACACATAAACACACATAAATACACGCATAATCTACTCATTTGTATTGGTGTCGTCATGTCATTTACTTCAATTCAGTTTAATTAGCGTACATAAGTAATTTTACTAGAAAATAAAAACATTTAAATACAGATAATTATAGTACTAATCTAGAGTAACTAATGAAATACTATGTATGCAAAATTAGGCGTGAAAGGTTCATGGCCACACTTTTTTAAAGCAGAAAATAGCAAACACAATGATGGATCAAATGGAACCGTTACAAAGTTTATAAATTGACAAATTCCTAACATTTTCTTGTGATATCCGATAAGATCAATTAAAGTATTATTTTCAGTAGGAAAAATTAAAATTGAAATTTATTGTAATTAAGATGTCCATACATATAATTATACTTAGCGTTTAAACCAGAAACAAATATCTTTGTTCCACAAACTTTTGTTATTGTCGTTTTAAAGATGAATAATCTTGTCTTTGGTAAACTTGAATACTTTTATGAAACAAAAAGATGTCTAATAATTGTTATAATAATATTCATAACTTTATGATATTTGACCGTTCAAGACCAAATAGTTTTTATTATAGATTTTTGTTAGAAAAAATCAGATTAATTCATAACCACAAATCCATAGTCTAGAACTCAAACCAATTTTTTATTACTTTTTATATTAAACACGTAGTATCTCATTGATTTTTTCCATAATCTTATATTTAGGTCAAAAGTAATACAAGACAGAGCATTAAGGACACACACTCTCCCATGGCGTTAAGGACACCCAGTATGGCAGTAACCAAACTTTTTACAAAATATAAATCCAGATTATAAATTTTCATGAAAACATCAAAATTTTGATGTCTCAAATCAAAGAACACACTCTAGAAAAAACTCGGCTAAGCGCTAACTATTGAGTCACATTTTTTATTTGACATTTTTATTTATCAAAAACTAATACATATATATTCCTCTTCTTTTTTCATAAACGCTTTTAAATTCACCATAGCCACTAATTACTAAATCAGCATTACATAATATAGATAGTATACAGCTAAATTTATACAGTTTAAAGATGCGTGCGTGGTACCGATGATGATATAACAAAAAAGAAAGAGGAAGTGTTACGCACGTAAGCTACTCAATGTTTACGTTGGTGCAAGTCGACATATTGCCACTCACTACACCTTTCTCCAAAGCCAAACCCTAAAGTGGACTTTATTTTATCTTCCTTTTTCTGTTTTGTTTTTGTTCCCTTTCTTACTTGTAAATTGTAATATATATAACTCTTTGAATTATATAAATGATATGAACTTGCTAGTGTCCCCATACATGGACATTAATTGGATTCTAACACCAATATATAAATCATTCATTTTATGTTCCACTATAAATATAAAAATATATTAATTCCTCCCTTTTTAATAAGAAGAATATATATATATATAAAATCAAAATTGATGGTTATATATAGACCAAAATTAGTTATATTGCCAATAGTACTTCTATGATACGTATCAATCTCTTTACAAGTAAAGGAGTAAGAAACAAATTCCTAAAAAGAGAAAGACAAAAGTCTGTTATTAGTTTCTACATGCAGGGTATTACTATAGTGTCGTTTTCATATATAATTACTAAATATCCCCTAAAGAAATAAATTCTAAATATATAAAAAGTAGTTGAGTAATTTACATGAGATTTTTTCCACTTGAGTTAGAAGAAACGTATATAGAATGAATTCTGTGAAAATAGGGAAAATATGTGTATATTTTATTTGAAAAAGGTAGTTTCTTTTCGAAATTGTTTTTATCGTTTGATATGAATATATTTTAGAAGAACAAGTATAAGGATAAGTTTTCAACCGACAATTTTATCCACTCTACAAAGATTCAAGATAACTGAAATATATTTGCTTCACATCACGACCAACATAACTAATACATTGATGTAGAATTTTGATCGTTTGAAATGGAAAGCATTAATTAACACTTAGGTTTTGAATAGCAGCAGCAGTCAAAGCGGATTAATCCGCAAGATACCACTTTTGTTTAGCATTTACAATAATTGATTTAGAACAGTAGAAAAAAATAAAAACAGTCTTGCAGACTAAATACAAACTAGTTTTAACAAATAAATATGGTCCGCAATAAACTATTATCTACCTAAAATAAAATGATTTGATATATATTTAAATTAGTTCACTGTGACCACAATTATTACCATTCCAATTCTTAGTCAAACTAATGCAGGTTTTCAAAGTTTCCGAGGAACTTATTTTTAGTGTTGTAGAAATATAAGAGCATGCCCATCCATAAAACCCACTGGGGGTTCTTAAGAAAAAAAAATTAATTTTTTTTTTTTTCAGATGCCACAAAAAAAAAATTGACCAATGGCGAAGCGTCACGTGGCCAGAACAGTGAAGACCCGATCCTTATATAGGGATTTTAAGAACCGATATATATACTATTCATGTGGGCCCCACGTGGGACCCACATTATTTTATTAATTTTTTTTAAGGACCTAGGGTTTAAAAACCCTCGATGGTCATGCTCTAAGAGCATGTACATTGATGAACCCCATTATGGGGTTCTTAAGAATTTTTTAATGTTTTTTTAAGTGGTTTAGAATAGTTAAGAACCCATTGTTTTTTTGATCATCCATTGATGAACCTTTAAATAGGGTTCTTAACTTAAAAAAAAATTATTTTTTAAAATATTTTAATTGAAATGGAGGAGAAGCTTTGGAAAGATCAAGTTCCTCCCTCAGTGGCAGCATCAAAAATTGCTCATCCAACTATGGCAACTATGGCAGCAAAAGGCTTCATGAGGAAACCGGTGACTGAAGGCTTCAAGTATTCAGCAACTCCCTCAGTGGAAGCATGAACTCTATGAGCAGTTCCGAATGCATCGTTAACATAAACATTTGCAGCAAGCTTCTTTGCAAATTCAGGGTCGTTCTTCTCTCCTACAGGCATTTGCATCTGAAAATTCCATACCAACAACCACCTCATACTCAGTACCTGCACTGGGCATAGGCCAGCCCTGAGAGCCAGGAGTACGCATGGCCAAGTCTAAGTTATCATCGATCTCTTGAGATTCTTGCTTCTGGCTAGCTCCTATGGCCTCAGCTGCAGTTGATTTATCAATCTCAGAAGTTGCAGAGTCATCGTTAACAGGAAAAGAAAGAAAGCTATCATTTTCTTTCCCATCTACCACTTCTTCCGTTTCATCGTTGTGACTCACTTGATGTGTCCTTTATAACATGTTACTTGCAACATCATCAAAAATGGTTTAATTAACGCGCATAAACAAAAATTCACAGAGTTAATCATATATGATCATGAGAATTATAAAAGCAGAAACTTTCAATCGACTAAGGAAAAGAGAACCCTAAAATCTAACAGAAAACATGGGATCATAAAACAATGTTTCACACTCTTTAGCCCAATTCGAAAATTCATAAAATTGATCCAAGGGTTTAACTGTTGGGGAAGAATCTTCTGGCTGGAGAAGAGAAATCGACGAGATCTCTTCCGACGCCGCTTTCGTCGCTGAGGATCCTGGCGAGGAGTCCGATAACATGGAGAGAACCGATGGCTGTGTTGGCGAAGCTGGAGATGGAGTTGGGTTTCTCTATGTAAGCTCGGATTGACAAGGCGATTCCTCCTCCTCTGTCTTCGCGTTTGATGCGAGAGGAAGTAGGGGATGTGGCGGGAATTCGGAGGCGGAGGTGGAAGAAGGAAGGAGAGATTTGGAGGGAAGAAGTGGAGATGTGGGTGACAACCACCATGGCTGTGAAAATGGAAGCTCGATATCTACAAGATCAAAGGCTTTTGCCAGGAAAAAAAAAAACCAATGAAAGAGTGCCACGTTGTTAAGAACTGGGATACTAAAATCCTAAATTAAGGACCGAGTCTTAACTTAATTAGCCAAACTGATTTATTTTTAATGCATATTGCCTTGGTTTTTGTGAGAAACTTAAGCTAAGATGCATAGATGTACATGCTTTAATTCCCTTTTAGATTATAGACAAAAATAATAATAAAAATGTCATGTGCTCAGATGTATATATCTTTAGGCGTGTGGACTGCACCCACCCAATGACCCAAATATGTATGTGTACCTTAACAGAACTTCTCAAATAAAACCAGATTTGTAGCCTAAAGCTGTATAAATATAGTTCCACACACAAAGCATAACCTTACTTCTTCTTCTATCTCTCTCTCACACACACACAAAAACATAACCTGACAACATCTTTTTCTCTCCCTCAAACACATATATACACAAAAGTACAAGCTTTAATATTCTCGCTCTAATGACCGGAGGAGAGAAAAGAAGAGGACTTAGCAAATCTTGTGCCCTTCTCATAGTCATTGCTGGTATAGAGAGATTTGCATTCAAAGGTGTTGCATCAAACTTAGTGACTTACTTAACTGATGTGGTTAAGATGAGTAATTCAAGAGCAGCCACGACTGTTAACACTTGGAGTGGCTTCACTTTCATGTTGCCTCTCTTCTCTGCTCCTTTTGCCGATTCTTATTGGGACAGATTCTTCACCATCCTTGCTTCTTCTTCTCTCTACTTTGTGGTAAACATCACTATCCCAACCTTAAGATTGAGATGTTTGAAATTATATTTTACATATAGAAACATTTTCATATGATCTCTTACATTTTTATATATAGTTGAAAAGTTATTTTGGATTTTGTTTGTTTATGTTATGATGTGTTAATTGTTATTGATCATGTGACCCTCTTCTTTGCGTGCTTTAATGAGGTTTATATTTGCTTGAAAACAGGAACTTTTAGAAATTCATACGAAACGTTTCTTCAGATTTTCTTTTGTCTTTTGTTTGGTTTGGTACTAAGCATGTGAACATTAATTCGATTGAATTTCTTGAGAACATATATACTTTCTATTTTATTTTATTTTTTGACAACAACATAGTTTTCTAATTAATATTCTTTTTTAGAGTATGGGACGTTAATGGAATTAAGCATATAGTGTCGGTAAAGTTTGGTTCCAAAATGTGATTTTTGGGATCTTATCAAAAATAGTTAAGCCTAGTGTATAATCAACTATGATAATGGAACCCGAATCATTCCTCACTAATTCTTGCATTATATTCCATTACTAGATCTTACCCTACTGAATATTTCGCATTAATAAAAAAAAGCCATTACTAATTGTAAGTTGTGATTTATTTTTTCTTCATAGAAAAAATAGTGTTTTAAAAGTAAAGTTAAAAAGTATTTATTATTCTTTTTTTTTTTTTGTACGAATTTGATAAAGCTAAATTGACAAATCTAAACATTTATTTTCAGATATCTAAATATTATTTTAAATTCTTATTTAAATATTAATATTTCTGACTTTTACTATTTTAATTCATTTTAGAGATTCTATTTTGTTGCTAATTATGTAAGTTACTAATGTTTGGCATTTTGTTGGATATATCTAAAAAGGGACTAGTGGGATTGACATTTACGGCATATGCTGGGTCACGTTCCACTACTCACACCATTTCTCTTTACTTCCTCTACACTTCACTTAGCCTCGTAGCTCTCGGTTTAGGCGTCTTAAACCCATCTCTTCAAGCATTTGGTGCTGACCAACTTGACCACCACCTTGACCACGACCACCACGAGCCATCCTCAGAGAACAAAGAAGTCAAATCGAACCGCAAGACTAAGTTTTTCCAGTGGTGGTACTTTGGTGTCTGCGCTGGTAGTCTTCTAGGAGTCACCGTCATGGCTTATATCCAAGACACATTTGGTTGGGTTCTTGGTTTTGCAATCCCAACCGCTTCCATGTTATTATTGATCCTCTTGTTCCTATGTGGCTGCGGAGTTTATGTCTATGCTGATCCCGGTTTAGACCTAAAATCTAAACCATTTAGGAAGATCTTAGATACTATCAAAGGAGCAGTGACGAGAAAAAGTAAGATCACTCTTGCCAATGACCACGATTTGAATGCCATGGAGCTAGAGTAAGTCATCCTTATTCAATCCACAATTTGCACACAAAAAAAAAAAAAATTCAATCCACAATAGATCCGACATTTTAAATAAAAAATGTAATTTTTAATCTTTTTTTAGAAGTTGATAATTCTAGTTCCCGGTTTTTGGTTTAGTTTTTTCGGTTTATGAACTAAGCTGTATGAAAACCAAATTATCGCCGAGTTTAGTTTTGGTTTCGGTTTAGATCCGGTTTTCTAGCAAATTTTATTTCAATTTTAAGGATAAGTTTCTATTGTTTAGATTCAGTATTTTGGCAAAATATGTAAATTTTAAAGTTCGAAAAAAATATATATGTAAATTTTGAATGTATTTAAAAAAACAGTAAAATTTTACTCGGTTGATTTTTTTTTGTACAATTGGATTTTGGTTATGGTTTGTTCGAATACATATCTTCTTCGGTTTTTTATTTTCGGTTTGGTTTATAGATTGGTTAAATCTCAGTGAACACTTGTAATCTTGCTCTTGCTTCATTGTATATATAGGCTGCAAGGGAAGCCTCTATGTAACTGTAGCAACACTGAAGCTACTACTACTACAAAGACCTTAGCTGATGATCATAGCTGCGAAACCGGTTTCTCCGGCCTCGAAACCGTCAAGCTGTTGGTTCGGCTATTACCCATATGGACAATGCTACTAATGTTCGCAGTCATATTCCAACAACCAGCGACATTTTTCACAAAGCAAGGTATGGCTATGAAAAGAAACATCGGACCAAACTTCAAAATCCCACCCGCAACACTACAAAGCACAATCACCTTATCTATAATCCTTCTCATGCCGTTATACGACAAAGTCTTGATCCCTCTAGCCAAGAAAATATCCAAAAACGAAAAGGGTATTCCTGTCATGGAAAGAATGGGAATCGGGATGTTCATATCCATCATTGCCATTGTTATTGCCGCTCTAGTCGAAAGAAAAAGACTAAAGATATGCAAAAAGATGAAGACTTTACCAAATTCTACAGACCCGTTGAGTATATTTTGGCTCTTACCTCAGTACATTCTGTTGGGAATCTCGGACATTTTCACGGTTGTTGGTATGCAAGAGTTCTTCTATAGTGAGGTTCCGGTAAGAATGAGGACCATGGGATTTGCTTTGTACACAAGCGTTTTCGGTGTGGGGAGTTTTGTGAGCGCAGCGTTGATATCGGTTATTGAGAGTTACACGAGGACAAGAGCTGGGAAACATAACTGGTTTGCTGATGATATGTCGGAAGCTCGACTTGATAAGTACTATTGGCTTTTGGCTTTCACAAGTGCTATTAGCTTTTTAATGTATATTGTTATTTGCAAGTATTTTAAGAGTAATAGTGATGATGATCATCAATGTGATGTTCAAAACTAGTTTCACAATCAAACTGATCTAAAACAATATTAGAAAGATCTAAATACTTTAATATTGCACCATATTTTTGTTTTGTAAGTGCGTAACATTATATAATACAAGATGAGCACAGTTGGATTTGCTCTGTTTCAACACTCTGTTCTCCATATATTATGAAACGCATCGAGTCAACAAGTATCATGAATGTCAAGTGTTAACAAAAATCATAAATATATGGATAGCTATATTCATATACTCCATTTGTTTCAAATTATATGTAATTTAAGGTTTCTGCAATTAAGAAACTATTTAATTTTATTGTTTTCATAATTAAAACATCACTTATTATATATCTAAACACAAATTAACCAATGATAAAATAATATTTAGAATATAAATTGTCAAAAACAATAAAACTAGTTTTATTTTACATTAAATTTTGGAAACGTCATATAATTGGAAATAAATATAAAATCACTAAATCATCATATATTTTCAAACATAGGGAGTATAGTTAAACATAATATTTAAGATTACATCACTATATATAAAATTACATAATAACAAAAAGAAGAATGACTTTTGCTTTAAGAAAGCGAGTATTGTTTTGGAAACGAAAAGAAATTGGCAAGGAAATTTACTAGAAGCAATAAGTCAACCCATCCATCGAGCCAAGAGCTGCAATGTGGATGGGGGATTTGAGCTGCACAGTCAGCCTCTAGAGTTCGACTCAGGCTTACCTGAATTATGAGTATAAAAGTGTCAGTAAGACTCGCGTCGTAAAATAAATAAATAAATAAAGTACCAAATCTAATATTTACTGACCATAACTCTCATACTCCCCGGTGTTCATGAACTCGATGAACGGTGAAGGTGAAGAACTAAATGCATCTCCTCTTCTTCCTTTGATCTCTTTGTACTCCTTCCACCACGTCATGAAACTACTCGTCTCCAAGAAAATCTCCGGCGAAACCTCACGTTTTTGGATCACTTCCCACATGTATTCCTCAAACCTCACTAGTTTTCCGACCAACTCCTCTCGTGTCATCACCACTTGTGTTTTCAGCTGCTTGATTACGATCAAAGCTTCCTCAACTTCAGACCAGAAGCAAGAATCAAACGTCAATAGATCACTCAAATCCGTCTCCTTAGATCTATCCTGTTCTTTCAACTCCTCCGTTCTATCCTGTTCTTTCAACTTCTCCAATCTATCCTGTTCTTTCAACTCCTCCGACTGCTTGAACCACTTCTCGAGCATAACATAGTGGTGAGGCCTTCCCGTGGTTCGATACTCCTTATTACCTTCAAGGTAATACTCAACAATGTCGAACGGTTTCATCAACCGTCTATAGTTGTTGCTGGAGTAGAGACAACGTGACTTGAGATTAGACTTTTCAGTCTGAGGCATCTTCTCCACTTCTTGAACCATTGATTCCCAGTAATCATTTAGCTCTCTCCTCTGATTCTCATAAGGAAAAACTTGTTGAATCTTGAAACGATCGTAGTAAACGATCTTGTCCTTCTTGCTGAACTTTTTATACCACTCTATATAAGCCATTGATACCTTCATGTCGTTTAGTTTCTTAAGCTTATCAAAACGCAGCTTCTTCTTTTTTGCACGTTCCTCCATTCCATTGATGATAATATCACCAATCATCAGTCTTGAATCCCCCGTTGAGGATCTATCCAGACTCTTTAGAACTTTGCCGTAGTCTTTCCCGCCTGCTAGTTCCGTATTACTGTTAGGCAGTTAGGATATGGAATATATCTTGTTAGGAATATCCTCTATTCAAAGATCACTCGCCTCCACCAACTGGCGATCAACAATCAGCTCCTCAACAGGCTCCACAGCCACCAACTCGAGTGACCACTCGCTCAATGAATGATATCGTCAAACCTAATCCAAAATATGGTCTGTTTTCTCAGGTTGCAGAGATTGAGCCGACGTCAATTACACAGGCACTTCGTGATGAAAAATGGAGACACTCTGCTGCTGATGAGATCAATGCAATGACTCGTACAGGGACATGGGATTTGGTTCCTTCGTCTCAGGCTCAGAACGTAGTTGGTTGTCGATGGGTCTTTCGTATCAAGCGATTACCAGATGGATCAGTGGACAAGTTTAAATCCAGACTTGTTGCAAAGGGCTTTCATCAGTGCCCTGGTGTCGACTTTGAGGAGACCTACAGTCCAGTGATTAAACATGCCACCATCAGATTAGTTCTTGCCATTGCAGTTGCCAAAAACTGGGTTCTTCGCCAACTCGATGTTAACAATGCGTTCCTTCAAGGAACTTTGAATGAGGAGGTTTACATGACTCAACCTCCAGGCTTTGTTGACAAGGATCATCCGGAGCATGTGTGTCGCTTAAACAAGGCTATCTATGGCCTTAAACAGGCTCCAAGAGCTTGGTATAATGAGATTCGAACTTTTCTGCTTAGTGTTGGCTTCCTTAACTCATTTGCAGATGCGTCATT
Organism: Orychophragmus violaceus; assembly: GCA_030180135.1. Classification (NCBI taxonomy): domain Eukaryota; kingdom Viridiplantae; phylum Streptophyta; class Magnoliopsida; order Brassicales; family Brassicaceae; genus Orychophragmus; species Orychophragmus violaceus. The sequence goes on along the minus strand of CM058238.1, from coordinate 6,071,263 downwards.
ATTCATATTCATCAAGGGCTCCACTTATGTCTACCTTCTTCTCTACGTTGATGACATAATCATTACTGGTAGTTGTTCTCGTTTGATTGATCAGTTCATTACCATGCTCTCGTCTCGTTTTTCGTTGAAGGATCTCGGTGAGCTCACATATTTCTTGGGTATAGAAATCTCTCGTACATCAGCTGGTCTGCGTCTTACTCAGCGCAAATATACGACTGATCTTCTCTCTCGTACGAAGATGACCAAGGCAAAACCTGTAGCATCACCTATGTGCTCCACTCAATCGCTTGTACTTGCGGGTATTAACCTTGATGCGGATGCAGCTAAGGAGTACAGAACTGTGGTCGGTGGTCTCCAATATCTCTCCTTTACACGACCAGATATTGCTTTTGCGATCAATCGTCTCTCACAGTTCATGCACTGTCCGACTACTGATCATTGGGATGCTGTAAAACGGGTTCTTCGGTTCTTAGCTGGTACAGCCACACACGGCATCACTCTTCGAGCACACTCACCTCTCACTCTCACGGCCTTCTCCGATGCCGACTGGGCCGGTGATCGCGACGACTACTGCTCCACCAATGCTTACATAGTTTACCTTGGCAACAATCCAGTTTCTTGGGCTTCACGTAAGCAAAAGGGTGTAGCTCGGTCTTCAACCGAAGCAGAGTATAGAGCTGTTGCAACCGTGGCGTCTGAACTCAAGTGGCTCTCCTCGCTGTTACAAGAGCTTGGCATCCCTCTCCGATCTGTTCCTACCATTCATTGCGATAACATTGGAGCCACATATCTTTGTGCTAATCCTGTGTTTCATTCCAGGATGAAACACATTGCTCTTGATTATCACTTCGTTCGTGAGCTGGTGCAGAGTGGCAGACTCCGTGTTTCACACATCACAACAAGGGATCAACTCGCGGATGCTCTTACTAAACCACTTCCACGAGCTCGCTTCAATGAATTAGCTATCAAGATTGGAGTCACCAAAGGAGCTCCATCTTGAGGGGGCGTGTTAGGCAGTTAGGATATGGAATATATCTTGTTAGGAATATCCTCTATTCAAAGATCATATTCCATCGAGCATCTACACTTAGTCTTATCTATGATACTTGAAACCTATGTATATATACTTGTACTCACTTTCACAATCTATATACAAGCTTATAATCCTATAATTACCACCGATTAGCAACCCCATGACTGCTTTAGGGTCCTCGATGCAAACACATCCATATTCTTTGACTCTCTTTTCAAAGTCCTTTTCATATTTACCTCGCGGTACTTGTTCGCTATCAGTCTCTCGCCCATATTTACAGATCAAGTACATTCCAAAAGGTTGGAAACCCTCTGTGATGGGAGTTTGTGTAGCATCAGCCACATGAAGGAAACATGAGTTCCTCACGGAATTCTCTAGAATTTGTTGCAGCTTAGCGTCTCCGATAAAAGGTGAGCCAAACGTGATGCACAAGGGACGTTTTAGCCTTGGCTCGACGGTTTCTAGAAGCCATAGTGTAAAGAGAGATGCAACTGATCCTCCTAACGCAGCTCCGGTGATGATCACTGGTTTCTTAGACTCGAGCAACTGCAAACACAAATGTATTTTTTCAAGATTAAAAAAAAAAAATTGTTCTAAGTGATACAGACAGTGGAGCTTTATTTTGAGCTTGTAGGCCTACGGTATACTAAGAAGATTTAGGATTCCTTTTACCGAGAGAACGAAAAATCTCGTTAGGATTCTATTTCGTTATTGTATCGAGTTTGGGACTTATATAAAGGCGTAAAAGGTTTGTAAATATTGACACTCGCATTAATATAAAAACCCTACACTAATTGTTTTCTTTCTAAGTTTTCCGCAAATTCTTTTTTGTTCTAGATTTTTACTCGAATTATCACAAAGAACAGAGTATCAAAACCTATTGACTTAAGTTACAAGGCAGATATGTTTAAGCAGACACCCTAACTTTCTAAGATTTTGAATTTATCTTCACCTTAGAACAGTTTCTTAAATTACCTCTGATTTGAGGTCAATGAGACTGTTATTCACAGAGGCAAAAAGCTGAAGAGCAGGTGTGTGAAGAGAGAAGGAAGGGGTCTTCTCGGAGCAGAGGAAGCTAAACAGATTAGCATCTACTGACTTAAGATCAGGAACAAGAGTAGAAGCAGAGTTTAAAGAGGCATCTCTGGAAACCGGTGGTGTAGCGAAAACCACAAAGACGTATGTGGCTTCATGGTAAACCTTGAATTCTAGAGCTGGTGAATCGTTATACTGATGGTTTGACTCGTGTAACTCCGAGATCTTACTCCATGAGCTGTCTAAGAGACCGGATCTCAACACAAGTTTCCCAAGCTCAGTGCAGTTTCTATAACCAGGACAAGGAATTTAGTCAATGTCATCCACATAACAACACAAGAAGTTGTGCAAAAACAAAACAAAAGATGGAAGAAAGTAATCGTAATACTTACAGTGAAGAATCCATGGCATGCTAGACCAATATGTGGAGAAGAAAGTTCAAAAGGGACAAATTATCAAAAGCAGAGAATGTTATATCGATGTCTGAAAATGAGAGTCCATTTGAATATTCTTATAGGCATGTAAGGATTAGTACAAAATAAAACCGTAATTTAAAGATAAAAAGTCAAATAAATAGTTAATTGTTCCTCTTGCTTGTCTATAAAGAAACCGCGAGAAGACTTGTGCAGCTTGTGATACAATATATATTGATTCACACAAGTGTTAATACAAAATCTGTGTTTTGAAATCAGTAGCATTACAATAAGTGCCTACTCTCTTAGCCCTAACTTTATTTTAAACCACTTGATCATTGATTCATATCACAGAGAAAATATAGAATAAGCTTTTACATGTATTCAATAAGCGTATAAAGAATAGGTCTTGCTCTTAAGACCTTCCTGAAAGAGCCTAAAACACTAATTTTTGGATCGTATTGTCAAGAATAAAATGGTAGCTTCAGACAACTCCAACTGCCTCCGTGCTAAACGTACGTTAGGAATTACAAACCATTCAAATGTTGTTATGTCCGAACATATATGGTCAGTGTTTATGACTTCAATGTGTTTGAGATCAATCGGGAAAGTCTTGAGAGCAAGAATTGACCGCTCATTATCTTCTAATCTTTTAGTTACGCTTATAAGTCAAACGAAGACACTAGTATGTTTTTAGTAATATTTTGACTATTTCAATACTAATTTTAAAAGTTAAACTAGTGTTACTTGTATGTGACGTAGATTGTAGTGTATCAAATTTCTAATAATTTTTTAAAAATAATTATGATAACTATTATTACAAGGATAATTTTGCAAATAGTATTATCTTCGTTTTATTTTTTTGAAAACTTTTTTATAAACTTGCATCAATTAATTTGTAGAAATTGTACGTCCGGGATTCGAATCAGAAATTTGTTGTTGACCCTAGGTCAACCACTCAACCAAAGGAGTTTCGATGTTATAAAAAGAAAAATGAGTTTGGTGGTTTCTATTTGTTTAAGTGTTTTGTAGTCATTATCTTTTTAAGATTTTTCGTTTATCTTGTTGTAATTTATGTTTATTTTGTCATTATTGTGATCTTTTCTAAAAATATTTACTTCTTTTATAGAGATTAAGGTTTTTTTTTTTGGCAACAGAGATTAAGGTTTATATAAAACATTGTTGATAAAAAAAAAAGTCAGGTGGTTTCTAGTCTTTGTATTCTGGAATTTGTATATGAAATTTGATTCTATAACAGGTATGGTTGGATCACAATGAGGGCTGATGTTACAAACACCACCAATGAAGGGTTACAAATTTGCAATTTGAAACTAAATAAATGTTTATTTACTAATGTTACAAACACCATCTGTGAACCACATGGCCCATAACTCTCGTACATCCATCTGCAGACTTGACCATAACTCTTCAGCCTTTCACACCATTTGTGAGCAAACACCATCTATGCTCAAGCCTGCTCTAAGCTTACTTGACCATAACTCTCGTACATCTTAGTGTTCATAAACTTGATGAAGTCAGAAGGTGAAGAATCAAAGCCTTTGATCCCTTTGTACTCTTTCCACCACTTCATAAAACTGCTTCCCTCCAAAAATATCTCCGGCGAAACCTCACGTTTTCTGATCATCTCCCACACGTACTCTTCAAACCTCACGAGTTTCCCCAACAACACCTCTCTCTCTCCATCTTGTGTTTTCAGAGTAGTGACTACGATCAAAGCTTCTTCAACTTCCGACCAGAAACAAGAATCAAACGTTAAAAGATCACTCAAATCTCTCTTCTCGCATCTAACCGGTTCTATCGCTTCCGCCTTAAACCATTTCTCGAGCATAACATAGTGGCGAGACCTTCCAAACGTTCGATACTCTTTCCGACCACTGAGATAATACTCAGCAATGTCGAGCGGCTCGACCAACCGTCTGTAATTGTTCCCGGAGAAGAGAGACCTGGTCTTGAGAACCGACTTCTCGCTCTGAGGCTTCTTCTCAACATCTTCCACCAATGATTTCCAGTAATCGTTTAGCTCTCGTTTGCGCTTCTGGACATCTATGTCGAATGGTGAAACCGGAGACAAGATATGTTTCTTGAACCGATCGTAATAACCGATCCTCTCAATCTTGCTTTTCCTTTTGTACCACTCTATATAAACCATTGAGATCTTAATGTCGTTTAGTTTCTTAACCTGATCATAACGCAGCCTCTTCTTCGCAGCACGTTCCTTCATTCGATTAATAACGTCATCAATCATCATCGTACTTGTATCCACCATCACCGGTTGATCCAAACGATCAAGAACTTGGCCGTAGTCTATCCAATCTACTACATTATCATTAGCACCACCTAGTAGCAACTCCATGACGGCCTCAGGGTCATCGATGCAAATGTATTCGGAATCAAAACAGATCAAGAACGTTCCAAAAGGCTTGAAGTCTGCCGTGATGGGAGTTTGTGAAGCAAGAGCCACGTGGAGGAAACATGAATTTCTCAAGGAGTTCTCAAGAATTTGTTGCAGAGAAGCGTCTCCGATTAAGGGTGAGCCAAATGTGATGCACAGTGGATGTTTTAGCTTTGGCTCGACTGTTTCTAGAAGCCATAATGTAAAGAGAGATGCGACCGATCCTCCTAACGCAGCTCCGGTGATGATCACAGGTTTCTTGGACTCGAGCAAATCGAGCAACTGCAAAACCATACATATAAATTTTACAATTCACTTAGAAACCAAAACATTAAGATTCCAAAGTCGTGTGAACTATAGAGAAAAGACAAACTGGATATATGTCTTTTTGCTCATTTTTTCCTTTAGCGGATTAATCGGTTTAAACAACTAATTTTTGGGCGGGAGAGCTCATGTGAAAGACCCGGTGGCCAAACTGAATCGAATCCAGGTTTGCTGAAACCTACTAGACATTTCTTTACCAACTGGACCAACGCGGATTAGTTCTATGTTTAAGCAGAGACACTAACTCTAAAGATTCTGAATATGTCTTAAACTCATCATCAAAGCAAGACATTATATACCCAATTCTAAAAGAGTATAAGCTGTTGAGTGGGATTCGAGATTACCTTTGATTTGAGATGAAGGAGATTATTTTTATAGGCAGAGTCAAAGAGCTGAAAAGCAGGTGTGTGAAGAGAGAATGATGAGATCTTCTCGGAGCAGAGGAAATGAAAAGGATTCTGATCGTTTGACCCAGAAAGAAAAGTCAAAACAGAGCTGAAAATCGGTGGTGCGACGAAAACGACAACTGTGTATTTGGTTTCTTGGAAAATCTTGATTCCTAGACCTGAAGTTTGATTCAGATGGGTTGAGGCACGTATCTCTGAGATCTTATTCCATGAGCTGTGTAAAAGACCAGAGCTCAACACAAGGTTCCCAAGCTCATAACCTTTTCTGAAAGACCGTCAGTTTAGTCAAATGTCCAAAGAAACAAGATTTTCAAGAAAATATAAAAACGTATAGAAATGATTAAGCACAAGGCGTTAAAGCAAAAATGAAAGAAAAAGGGAGTAATCATTATGCTTACAGTGAAGACAAATCCATAACGTGAGCTGGAAAAAGATCTGTTGAGGAACAGCTTCAAAGGGACAGATCACACAAAGCAGACAAAAGATGTCTCGAAATGAGAAGAGCTCATTTTTAGGAATAAAACAAAGAAAACTTTATTTATTTGGCATACAAATAGTTGAACCAAATAAATAAAGAATAGTTCATTATTCTTCCTTCACTCGTTATTTCCGGGAAGAATCGCAGAGAGCCAAAGATTCGTTCAGAATACGCCTCCGAGACGATACGTTAAGTTGACATTGGACACAAGTGTGAATACAATAAACACATTTGCATTTTAGTATACAGTTGCATGACAATGTGAACACTTGGATAACCAAAACGACGACGAAAGAAGAAGAAACCTCATTAACGATTTGTTTGGTATTGGCCCATCAGTCACACAGACAATAAAGGTCCATAATAAGTGCTAACAACTCTCACAGTCGTGAATTTATGATTTTTAAACCATTTAATCAGTGACCTGTGACCATATGTAACAGTGAGATATATTTGAGTTGACTTTTTTTGTTTGGCATCATATTTGAGTTGACTAAAAAGAGCTGGGGTGTATTTGATGAGGGCACGTATACGTCTTTCATGTGAAGACCAGCCTCCCCACTGATCCTTTTAGACATAAAGGCCCAAATAAAGCCCAACACTCATATGTTTAAATCGTGTCAATAATAGTCTGTAGAAGCAATTGAGCTGACTGTCATATGCTCCAATCTTTTTGTCTCCTTCCTCTATCAAATTAAATTATATAGTTTCATAATACCACCGAGAAAAAAGTTTTATGGGCCGAAAGATGTGCCTATAAATTGGCAACCTTTTGGAATATTATTATATATGATTTTCAAAATCTTAGTCTAACAAAACAAAATCCAGAAAAACCTCAATTCAACGAAAAAGGTTTCTTATAATATATTCTACATTCCGTAAACGCACATCGCCACATCCAACTCAAAGTTACTAAACCAAATAAAACGCATTGCAAACTTTATATATTAAAAACACCATTTTCCGACTAAAATCCATCATTGATTTTGATGATATCCGTTCACGTTAACCCCATCGTTCATTAAAGATTTTAAGGACACTTGGGTCTGCCTCCAGTTGTCTTCATGTTGGCGTAACAAGATCCACACATTTCCTTATTACCGTACGTGCCAGGGGGCACGCATTTGCAGCGGTAGCAGCACGTGACGCACGCTCTCATACATACGTTCTTCCTCGAGTGTTGGCCACATCGAGTCCCACATAAAGGCACGCAATCTATACCGTCCAACAAAGTAGTCCAATGATAACATTTTTAAATTAACCATCAATATCATTACAGTTATAAAAAAACATATCAATAAATAAAATTACCTATCCGAGTTCTAACGGGAGGTGGTGTCGGAGGTTTGGCCGGAGGTGTCGGTGGCTTAACAGGTGGTGAATAGACCGGAGGTGATGGGATTGGGTTGACAGGTGGTTTAACCGGTGGTGGTGTTATAACCGGCATTGTCGGTGGTTTAACAGGTGGTGTATAGACCGGAGGTGATGGGATTGGGATGACAGGTGGTTTAACCGGTGGTGGTGTCGTAACCGGCGTTGTCGGGGTTGGTTTGACCGGTGGTGCCGTATATGGCGGTATTGGGGTTGGTTTAACCGGCGCTGTAGGTGGTTTGACTGGTGGGGTCGTGGGTGGCTTAACCGGTGGTGTTGGGAGTGTGTACGTAGGTGGTTGAACCGGCGGTGGTTTGACCGGTGGTGTTGTGGGTGGTTTAACGGTTGGGGTTGGGGGTTTGTACGTAGGTGGTTTGACCAGCGGTGTCGGTGGTGCTGTAGGTGGTTTAACGGTTGGCGTTGGGGGTTTGTACGTAGGTGGTTTCGTTGGTGTAACCGGAGTGGTTGGAGGTTTGACTGGAGGTATTATGGTGGGTGGGTTAATCGGAGTTGTAGGCAGCGTGGGTGGCTTGTATGACGGAGACGGCGGTTTGATTGCCGGGGTCGTCGGTGACGGTGGCGTTGGTAAAGAAACCTATATATAAATTGCAAACATTTTATTGGAAAACCAAGGTTTAACTTCTTTTTTTTGAACATAAGGTTTAACTTTATTCTTTATAATTTTCAATAAAAAAAATATTTATTCTTTACAAAAAGGTTTATAAAATATATACACATTTAATATATAGACAATTTGATATATACACATTAAAAATAATTAAAGCGGAAATTAGAAACATACTAATGCCTTGGATTCCTCATTTGAAGCAGCAAAAACAACCTGCCCGGTGATTAATCAAAATGTATGTTAGTACTTAAAACGTGCATAAATATGTACTCTTTTCTCAAGTCTTTCACACTAAATACAAAGAAAACAATAATAATAATTTTGTTAACAAAATATTAATAACTTACATTGGAAAAGACTTGAAGAAAGATGAAGACAGAAAGAAAAAGTGAGAGAGCCATTTTAGTGGGAGATGAGGAAGTGGTGAAGTTACACGAAGAAGACCAATGGCCTTTTGTGTTATAAATAGAAGTTCTTTTATTAAAATAATTATTAATTCATCTTATTATCCACCCTGAAATACAAATAAATAGTTTTAATGCATAGTAAATTGTTAGGTCCAGAGTAGTTATTATATGTGCATGCCAGCTTTGAACTTTCACTGCATCATACATAATTTCTCATAGTTCGAGGAACAAAATTTCAGATTCCCAAAATGGATTATATAATAAGACATGAAAAATACTTACATGAAATTTCAATAAAAATATGTTTAACTCTACCGACTGTGGTGAAATTATGGGAGATGTTTGCGTACCCCAAGAAACCAGTGGATTTACAAATTGACATTACTTAAAATGATAGTTTTATATAAACAGCATTCCATTTGCCCATATAGCTGTGTCGCTTAAATTAATTAATTTATTTGTTGATATAAATTTTAAATGATGGGTCGGTAATATTATTGCACCAGTGAAAAAGGGTTTGTCGTTTATTCTTTTGTAACATGTCCGACGAAAATTACAATAAAGTGTTTTGTGAAATATCTAAGTCAATAGTATATCCTTTTATATTTTCTTATAAAACTAAAGTGTTATCATATCAGAGATAGACAATAGCACATGAGTCCTTTAAATAACAGTCCAAAAAAAAAAAAAAGAGTCCTTTAAATTGTTTCGGTGCTTTTTATTATCCTTTTCTGATATTATGGGGAAGAGGGTCAACAATTAATTAGAGTGAGGTCGGGCAACGAGTATAGATTTTAATCATTTTATTATTACAGATGTGTCGTGCGTACTAGGTCTGGGACGGATCCGGATATCCGGTTTTTTTGAGGTATCCGGATCCGGATCCGATTCCACCGGATATTCAATATGACTATCCGGATCCGGATCCACTTGTTCCGGATATCCGGTTTTCGGGTATCCGCAATAATACCGGATATCCACGGATATCTACGGATATCCGGATCCGATATGGAATTTAACTAATTTTTTTAGAGTTTACATTTTTTTTACAAAATATAATAGCAAAAGATCATATGTGATGATATAGTAGCAAAATATCATTGTGAAAGAGATAAAAAAAATGGTTTAACTAACAAAAGATCAAGTAACATAAGATTAAAAAAAAATAAAAGAGGTTGTATCTTCAAATCCATGTCCATCATCTACACTACGACTATTTATATGATTGAAAAAACAAATTATATGACTGAATTAATACATGTCAACTTCTGTATTAATTGCATATGTGTTTATATGACTAAAAAACAGCTAAGATTACGGTTGGATTTTCTATCTATCAAAAATTTCAAGCTTAACAAACAATATACAATCAGTTTAAGAAAAATGACATGATCACAACTAGTGTTAACTTCTAAAATGATAACACGCAGTAAGCACTCATTTGTACATATCCATTACCATTATAAACATATATGATTCCACGTTTCCATAATTTATAGTTAATAGAAATAAATTTAAGATGTTTACTATAACATATATAATAATAGAAAATATTATAATATAATACAAACGGATATCGGATATCCGGTTTTGAAATTTTCTATTATCCGGATCCGGATCCGGTTCGGACGGATCCGTGATTTTACTATCCGGATCCGGCACCCCGGATATCCGTTTTTTCGGAGCGGATCCGGAGCGGATACCGGATCGGATCCGGATCCCGGATAATAATCCCAGCCCTAGCCCTAGTGCGTACACTTTCCTCTTTTTTGTTAACATAATGATTTTTTTTTTCATGTTTCACGAATGAATGTTTGCTTCTTCTTATTTTACCTTGTTAATCTATTTATAACAGACTACAGATGTTTGTTATTTTATTCGTTTCAGTGAAACAAAGAATACATAAAGCCATTGGTAAGAAATAAACTATAACCAAATGTATAGTGGTCTAGTAGTAAATATAAGTGGTTAGTTTCTTTGTGTTTAGGGTTCAGTTTTTTTTTAATACGAATAGGAATTCATTGGTTTAAGACCCATAACTTCCACAGAGTAAACTATACGTTTTACATGTTTAAAACAAAGTAATTAAATCATGAACTATGATTTAACGATAAATTATGCCAAAACTTATATTACTCAAGTGACATTGAATCTAATATCTTGAAATAATCTTTGAAACCCTTATAAATGTTTTGTGACAATATACTAGTTATTATGCCAAAACTTTGTTTTTGGTTAAGTCGAAGCGGTGTTTGGTTGGGTTCATACAAATCTCTCTTTAAATTGTTATTGCAACTTTCTCTCTTTGTTTTAAATTAGTTGACGTTTTAGACATTTATTTTGTTTCAAATTAGATGACGTTTTTAAATTCCAATGCAAAATTTATTAAGTTTTATGTTTTATAACCATTTATATTCTGCATTTTATTTTTTTAATTAGTTGAATTATGTTTAGGTAAGTTAATTAATGATGTTTTATTTAAAAAAAAATAAAATAAATGTTTTTTTAATTTGTGTGCTAACACCTAAAACGTCAGATAATAAAAAACGAAGGAATATGTTCTTCATCTTGGCCTTGACTGGTAACCTGCGGAATGGCGGAATCGCGTTTAAAAATGCCATTTCGCAAGAATTTTGCCAATCAAAAAAATTCGCGGAATAGGAAAAAAAAAAAGGAAAACGCGAAGTCTGTGTTTTCGCTTAAAAAATACAAAGAAAAATTCATTAAGTGGAAAAGTGAACTATATGTAGATTATTTGTGGAATCTTAATATTCCGCCATTCCGCAAAACTCATCCAATCACACAAAACTTATTCTACAATTTTTTTTTCAGCAAATTTTAAATTATTTCCGCAGTTTTATTTTATTTCCACCATTCCGCCATTCTACGAGTGTTACCAATCGAAGCCCTTGTTTTTGGTGTCAAATGATTTTTTCGGATTGGTAGTGGAAGCTTCTCAAATTTTGGTTATAGTTGCAATTAGCAATTTCTAAAAAAAAACTATCAGTTCCCGTTTGTACATATGTTTTTGTAGAGTTGTCAATTTTTATAATTTTACTTAATTTCCAGTTTGAATTTTGATTCTAGTATTGTGTTAGATAGTTGGCTCCTGTGTAACATATCATGTATGTATCTAAACATTTTTATAGTGAAATGGAAATCTTATAGTAAAAGAGAGTAAAGAAATATGTCATAAGTAGAGATGCAAGTTTTAGCATATAGAGAAAAGAAGTGGAGATGCAAGTAGTCAGTCAAGTACAACAAATGCTTGAGCTGTGATTCACTATATACTTCGAATCATAGATATACACAATATACATAGTGACAATCATAAACACACACAATCACATGCACCGTACAAAGCATTGAACACAAAAGTCAATGAAAATCCCAACCTCCAAGCTGTGTGGGAACCCATATGACCTATTAATTATTACTATTATTTTTATTGGTTTTTCTATTTCTTATTTTCAGTAAAGGAATTATTATTTTCCACCATTTGTAATTTACCACATTGTTTTCTTGCGAGGAACAAATGAAAGAACATAATCCTACAATTAAACACTAATGTGTTTATTTAATCACAAAAATGGAGGAGAAAGATGATTTAATTAGACAAGAAGAAACTCATCTTCGTCTTCAAAGCTCAGATTCAAAGTCTGTAACTTGAATCCAGCTCCTTGTATAGTCTCTACCAAGGTAGATGCCACCCCTGTTGCTTGAACCGTTGTTTGCTTTGAAAGCTTCACACACAGTGAACATTACTTAAGTCAGATTAAATCGTCTGATATAAACATCAAACACAGAGATGTTGCTATAATTCATCCAGTCTTAACAGACTGTTCCTATAAAGGCCTTGAATTTTCAAGGTTCAGGCCCGATCCAGCTTTGTTATGCGGCCATGAAAACCAGTCCCGCGGATAACAATTTCATATTTAAAACAAATGTCATATTTGACATAGGGCAAATCACAAAAAATGCACAAAAACATATCTTATCACAGATATAGTAACAAGGAAGAAAAATCATAAAAATATCACAAAAACATGTTTTGTCACTAAATTAGCCATAACCCTTAACCTTAAATACTAAACCCTAAATCTTAAATACTAAACTCTAAACTTTAAATAATAAATACTAAACCATAAATACTAAACCCTAAATTCTAAATAATAAATCCTAAACCTTAAATAATTAACCTTAAACCCTAAATTATATAATGCTATAAAAGTTTTTGTAATTAAAATAATGTTAAAAATGTGAATTATTTTCCTTGGTACTATATTTATGACAAGGTATGTTTTTTGTGCTGTTTTATGCCTTTTCTCTTTGACATATTCAAAGTATATCCTATATATATATATCCTACACATATGTGTATGTGTGTTTAGGTATGTAACGGCAATGTATCAAGAGAATGTTGGATGTAAACATACCTCAACAACGGCTACACCTTCAGAAACTTGAACCTTTACATTGGAAACTCCATCGATGTCCTGAAAGAACAAACAATATTTGGTCTTGGTTTCCATTCACTGCTGTTAAAAGCTAAACTTTGAGTTAAGGAAGATCGAGACTCTGAGTTAAACTTAATGACAAAGATCGGAGTGAATCTAAACAAGTAACTAAAAGGGTTTTATACAACCCAGGAAACTGGAAAGAAACAGATTTGCTAGTTCAAGGAGAGATGTTATTGCAAAGTATTACCTGTAAGGCCTTCGTCACGTTAGGAATAGCTGCTTCATTCAAAGTTCCATCAGCCTTCAAAAGTCAAGCAAATAGCCAACAATGATCAGACTTGAATTTAAGGCCACATTTGAAATTGCAGCAGTTAGTACTTACAGGATCTTCAAAGACAATTCAATTACTAATGTGCTATTTACATACAAAGCATTATAGAGAATGAGAGACGATAATCACACAAATTCACTGGAGTAATTAACCAAAAAGAGAGTGAAGTACCTGAAAAAACATGGTGAGCATGTCTGAAGGAGATACAGGCACAGATACAGTCTCTTGCTGTTGCTGTTGCTCTTCTCCTGCAACTGCAACGCCTTCTCCTCCTTCTCCAACCGAATAAAGCTTCCCTAACCTAAGGGGATTCTGCTTCGTAAACCCAGCAAAACTGCAAATTCTGCTATTACCGATGGCTCTGGTTCGAAAGGTGAGGTTTTTCGATGGAGGAAGAAGATGGGTCGATGAAAGATTAGGGCTTTTGGTTGTTGAAAACGAGTGAAACGTAGAAGAAGCTGCAATCGACGCCATTTTCGCTACTACTCAATCTTCACTCGATAAGGTTGTGAGTTGGAAGAAATGGGTTTTTCTTTTGGCTCTAAATCCTCTTCCTCTTTCAGAGTATTATTTCTCTTCTCACATTATCCACTCCGAGAGATTAAGCAATCATGTAAAAAGACATAATAAGCACTCTTCAGTATTTTTTTAAATTTTTTTTTAATAATAATTAGACGGTCAAAAATAAGAACAAAGTGGTTTCACTATGGATTATTTACAACTAATATGTTTTTTTTTTTAACACTGTTGTCGACATTTTATTTTATGAAGCCCGAAGGCAAGAACCGATGATACAACAGCCCAAAACTACAAATTTTAAACGGTCCAACATAGTCCACGAAAAAAGACAAGATAAGAATGAAAATAAAGTAGACACATGGAGGACACGTGTTGCATAATTGGGAATAGCAAACCGACGCATGCAACAACCACCTTCAATACGCTGTCGTCTGAGCAAAGGCATCACCGGAAGTTTCTTTTTCAGTCACCAACAGCGCCGTACGATAAGAACTCAAACCGCTGCCATCAAGATATAAAGCAGGGAAACTCCAAGTCAACTCGTGGTGAAATTTCCAAAGCTCAAGATATCAGTCACAAGAAAGGCTTCGCCTTAAGCCTAACGCAGGCTCGCCATAGAGAAGGCAACACGGCGGAGATATTATTTCCTTCTGAATGAGACTCAAGCTGATGGGGGAACGGCATAGGACCACCGGCGGCCACCGAATCAAGATTTATAAACTGAAAAAGAAAGATTAACTAAATCCGAAATTAGTAAAACTAACATCGGAGTTTCAAAGAAACAAAGAACAAAACAAAAGAACTGAGCACGGAAAAAACCGGGAGAACAAAATCGGGCATCAAACCCGAAGTTATTGGCCTAAACAAAAGAAACTCGACTTCAACACTTTTCCCTCTGAAAAATCAGATCTGGTAAGAGGGAGGAAAGGTTGATGTCGAGAGAGATTTCTCTCTCTAGAAGTAGAGAGAAGTCAAACCCAACTAATATGTTTTAGTATCCAGAATTTCATCAAAACATATTCGCTGTGGGAGGCTTGTAGATGTTGCAGTTGCACCATGTTACTATAATCGTGCTGGCTTCCCCAACTCTGATATCAAACGGGTCTTTCAAAGACATTTAAAGAAGAGAGAGTGAGAATAAATTAGTTGTATCTAAAATTATACTATCATATTTTTGGTAGCAAATCTAATCAATGGAGGAGATTTTCGTATATATAAAAATGAGTTGTTTCCATTACATATGTGGTGTAGATGGTTTGACTAATCTCATTTAATTTATTATGAGTCAAAAATGTCGAATTTTGGTGGGAATTTGGTTATTTTGGGTGGTAATTATCAATGAGAAGTAGAGATTTGGTGTGTTGAGATCGCACCGGAAAGACGTGAAGGAGGAAATTTTGATCAAATATATAATTTCATTTGAAGTGAAAAAATATTACAAAAAATGAAAATGTGTAAAATAATTATTCTTTGCAAATCAAAAAAAAAAAAATATCCGATCTTAATTTCTTCTAAAATGTATTGCCTTTCATCGGTGCAGCGCACGTTAGAAGCCAACCCACGAAAACAGAGAAGCGCGTGGCTTTTACTTAATCAGCTCCGGCGCGAAATTATCGTTATCGAAATCCATGGAGCATTTGGTAGAGACCGGCAGAGACGGCGCGGTGAACCTCATTGAATAATCACGGTAAGGAAACTCGTCCTCGAAATGACCCGTCTGTTTACCGTCGTCAAAATTCAACGAGTAACTAAATGAATCGTACCGGAAATCAACCTGATCCGGCCGATTACATTTTCCATCTCCGCAGCCACAGAATTGACTGCGGCCAACGCGGCGGATGAAGTTTTTCCATTTGGGACCAGCCAAGATTTCAGACCACTCCCTCACCTTATTCCACCCGGAGATCCACCAACGTTCATCAGGCTCCAACTTATCAACGGTTCTGATTCGTTGCCACCATACAGATCCGCCGTGAGCAGAGGGCTGAGATGATCCGAGACATGGGAAGAAGAAACAACAACCTCGCTTTGCGAACATTGCTTCGTGCATATCGTCGGTCGCGTCCATTTCAGAGATTGGAAAAGATTGAAGCCCCATTGGTTTTCTCGAGAAGATCAGAGTCGGATTAGATTCTTCTAATCCTCCTTCCTCTGCTTCTCTGCAACCCTAACCCTAAATTTCTCTCTCTTGCAAGATGTTTGCTTCTCTTTTCTCTCTTATGAATCCGTTACTTAAGGGGGAGACGGACGGAGATAATAAATGGCAGCTAAAACAAGAGCTGGAATTGCGTAACTGCCAAGCTGGTTTTGAAGAAGCTTCTCTTAACCGCTTTTCGATTTTCTAATATAAACCGGTATTGAACCGCTATATACTTTTTTGTCAAGAAAACGGTATATACATTTTTAAAACGTGAATTTGTAAACCGTTGTAGCCGGTAGCTATTTCAACGGTTGAATATGTTACTGACCTGGCGACGGACAAGATCTGGTGTTCCGGCCATACATATAATTTTTTTAATAAAATGATTATATTAGGAAAACCATCATTATTCATTATCAAGGCATCAAGCTCTGCATGGTAACAAAGTAACTACAAATAATCATTTTAAAATATGACTATGTTTTGTTCAACAACAAAAAGATGACTATGCTTACTTCTATCTTTTAAAAGTAACCTTCAGTAATATACTGATAAAATTGCACATTAAACTATTTAACAAGTAAAAGAAGTAATTTAAGACTAATAAACACGAAGCGATATATGTTACACGCGGTTTAGGTAAACTATAAATTTGGTTGACTTTGTAATTAGTAAACATGAGAAGAATATCCCATGTAATTAATTCTAGGCCGTAAATTTCGCTGATCATTCATGGCTTCATTGAAATCAACAGCCTTGATCACCATGGCTTCTCGGCGACCGTCCTGTTCCTGAACTGCCCCAAACACAATCTCCTTCTTCTCTCGGTTATCTTCGAAGGACGCTGTATCGTTCACATTTCGTTTCTGCTGGTTTTGGTATTGGTCATAATCTTGGTAATAAGACCGGTTTTGGTTTGTTCCTTGTGCTCTAAGGTAGGGCTTATCCGGATTTCTACCTGATGTCGGTTCTAAAGCCGGTGGTCCATCTTCTTCCGGTATAGCAAAGCTCTCTTGTACCGGCCACTGGTTCTGCTGTTGCGGATGGTGGTACTGGAAGTCTTGGGGAGTAACATTCCTTGAACCGGTCATCAACTCAGAAACGGAAGAACCGGTTTTCACCACAAGCTTTCCAAGTGAACCGAGAAATCCATCTTCTTTTTCCGGTTCATATTGAGGTGGGATTAATGGCTGTCGAACCGGTCTTGGATAACGTTGATATGGAGCCATTGTCATGTTTGGTTTTCCTGCATTCCTCTTGTTATCCTGAAAACATAAACATAACAATGATGCTAATTGGTTTACTACACCGGTCCAAGTTCGGATTTAACTCTTAATTTGAACCATACCGATTCACTTACATGACGAGACGACGAGAATAACGATCGTACTCTACGTACTAATAACGCAAACATATATCCAAAGAACCCGGCAGCAACGAGCAAAGCGGTTCCTACAAAGATGAAAACCGAAACAGGATCGTTTATAAGCAAATCACAACCACCAAAACGGTATCATGTCTATTAGGACATAAGTCACATATAGGTAGTTGGAAAGCATCATTAGTAATATATAAGTGATATGGACCACTGAGGGTTACCAAGATGGAGATCTGTCTCGGGTTCGTGGTGAGAACAGTCATGATCATGAAGCTGAATCTCTCTAATCATTTGATGTCCTCGATCAATGACTAAAAGAGAGCAGCTGGAAGAGACGTAGATCAGATCAAAGTCATCAGAGAATTTCATCATCTCCTCTTTAGATCCGCCGCTCCATCTTCCTCCAGCGGCGATGGTTGAGACTCCTGAAATAAATAAATAAATCATTTAAAAAAGCGTTTGTAATTTCCTTTCATAATCTCAAACGGTTATTTGTTTGTTACCGTCGTCGCTGATCTTGCGTATGGCCATATTGTTAGTATCGGCGATGTAGATGTTTCCACTGTCGTCGATAGCTAACCCTCGAGGACGATTCATTTTCGATTCTTTGAGCTTTCCGTCTACGTGTCCTGTGTAGCCTTCTTGTGAACCAGAGACTAGCTTTGGTTTACCATCTTCATTAGATTCAAAACCCAAATATTAAACAAACCCGTTGTGAGATCAGTTTGAAGAACAGTAAGAACGGGATAAGCAAAACCCATATCTATTTGAATATTAGAATCTATCTAAAAGCAAAAGTTTGGTGCTTTAACATGAGGAAAGTTTGTTAACTTGAAGTACAAGAAACAGCAAGAAGAAGAAACAGAGAAACAGAACATGGGTAAAAGCTAAATGTGTCGTGTTGTGTAATAAAGTGAAAAAGTTTCAATCTCTAAAAAGTATTTTGTCGTCTAAGAAAGAAATTTTGGAATCTAAAAAATGAAGAACCTCACCTTTTTTTTTTTTACTGAACTAAAAAAAAAGCAAAGGAAAATGAATCCCCATCTTGAAGCAAAGCATAATTATATATGTATGATTAAACGTTCTGGTGGGTCATATTTTGGGGTGGGAATAGATCGAATATTCGGAAAATGATACATACTTATGTAGATTGTATATGTATCCAGCGAAATCGATCTTTAGTGCAACTTTTTTCATCAAATCTAGTTCAAGAAGAAGATGAACTTACATCTAGAAAGAGGCATCGAGATTTTGTGGATGTTACTGTTCTCAGAATCTAAGACAACAAGCTCTTCTCCATTAGGAGAAACCTCAATTGCATAGGGCTCAATCCCAAGCTTACTTCCATCAAACACTGTCTCTATGTTATATCCACCTTCATATTTCACCATCGAACGGCTAGAAACACCTGTCACATTCTCTCAGAATTTTAAAATGAGGATTGAAACTTTGACTACACGAACTATATAATATATTTGTTGTTGGTTGTCTTACCAGATTTCGTGGTGGCTGTTGTAGTTGTGGATGTTTGAAGAGACCACAGCCATTTCCACAACATTGATGCTACATTTGTCACAAGTCCACTTACAATCTCTGTTCCCCAAAAACAAAGAAAAACAAGAACATCTTCAGACATTTATTAGTATGGAAACATTTCTCAAAATATGTTCTTTTAAGAAGATAACCAAATTAGGGTTCTCAAGAACTCACTAACAGGAGGAGGCTTAGCTGAAACTGAAGACAACCCACAAAACAGAAACACAAAAATTAGAGACAGAACCACCCAGTTTCCATTTATCCTCATTTTTGGTTTCTTTAAGGAAAACAGAGCAACCGGTGCACTTGTATATGTATTTGTGTTTCTATGCACGTATACATATATGATGATGAGCTAGGCCGACAAAAGAGAAGATTTGGAGTTAAAGAAACATAAAGAGACAAGAATCATATGCTATTGAGTCTTGTATACTTATTGTTCAATCTTATTTTTTGGGTCTTTATCAGTAGGGACATTAGTACAAAAAAGCAGAACTTACTTATGCCACAAGCAACTCTAACATCTGGACACAAAATTACAAAAAGAAAAACAGAGAAATTTATCTTATCTTAATATACAAACAACAAAAAATATAACAACAAAGAAAAAAGTATAGTCGCACAATATAAACCATACCAACTTCTAAAGTAGAAGAATGAGGAGTAGATAGACCGTAACTGTAACTATTGGGCCGAGAGGTTCAACAACTGTAACTATTGGGCCGAGAGGTTCAACAACTAATTTACTATGGACGTTGTGCCGCTTATAGTTTTAGGGAGCAAAACGTGTGCTGTTTTGAAACCCTTTAGGAAGTAAATACCTTCATTCTCCAGCCGTATTTTCGGAAAATTACCATCCTCCTATTTCAACGGCCCTTTTCCCAGTTTTCCCGCGAGATACCCTCTCCTTCTTCCATAATCATCAAAAGCAAACGAAAAAAAAAAAAATTCACGACGCAAGCTAAGCGCGCTGACATCTCCTCCTTTCTCTCTCCATCAATTGCTATCTCTCTCTCTCTTAATGCGGAATCCGATTAACACCGGAATCCGCCATGAAAGATAAATAAAATCCGGTATCTTCGCTGTCTCCTCCCGGATACCATAACCTCCGCCGCATCTAATCGAGAATCTGTCGCCGGATACGGTAGCCAAGTTCTTCCATGGCGGCATCAGATCCTGGACCCGGACAGCAACATCGTTACGTATTGGAACCACGTATTTCTTCATGGAAGTATATAGAGTTGGGAAAACCGGATGAGCGCAGTAACAAAACGCGTATAAGCTCACGGAGGTAGTGACTCCATTAACACGAAGGATCTTTGAGTCATTGTTCTTGAACCCTACTGAATATAAACAAGAATCAACCCGGAAGCAAAGACGCCACTCGCGGAAACATAAGAAAGAATCCTCATATTGTCTAACCAAACTGAGGGAAGAATAATAAGAGCTACAAGGATGATGAACATTTGCTTGCCTCCGAATTCTATATCCATGAAGTTGAATCCAACGTTTGATATGAGTTTATTAAGGTTGTCACCTTCTAAAATCAAGAAACTAGTAGCGAGAAGGCAAAGCTCGAGGTTCATGAAGATGGAGACAACGATACGTCTTGTGTTTCCAAAGGCTTTGTAGCCAATGTCCGGATAAGATCTAAGAAGTGGATCCATGTCCATATATACATCTCTTAATGAGAATGGCACAATATAATGTCGTGATCGCTACGGTGAAGAGTATGCTCAAACTTAGCCATCCTCCGGATGCTAATGCATAAGGGACTGATAATATACCAACAACCTAAAACAAAAAACAAATACAAATTTAAGGACTGGCTGGTTAAAGCTCAAATGCAAATGTTACTTGTTTGTGTTCATATGTCAAAATATTGAAAGTATTTTACAAATATTCAAATATAAACGTAAAATACACACGTAAAGAAACTGCGTTCAGGATCGTTATCAAGGTATGATTTGATTCAAGAAACTTGTAGAGGAAGAAAAACACAAATTGAATAGGAAGAATTGTTGTTAGTGTGTTAGGCTTGCTAAGGGACAGGTTGTATTTCGTTAATTAGTGAAAGAGAACTTAGATTATTGCTTTCTTTTGAATCAATTTTTAGGTTTTTTTGTTTTGTTTGTATAACATATTTCGTATATGGATATGACTCATATCGTATGAGTGAAAATGGTTTAGTAATGTTTTTTTGGCTTAGTAATGTTTGAAGCCAAACACGTGTAGAACTAGAAACTAGTTTGTCCTATAAGCATTAAACACAATGATACTATGATCGTGATATTTTTGATAGACGGTAGACCCATACACTACAAAAAACATGGTCTATAACGTCACTTAGATCTTATGTTTACATCAATTATTGAATGATACTATAGTGTTACCATCACTTAAACAAATGAAGTTGAAAGCTCTGATGCAAATTAATAAGTCAGTTATAGCAAGTGATGGTAACATTAACATCAATTGTAAGTAGTGATTCTAATTTAAATCGATTATTGTAACTGATGTAAGTTTTATGTCGATTACCATAAATGAAATTAATTATTTGTGTCGTTTTATGATTGTGACATTAATACTTACATCAATTTTATCAAATGCTGCAAATATTTATATCACTTATGGTTAATTGATATTAATGTTTGTAACACTTAAAACATATGATACTACTACTAGCATCAATTAAATGTAGTGATGGTAATAAACGTGTCATTTAGCATAATTGATATTAAAACTTGTAACAATTACAAGTAAATGACAAAATAATTTGTATCACTTGTTTTAATTGATTGAAGTTCCAGCTGAAGGATTTTGACTCAACAAAAGATTCAGTTCATCCTACAATATTAAGACCACGAGTAAAACATAATGAACACTTCATAAGAAACTAAGAATTTAAAGAAAACATTCAAGCTGAAGATGAAAGTTACCGCACGGTTTTTTGCCTCAGCACAGACAAAACTCCCATCTTGTTTCATGCGACTGGCAATGAAGAACTCAGCTCTACATGGAGTCTTGCCGGTTTTGTTTCTCTACATCTCACAAGTGTGTCATATTATAAACTCTTTCTCACACCAAACACTATAAATCCGAACTTCAACAATTATATATAGTGAACTTACAATGTCACGACGTTTTCTAGCAAAACTCTTTCTTCCGCAAACATGCGGAATGGCATGCTTTTTTCTGTTATTAATATTGCGGTCTCTCGTTTTCTAAAATGACAAAAGTAGAATCAGAAATTATGTAAAAATACAGAAGATAGACCACTATTAATATAACTTCAATACATACCTTCCACTTTTCTGTAAATCTTATTGTTACAAAATTCTTCCACTGGTCATCATCGATCATTGTAGGACGGTTCAGCATTGTCTCATTTTTGTCATTTCTCTTGTACATCTTCCAAAGACGGACTTTAAGATCCTTGCACCTGCTTCCTAAGACACTGAGCACATACTTCTTTCTAGTCTCTGCGTTCTCGAACCAGAATTTTGACTGTTCAACAAAATTGAATATTCTAAAGGTTTAGTGAATGATATACATTACTGAAAAACAGAAAATATGATAAATAAAATCTTCTCAAATGACTAAGTTGATGCTTGGTACAAAAAAAAAAATTCAGAACATAACTTATAAAATTCAGAACATAGACACACATGCAGACACATTATACCTGAATAACATCCCAAGCTTTGTCTTTCCTATGAGGAGGGTAAACTCGCCAATCTGTGTAGTCAATGGGCAATAGATTAACGTCATTGCTGAGTTGGCCCAACCATGATCCTAGTAAACCACCAGAGTCTTCATCAGGCTGGCCATGTTCTTCATCGAAGTGCACAATAACTCTTTGGTTTTGCAGCTTCCAAACGTCTTTGGTTGTCAACATCTTGTCTTCTATTTCTCCAGTTGCAGCTATGCATTAAAGACAAGTTTCATTAGTTTAAAAAACGTCCAGAAACACTACAAAAACATCTAGATTCTATAATAAACACCACAAAGTTACACTACCAAAAACGTGGACTCCAATTCAGTACATTCAATTGGTGCTAGTATGTTTAAAAATAACAAATCAGTAATGAAAACATCTGCATCTCAGTTTATTGAACAAAAAAAAAATTACCAATGACTTGCACTTTCCATTTGTAGCTGTTGCATTCTGGAGCAAGTTCTGGAGTGTTATTGAACTCCATTTGTGAAAGCATCAGGTCATCATAAGGTGACTGGGTCTCTGAATCTGAGAAGTACATGATCCTACACAAGACATTAGAAATGATTAAGATGATAATATAAATCGTTACTACACTATTCGTTTATTAGCAGTTTTTATTACAATATTCACATTCTCAATGACTAATATGGAATCATAAGCAAGTTATAGATCTTAACAGAACATATTACTAATCGACATTGAAAACTTAGGTAGAAGATTTATTTAAACGTGTCTTGGTGAATAACAATCTATAATTAATCAACACCATAGTTGGATCTAAAAGTTTGAGATTACCTTCTCTATTATCGTTTGCAGCAATCTCCAATTCCTTAGAATGTAACAGTTGACAGTCCCCTTTGTCTCCTGGAAAACCCTAATTTAAAAAAAAAATGGGTTAGTATATATGTAATCCGAATTGGATTACCGGTTGAGATTGGAAATTCATTAAGACTCCCGCTAAAGAATGCAAATAGCGGGAAACTTAGCTTTTCATTACCCTAATATACCTCATTTGATTTGGTTATTGTCAATTTTGGAAATCAATCACACGATCTAAAAAAAGAAAGCCTAAATAAATTTTTCAAAAATAAAATCAAGTATCATTGCTACAATCGTAGGTCCATATTATAAATACACATATCTTTAAAAAAAAAAAAAGTGGTTCGATTGATAGTTAAAATATAGCTCGATGAGGAATTGGTAAATTAAGCTAAATCTGCAAATCTAATAGTTAATAAATTAGAGAATACATATCTGGAATTGCAGACTTCGAAATCTTTGCTCTTCTCTGCATCCTTACAAAACCTGAAACTGGAATCGCCGACATCTCCCATCCCGTCACCGTAGCTCAATCGTACTCCATGGCCTAAGATTGTTGAACCTTGAGACCGTCTTTAATTGCCCAAAATAATTTGGCTTACATTGATTTTTGTATGAATCAGAGCTTAAGCTTGACTCTCCATCCAATTTCATTTGGGATGTCGACATCTCATCTTCTTCGATAATGACAAGAATTTTACTTTGCTCTTGCTCACTTTCGAAGGAGAAGAAAACCTGGGTCATGGGCTTTCAAAAAATGGGCTGGAGAAAGTTATTTAATATTGTTTTGTATCATTTAGTCCACTAAGAGTAAGTGATGGAATATTAGTATCAATTCTTGTTAGTAATTTTAGATAAATAATGGTAAGCTATTACAAAAATAAAATGTGTCAGTTAAATAAGTGTGACAAGTTTATTTATTTGTCTTGATTCTTATAACTGATGCAAATCCCAGTTTTAATACATCAATTATAATTAAGAGACGTAACTAAAACTCAAATCGCTTCACTTAGTAATATTGACGTATAACTCAAAAAATAACATCACTTATAGTTAACAGACATAATCTATTATCACTTAGTTAACTGACACCATAAAACCGACGCTATCAAGCGTAAATCTTGTAGTGATAGCTATACTTCGCTAGTCACATGCAATACTCCATTGGGAAACTCAGCCAAATTGTTTATACGGTATCTAATATTTAAAACTGCAATATAGTTTTCCTCGAAAGATTATGATATTGGTTTGTCGGTTTTTTTCAAGCTTTCTTTTAAAATTTCATTTTTCTTAGTAACTGCAATATGCTTTTCGTCGAAGTTATTATTACTATTTTCTTATAAACTCTATTAGGTGATCCGATCAGTTTTGGTCGAAACGCACCAAAGTATTACAAAATGGACTCTTTTGATTTAACGGTTCAACAAATATCATAGTTCCAGGCAGGTTCGGGTTAACTGGCCATAAAATTTATGAGATCCATTAAATTCACCACACTGCATGTCATGAGTTTAGAATGTCTTTCAACTAATATTAGGGAGTAGCCAGATCACATATTAACAAACTACTAGATAAATTGTTTTGACCAAACTTGACATATACTAAAACTTCTCACTCAAATGTAATTTTTGTTTCTAAGAAAATTCGAACCTAAAAGGAACGCTATAACCCATTCTTAGGATTTGTCGACTACTAGACCATAAGAGTGCGAACCTCGTCGATGTAATTGGTCTTTGGCCTACAAATTTTATCTTTTAGAGAAAAGAAGATAGTGGAGGGATGATATGCAGAAAAGAAAAAGATAGGAGCGAAAGATTAAGATAGGATTGATCACATATGAGCCAATTAATCTAAGAGACAAGACAAAGTCAAAAGCTTGAGCTAAGAACATCTAGAATGTTGCTAAATTTAGTTTTTTCTATCAAACTATAAAATAGTATGTTATGACAATAATGAAATGAATTAGAAACCGAACATATATAGATACACATATATGTTATATATATCAACACACGTGAATATCTGGATAAGCTAAGTGTTGGATCCTTGGCCGTGAGTTATAGAACTTGACGATAAATTTATGTTCTGACTTTCATGGTTAGTGATTCAAACACTTATCTATGCTCTGTGTTCTTGAGCATTTATGTATTTCTGGTATATGATATAGTTGGGAGTTACTTTCATTCAAGAACACTTGTTTGAAGTTAAAAAAAAAAATCGTTTTTTCAGAAAAAGTCCATGGTTTTGTCATAATGTTAGTTCCATTTTACCAAAAAAAAAATGCTAGTTCCAACATAAGCGATCAAATTATGTGGATAAAAGCTTGACCAAATGCCTCAACAAAATTTAAGTGGTTCTTAAGTTTATCAACCAAATTACGACATGTGTGTTTGCCTTTTTACCCTCCAAGTGTATGGTTTATATGAAATTCTATTTAAAGAAAAAGAGACAAGAAAAGGAGATTGGAAATGATCAAGGGTTGAGATTAGTTGCAAGACTATGATTTATATCTGGACCATTCAAGAAAACAATTATATATTCCAGAGAAGACCAAAAAAAAAAAACTAGAAACATCCCAAGTCATCACTCATCCTCATCATCATCAGAATTTTTGTTCCTCCTATTTAAAGGCTCTTCTCCCAGTTTTCCCGCGAGATACCCTCTCCTTCTTCCATAATCATCAAAAGCAAACGAAAAAACAAAAATTCACAACGCAAGCTAAGGGCGTTAACCTCTCCTCCTTTCTCTCTTCATCAATTGCTATCTCTCTTAATGCGGAATCCGATTAACACCGGAATCCGCCATGGAAGATGAATAAAATCCGGTCTCTCCGCTGCCTCCTCCCGGAGACCATAACCTCCGCCGCATCTAATCGAGGATCTGTCGCCGGATACGGTAGCCAAGTCCTTCCATGGCGGCATCAGATCCTGGACCCGGACAGCAACATCGTTACGTATTGGAACCACGTCTTCCTTGTCACCTCGATCCTCGCGTTATTCCTCGATCCTTTTTATTTCTACGCACCTTACGTCGGCGGTCCGGCGTGCCTCTCCGTAGACATCAGCCTCGCCGCTACGGTCACCTTCTTACGCACGGTCGCTGATCTCTTCCACCTCTTGCACATCTTCATGAAATTCAGAACTGCCTTCGTCGCGCGGAGCTCTCGAGTTTTTGGTCGCGGTGAACTCGTCATGGATTCCAGAGAAATCGCTATGAGGTACTTGAAGAGCGATTTCCTCATCGATGTTGCCGCCATGCTTCCTCTTCCACAGGTTCGCATGCCTACTAATTTGTTATAATGTAGCTTCTAAATTGGCAATGTTGGGTTTAAGATTCTCCCTTAGAGCGTCACGACGACATCTGTGTCTGGGTATATCAGTATATGAACAATACCTGAACAATTTTTCGACAATGAACAACAATGTTTGTGAGAACTCGAGCCAAATTTGAATTAGATTCTGAAATTTCCACTGTTTCAAAATGCAATTGGGTGATTGTTTCTGAATTAGATTGTCTTCGAATATGAAAGAAAAAAATGTTGATTATGGTCTAGGTAATGTTAAAGAACCTAGATATACATCTTGTTATCATCATCAGAGCCTCATGTTTGTTCTGACAATCTTTTGATCTCAGCTTGTTATTTGGCTAGTAATTCCAGCCGCTACAAACGGGACTGCTACTCATGCAAATAGCACTCTTGCCCTTATCGTTCTTGTCCAATACATTCCACGATCATTCATCATATTCCCACTTAACCAAAGGATTATAAAAACAACCGGGTTCATCGCCAAGACTGCTTGGGCAGGAGCTGCATACAACCTCCTCCTCTACATCCTCGCTAGTCATGTCAGTTTTCTCTGTGTGTCTCTCTAGATTTCTCGAGTTTAAGTTGTTAAGAGTCTCTCCATTTGTCTTCAGGTGTTAGGAGCAATGTGGTATCTATCATCAATTGGGCGGCAGTTCTCGTGCTGGTCCATGGTATGTAAGAAAGATAACGCCTTGAGAGTTTTGGATTGTCTTCCTAGCTTCTTGGATTGCAAGAGTCTGGAGCAACCTGAGCGCCAGTATTGGCAGAACGTTACTCAGGTCCTTTCTCATTGTGATGCTACAAGCAGCACTACTAATTTCAAGTTTGGTATGTTTGCTGAAGCCTTTACCACACAAGTTGCTACAACGGATTTCGTGTCCAAGTACTTATACTGTCTATGGTGGGGTTTAAGAAATCTAAGGTATGACAGCCTTTGATCCAACAAATTTATGGTCTCTATCTGAGTTTGTCTTCCTTTGGTTCTAATAACGTTTCTATGTCACAGTTCTTATGGCCAGAATATAACCACAAGCGTTTATCTTGGTGAGACCCTGTTTTGTATTACAATCTGTATTTTTGGGTTGATTCTCTTCACACTCCTGATCGGTAACATGCAAGTAAGATTCATGACTCTGCAAAACTTCACAATACAGAGACGTTTTTTTTGTTTTTTTTTTTTTCTAAAAAAGACCTTGATTTTTTTAACTTGGTGGAAAGACTTCTTTACAATCGATGTCTGTACGAGTTGAGGAATGGAGAGTTAAGCGACGAGACACTGAAGAATGGATGAGACATCGTCAACTACCTCCAGAGCTTCAAGAACGTGTCCGTAGATTCGTTCAATACAAATGGCTTGCAACCAGAGGCGTCGATGAAGAATCAATCCTCCAGTCTTTACCTACAGACTTACGCCGGGAAATCCAACGCCATCTCTGTCTTGCTCTTGTCCGCCGGGTACATTCATTAACTCTTGTCTTCACAAAATGGTTATGGATTTGATTGTTTCCAATTCAGAACTCACACATTTTTGCTAAGTGTAGGTCCCGTTCTTCTCTCAAATGGATGATCAACTTCTTGACGCTATATGCGGATGCCTTGTCTCATCTTTAAGCACGGCCGGGACTTACATATTCCGTGAAGGTGATCCGGTGAATGAGATGCTCTTTGTGATTCGAGGACAAATAGAGAGCTCAACAACAAACGGAGGAAGATCTGGTTTCTTTAACTCCACTACTCTAAGACCTGGCGATTTCTGCGGTGAAGAACTTCTTACATGGGCCTTAATGCCAAACTCTACACTTAATCTTCCGTCTTCAACCCGAAGCGTCCGTGCCCTCTCTGAAGTCGAAGCCTTTGCCTTAAGCGCAGAGGATCTTAAGTTTGTAGCTCATCAGTTCAAACGTCTTCAAAGCAAAAAGCTGCAACACGCTTTCAGGTACACCATTTAGGACCGAAATGGCCTGACCCTGATTTTATAAAATATAACACACAGGGCGGTTCGTGGACTGGTTCACGAGCTTTTGGCTTAGGATCTAATCATAACCTGAAATAATGTACCTTGATATGAGTGATTCGGAACAGAGCTAAGTCAAATCTCATACGTCCATTTTATTCAGGTACTACTCACATCAGTGGCGAGCATGGGGGGCGTGTTTTGTGCAATCAGCATGGAGAAGATACAAGCGAAGAAAGCTCGCGAAAGAGCTCAGCCTGCACGAGAGTAGCGGATACTATTACACAGAAATCAACGAAGAAGACGAAGAAAACAGAGAATACTACTATGGAAGCGACTATGATGATGATTTCGAAGGTGAGAGATCATCAGTGGATAACACAAACAACAACCAAAATCTGGGAGCAACAATCTTGGCATCTAAATTCGCAGCAAACACAAGAAGAGGCACAAATCAAAAGGCTTCTAGTAGTAGTGCTGGTAAGAAAGATGGATCTTCGAGTAGTTTGAAAATGCCTCAACTATTCAAACCAGATGAGCCTGATTTCTCTATAGATAAAGAAGACGTTTAAAAGTGTAGAAACTTGTGTCACACGTTTGGTATTTAGATGGTAAATAGTGTTAGGAAATCCCATTTATTTTTTCAATGTTACATTGTATGATCTTTTTCTCCATAACAGATTATTTTCACATAAACTCATTCTTAGATCATTCAGAGGAACATTAAGGTTATGAGATTCTTCGGACTGAAACATACATTTTTTCATTGGTTTAAATTCGGTACAAATCGGTTGTCTAGTTCTCAATCTCTCTAAGAGCATATACATTAGTGGAGTTCTTAAAAAAACGATTAAAAAAATATTATTTTTAAGAACTCTCCTAAGAACCGATCCTTAGTTAAGAACCGATCCTTAACTGTTAATGCTACGTGGCAGCTTCTGATTATTTTTTATTTTTTTGATTTTTGATTTTTTTTTCTATCTGTAAAAAAAAAAAATCAAAAAATTATTAAGAACCCCAAAAGAGGTTTATTGATATTCATGCTCTAACCATCACTTGACAACTTATTAACATCATTTGTCTCTCTACTCTGACATAGCTCTTCAAGAAGCGAATTCAAATTCTTCCAAGACGAACCAGTCCCTTGAGCCAAAGCTTTTCTCGCCATTTCTGCATACTCTTTCACATTCTTCCTCGCAGCCATCCCCAACTCTCCTTCCATCAATTCTTTAACCTATATTTTTACAAAAATAAAAATATCAAAAATGAAACAATATTTAGTACCATAATCTTATATTAGATTCATTCAGACCATTTTGATATCATACCTTTCGACTAAGTTCCTCTCTTGACACGAACCCTTTGACACTTCCATCTTCTGTTTCGATTCTAACTCCGATCTTTAGCTCCTCCACGACCAACTTAGCATTGAGTGGCTGCTCAGCCATCATTGGCCAAGCGAGCATCGGAATCCCTGCGCATATACTCTCTTGCGCCGAGTTCCATCCGCAATGGCTTAAAAACCCTTTGACACTTTCATGTGATAATATCTCACATTGGTCCACCCAATCTCTAACAATCATCCCATGCTCTCTCACTCTCTTTTCAAACCCTAATTCTCCGGTCACGTCCTCTACGTCCTTTCTCGTGACCCACAAGAAGTCAACCTTTATATTAAACAAATCAATACTACGAAATTAATTAACAAAATACTTTTCTTTGTCGTCAACATACATTAATGAAATTAATTTAATGCCAACTACTTGTATGTTTTCACATTTTAACAAGGTAAAAGATTAGTTCTCTTGTACTTCCGGTTCAAATTACTTTTGGTACAAATAATTATCCTCTAAACAAAAAAATTCAAAAGCTAAGTTTTATGGGCAAATCACAAAAATGACACAAAACATGCATTGTCACAAATATAGCACCAAGAAAGAAAAATCACAAAATAACATTTATTAAAAGCATAAGACAAAATTAACTCTAACCTCAAACCATTAAATACTAAACCCTAAATCCTAAATAATAAACCATAAACCCTAAATACTAAACCCTAATCCTAAATAATAAACCTTAAACCCTAAATAATAAACTCTAACCCCTAATTTATATAATGCTATAAAAGTCATTATAATTTCTCTTAAAATAATGATAAAAATCAATTATTTTCTTTTGTGCTATATTTATGACAATGTATGTTTTTGTACTATTTTATGCTTTTTCTCAAGTTTTATTATTTTTATTTCAATTTTAATGAAATACTAATTTATATTAAAAAAAACATTCGGAGCAAGTGGAAGATTAAGGATGTGAGACGGGAAACTTCCCTTAGAATTCCAAAAAAAAAAATCAACATTAGAATTAAATTCTTGTAATCGAACAAAACAAAAAATATATGCATGCATAAAATTTGCGGACTTTAAAAGATAAGATACATTACTAGAAGATATACTACATGTGGTTTGGAATCGACTGTTTTACGTACCTTTGAATCTTCCAAGCCTAATGCAATCTCCTTGAGCTGCTCGTTCGATATCTCCGCCTGTGTTCCAAAGGCCAAGTACAAAACCGGACATCTTTCCTCTCCCTTCCGGTCCAACCAATGAATCCAGCTCGGTTTATCGCTTTCTGGTTTAGGAGGATTAAACAAGCTCAAAGGTCCAACACACAACGGCTTGGGTCTATCATGTTGGAGCCGGTAGTCAACGAACGTTGACTCAAGCTCGTAAAAACTGTTCACTATAACTCCACGGCTTTTCTCCGTGGACACTATTTGGTCCATGAATAGCTGGAACTCTGGACCCAATGGATCCGGCTCGATGATAACCGGATCGAACTCGCACTTCTTAACCCGGATCCATGGGAAATCCGGTACAGTAACCGGTTCGGTATCTGATTTAACAATTTCCGGTTTGGTAAAGAGTTGGTGCACGGAAACGCAGGAGTAGATAGCCGATGAGTAGGAGTTCATGCCGAAGAAGGCGAGCCTCGGGATCTCGAATTTAGCGGCGGAATCCATTGTCCACCAGAGGAATCCATCGGAGACCATGAAAGTAACTGGTGGAAGATTCTTAAGTGTTTCTTCGAAGAAAGGCTGGAGAGATTTGGTTGCGCGCGTGAAAGGCACGTAGAGCGACATGGAAGGGAGCTTGTCGGTGCTTTCGATTCCGGGAGGGATTCCGGCGATGTTTTCTGGGAAATGAAGGGAGATTACTTTGACAGATGATATGACGTCGGAGAGGAAGTTTGAGACGAAAGGTTGGTTTTTTGGGGTGGTGAAGACGGTGACGGAAATGGAGGGTTCTTTGCCGTCACTGGAGCCGGATATGACACGGCGGTGACGGAGGAGGAGACGGGCGAATTGGAGTAGAGGTATGGTGTGACCCTTTGACATGTAAGGGAAGAGAACCACATGATGAGGTGATGATGAAACTGCCATGTTTTTGTGTTTTCTTAACATTGATTTCACAAGACTATTTATAGGTCGAGTTTTACTTAAATTTCTTTATGTTCAATGAGTTTCACTTAATTGTGTTTCTAGAATGTATTTATTGTTTGTTGACTTTATGATTCCAAAGACATTTGAATGGATTCCCATTTTGATAGACCATGTTTTAAGAAAAAAATCAATTGTATATATATATATATATATATATATTGGAAACTGTTAACATATAAACTTAAGTTTTGCAGAGAATAATATATATAATATTATATTTTATATTTTTATCATTTAATTATAAAATATTTTATACTATAAATTATGATTTTGTATACTTTTAAAAAATAGAACTTTTAACATTTTAGATTCGGCTCTATACTAACACATTACAAAACAATCAATCTTATGTACATATGTATTTTTGACTTTTGAGTGGCATAAAGCACATTTGAAAGTACGTGGCTTTTTATAAAAATATTAGTGATAAAAGTAACATTAAATATACAATATGAAAGACTCAAAATGATTCAATATGGTAAAATTATGGTTTGTATAGAAACTTTAGATTACCTTGCTGAAAAGGTTTAAGCTACAATTAAAGTTTAGTTTATATAAAAGGGATACAAGATTATTTCTGTTATTGCCTCATAAATCAGTCATTTAGAAAAGGAAATTGTCTAAGAAGAAAAGGAAAGAAATGTCACACACACAGAAGAAAAAGTATTGTCAACATTAATTAATTCGGTGTCAGCGTTGGACAAACAATAAATATCACAAAAAAATCAATTGTAGGAAAAAAACACGAGCAGACTATGGCTATTAATGGTGACCAGGCTAAACGTGTTTTAAAAACCGTTTTTAAGTCAAATTTCTTTTTGTAATTGACGATTTTCAAAAAAAAAAATACATTTAAAAAAAATATACTTATCTTACAAATATATTTTTCGATCTATCTCACTTGAACTATACGTCTATACCACATTCTAAAATTACTTCATTTTACATCAAAAATAATTAAAAAAAAAACGATGTTGCCATTCAATCATTCATACCATATATATCTAATCGTTTACTCTGTGATGGTAAAAACATATAAGAAATGAACATAAAATGACATGTTTATGGTAAACTAAAGGAAATCTTGAAAGTTTTCTTTTTCTGGTGTAAAAAATCTTGAAAGTTTGGACCTATAGTTGACATATATTTTAATGATTTGTGCTAATGATGATTTGTGCAAACTTATTTTGTTTTCTTTCATTTATTCACGTCCCTGCATGCCAGTCTACCATTTATTAAGCTTTGAGACATGTGGTTTGTATCTAGTGCTGGGAATCGGGTCAACTCGCGACCCGCGAACCCGACCCGCGGCGGGTTAAGTAAAATTTTGATCCGCTAAAATCTGACCCGCCAAACCCACAGATTCAAAACCTTCACCCGCACCCGCCCCGTTTAATTTTGCGGGTACCCGCGGGTAACCCGCAAATATTTAAAATATTAATTATTTTTTAATTATATATATATTTTTAAATAAAAACAAAATTTATTAATAAAATTTTAATATTAAAAACGTAAATTTATAATTTGTATTTAAAAAACTAAGTATTTTCAATAAATTTTATATATTTTATTTTATTTTTAAATTTAAACACTAAAATTCACAAATATTAATAAAATATTAAATTTAAATTTTTAAAAAATAAAATTTGCGGGTACCCACGAATCCGCATTGTAAAATTTTCCAACCCGCAACCGCCCCGCCAAAAAAAAATCTAACCCGCACCCGCCCCGCAAAACTAAAAAAAAAATTTTTTTGACCCGCACCCGCCCCGCGACGGGTCTAGCGGGGCGGGACCCGCAGGCTTTGAATCAAATTCCCAGCACTATTTGTATCTGTTTCTTTTGTAAGTTAACGTCCATAGGCCACATGGTGATAAATTTCTAATAAATGCTTCGAATAACAAGAAAAACTTGGTTTTTTACGTTACAGAACAAATACACACGTATTTTGAAAGTGTTAGGCATATGTCAGTGTGTGATATCATGCATGCACGGTCCATCAGTCCACGGATTCATGAGAAGGTGAGGCGTTATAGTCTTTTTTTTTTTTTTTTTTTTGGTCGAACTTGCAAATTTCTCATTGAAAAGGAGAAAGAGTTTTAGGTGTTACAAGGAAAAGAACTAAAATTAAAGAGTGCATCTTTTGCTATTCGATCCGCTTCACCATTGGAAGCTCTTGGGATAAAGAAGAAGAAGATAGACTCAAACTGTAGGCTTAGGAACCAAATGTCATTAAGGATCCCATACAGCTCGTTGTTGGTAGTGTGCGAGTTGATCATGTTGATCAAACCTTGCGAATCTGAGAAGAAGCTGATGCTTCTGATATTAGAGTCGATAGCTGCCTTCATAGCTGAGTAGAGGCCAATCGCTTCGCAGAGAATTGCGGAGTTGATGTGTTTACGGTGAGAAGAACCCGTCCCTAAGGTGAGGTTGTCTCTGTTTTTAAAGATCCAACCCAAACCTCCATATCTCGTTGAGCTGTTCCATGCTCCGTCGACATGGCAGGAGACATCCGTTGGAGGGTTGGAGGTCTGAGGTGCTACAGTCGGGCGTGGAGGGCGACGGTCCAGTACCTGTCGTGTTGAAGCTTCCTTCCATTGTCTTGCATCCTTCAGAGCTCGTTGGATGATCTCCTGGGCAGATATGAGTCTGTTTTCGAAGACCAGACTGTTCCTTGCTTTCCACAAGTGCCAGAGGAGCCATGGGTTGAGCACCGAGCCTTCCAAGTCTGTGGTAGCATTGGGCGAATCTCTGGATGTGGTCTCGAGCAGCTTCTGGACCGTAGGGGAGTTTGCAGCTGATGGTTTGTGTTGGATTGGAGCTTGGTTCCAGACCTCAGTTGCAAGTGGACAGAGAAGAAAAGCGTGTAGCTCATTTTCCTCACCTCCACACTGTTTGCATCTAGACGATGGCAGCATCCGGCGAGAGACTAGATTTGATTCAACCGCGAGGGCTTTGGAAGCCATTCTCCAAAGAAAGTGTCTGATCTTTGGTGGTATTGGGACCTTCCAAATAAATTTCGTCCAGTTCCAGTCCGTCAGACCAACAGGCGCAGCTTCAGTTCTCAACAACGCATAACCAGATTTCGATGTGTAATCCCCTGTCTTCGAGAACAGCCAAGTACGGGCATCTGGAACTTCACTCAAGCTAGGAACCAACTTACTGATTTGTTGTTCATATTGAGGTAGATGGGATCGGATAGCATCAAGGTTCCAGTCTCGTGAGTAGGGTAGGATGAGATCACTTACTTTCAGATTTTGTTGTTCCTCCGTAGGTGGTCCTATGGCTGCTACTGGTGAGGATGAACTAAGCCACGGTTCCTGCCACAGTGATATGGATTCCCCGTTGCCTAATTTCCAGCCTAGGCCCTTCTTTATGACTTCTAGACCAGCCATGATTCCACGCCAACCATGTGAGTATTGACCCTTCAAAGTAGTCTCTAAGAAGGAGGAAGCGTGGCAGTATTTGCCAATCAAGACACGGCTGAGAAGCGAGTCCGGTTGTTGGATAATTCGCCATGCTAGTTTTGCCAAGAGCACATCGTTAAAAGCTTCGACGTCTCGGAAACCCAAGCCACCGTCTGAGAAAGGCAGAGTGAGCTTTTCCCATGAAACCCAGCACATGTTCCGCTTCCCCGGTTTGTTGTCCCACCAGAATCGTGTAAGGATCGACTGAATTTGTTTACAAAGTGATCGCGGGAGCTTGAAGCATGACATGGTATGTGACGGCATAGCAGAGAGAACTGATTTCAGTAATACTTGCTTTCCTGCTCCCGAAAGGTAGTGAGTAGTCCAATTTTGTGACTTCTGGCGGATCCGATCAACTAACCCCGCAAAAATGTCTCTTTTCTTACGACCGAAGTGTTCGGGCAGTCCCAAATACTTCCCAATACCACCCTCGCTCGTGATTCTTAGGGATTCCTTCACCCTAGCTTTGATATCTCTAGGCGTCTTGGAGGAGAAAGTAATGGCCGACTTCCCAATATTGATCATTTGTCCTGAAGCCTCCTCGTATCTTCTCAAGATCGAAGCCAATTTGCTACAAGCAGCCTCTGATGTTCTACAGAAAAACATCGTATCATCCGCAAAGAGAAGGTGGTTGACATACGGACTGTTCCTTGCCACTCTAATCCCTTTCAACGTACCATCCTCTTGTGCTTTCCGACAAAGGCCCGAGAGAACTTCCGAGCATAGTATGAAGAGATAGGGTGAGAGGGGGTCTCCTTGACGAAGTCCTCGGGAAGGATAAACTTTACCCTTAGGAGCGCCATTTACCAAGAAGGTATAAGAAACCGAGCTCACACACTCCATGATCCAAGTGATCCAAGTGATGCTAAAACCGAACCTTTCCAAAACCGCTCGGAGAAAACCCCATTCGATGCGGTCATAAGCCTTGCTCATATCCGTTTTGACGGCCATAGAACATCGAACCTTAGCTTTAGAAGTCCGGAGGAAGTGGAGACTTTCGTGCGTGATAAGAATATTGTCTGAAATCGCTCTTCCCGGTACGAAGGCTGATTGTGAAGGAGATATCAACTGGGCCAGCAATGGTTGGAGCCGTTTGGTTAAGATTTTTGCTATAATCTTATAGTGGACGGAGCATAAGGCGATGGGTCGATAGTCCGAGACCTTTTTTGGGCTTGTTACCTTAGGAACCAAGCATACGTGTGTCTCATTCTGTCGCTAAAGTAGGGAACCTGAGCTGAAGAAGAGTTGCACTTCCGAAATAACATCCTCACCAATGATATCCCAGAAAGAGTGATAGAACCCCGATGAAAAACCATCTGGACCCGGGGCTTTATCCGCGTTAATCGACTTGGCAGCCTCTCTGATTTCTTCTTGGCTCGGGATGGAAGTGAGACTATCATTCATAGGACCCGTAATGCAAGGTGAAATAGCTTCATTAACCACATCAAAGTTAACAGCATTATTTGAGGTGAAGATGCTCTGGTAAAAGAGCTCAAACTCCCTTGCAATGTCTTTCTCTTCAAACACTTCACGTCCGTCCTCAGTTTCGAGGGTAGAGATTTTGTTCCTTGAACGACGTGCTCTTGTCGCAGCATGGAAAAACTTTGAGTTGCGATCTCCTGCACAAAGCCACTGGATTCGGCTCCTTTGCCTCCAGAAGAGTTCTTCTGTTTTGTATAACTGTTCCAGCTTATCCTTGAGACTGTCAATAAGGATTTGGTCTGGGTTGTCATCTGATAAAGCTTTCTCATAAGCCTCTTGGTTTTCCTTTAAAACTTTGGCATTCTCCTCGTTTTTGGCCTTGAGCCACTGTATAATTCCACGTCGGACAGCATTGATCTTGGACAGCAGAGAGAGCGACTGGTTTTGGGACCAGACCTCTTCTATGATGTGTCTGATCTCTGGTTCTTCTCTCAGTATCCGATCAAAGCGGAACAAACCTTTCCTTTTCCTGCGCGTGTCATCGAAGAAGGTTACTACTGGCCTGTGATCTGAGCCTTCGTAGCGAAGGTATTTGCAGCGTCCCGCTGGGAAGGTTTCATTCCATGAACAATTGGCAAGTGATCTGTCCAAACGGGCTCGGATGAAATGCTGATAACGCGTTCCTCGCCAGGAGAGCGCATTTCCCATGTGGTGAACATTCCATAGGCCATACCGTGATACGAAGGTGCGAAAGTTCGTGAAAGAACCTTCCCATCTCGGATTCCCTCCCACTTTTTCCGAATTATCCAGGAGGTCGTTGAAATCGCCAGTTAACAGCCACGCTTCTTCTCTGTCAACTCCAATGACAGATAGAGCATCCCAAAAGAGGGCTCTATTTGTTTGTTGTGGGGCTCCATAAACGAAGGTGATGAAAGAGCAGTGGGTTTTGAACTGAACTTTTGTGTCGATGAAGTTTTCTTTGCTTGTGAGGATATCCAGAGAGACGTCATCATTCCATGAGAGGCTGAGGCCACCACTAAGGCCAATCAGTGGGACATAGAAGTGATGGGAGTAGTTTAAGCAGCGAAGTGATTCCTCAACCGTCTCATTGGTGTTTTTTGTTTCTGAGAGAAAGAGAATGTCTGGCAAGATAGTTCTCTGAATCTCTTGAAGTCTGTGAACTGTTAGGCTACTCCCAATGCCTTGACAGTTCCATGCCACAACAGCTAAGGGAGCGGATCTTCGGGAAGCCGAAAATCCTCTGAGTTGCGGTTAGAGCTTGAGTTTCGTATGTTCCTCTGAACCCCCACAGAGTTGACATTCCGAGATGGTCCTACATTGCTTGTTCCTTCATCAGTTCTTCCCAAGTTTCGGCGTCTTCTAGGAGACACTAAATTCAGAGGTGGGTTCCTTCTTCGTAAGTTAGGACCGAGGACATTGTCTCTTCTTGGTGTGCGTCTCCTGTTGTCTTGTCTAGAAGTTCTCCTTTTACCATTGTGATTCGGAATTGGTGGGTGATGGTTTCTGTGATCTTGAGTTGGAGGTTGATTAAGATCCATGAGTGTTAAGTCCTGCTGAGGCACTTCAGGAACAGTGTGAAGCAGAGCATTCTGTTCAGCATTGTGCAGGTTGATTAGCAAGTTGGTACTGTGCACACGCGTCGGAGAAGCAAAGACAGCGGTTCCCTGGTGGAGATGAGAGGAGTTGACTTGCGGATTAGCAGTTGTAGCAAACACAGGTGGTGTGGTTTTGAGAGTTGGCTCCACGTTAGCAATGTTCAGAGTTTCCATCTCTAGAGTTCCCTGATTTCTGAACCTCTCCAGAGTTTGGTAGTAGAGTGCCACTTTTTGTTTTGCAGCTTCCATGATTTGGGCTGCTGTTTCCTCAATGAGTCGAGATTCCTGATCCGAGTTTGCTCTTTGTTGTCTCGCAGCTCTTTCCACTGGATCAGCTCCATTTATGTAGTTGTAAGTAGCAATCCTCAGGTCCTCCATGATCTCCTCCATTGTTGGAACCTGGGGAGGGGGAGGATAGTCTGAGACGTAGAGGTTTCTCTCCAGGGGGGGTCGCCGAGATTGGGTAGATGATGGCTGATTACCAGTGTGGTGTGAAGCTTCCGAGTGTGCAGTCTGTTCTCGGGACAAAGGTTGATGAGAGGTGGAGGTATGGTGAGCATTGTGATGTTCATCTGGATGCAAACTAGGCTGGTCTTGGATGATGTTCTGAGACTCCGTTCCTGTGGCTCTTCTAGAAGCGTTACGATTCTCATGTGTCCTATGGGGCCTTGGTCTCTCAGATTGATGCTTCCCTGGTCTCAAGCCTGAAACAGAGACTCTTTCCGAGGTTTTACTAGATACTCTGGGTCCAAATGGTCTGCCATGACGATCAATACGCATGGGAAAGTCATTAGCTTGGTTTACTGCCAGAGGATAGGCTTCTGAGGCCTTGCGAGCTGGCTCTGGAGAGATGCGAGATTGGCCTTTAGTGTAGTGTACATCACGGTCTCTGGTGTAACGCCCCTTTCCCATTCTCCGCTGACCGTCGAGCTGACCGGTCAACAATCAAACAAGAACATGACCGATCGAACCCGAGCAAGTCGAACGGGAAAAGTTCGCCACAGGACGAAGCCAAAGACAGTTTGGTTTGAGACAAAAGGCTCGCACCAACCTATCTTCGACTCCGTTATCCTCACTTCCGTAATACAAGTTGTACACCTTGTACCACTTCGGTGAGTTGTGTCGGTTCGGACGAAACCTCATATCAGGGAAACAATTTCATTTCTGAGTAATCAAACGTTAAGCACAACGTTTAAAGGTTTTTACAAACAATCGTCAAGTCAAATATACAAAAGTAAATCAAACACATAAAATGGCGCCAAAGCCGAACCGAAATAAAACAATCCAAAACCCCGAATCAAATCCAGCCACAAGCAATCCTGAAACCACACCGAGACCTCCCGCGTCCGTCACTGCTAAACCTGAAAAACACAAAAGAGTCTAATGAGCGATCTAAGATCACCCAGTGAATCGGCTCCCCCCTAAAGGCTTCTAGTCTATCTAGAACTACAGATTCCCGCCCCAAAACCCAAAATAACAATCAATAGGAATAAATGGTCTATCACGCACTACCATGTCGTGATAAACCCACACACACAATCAATGCCAAAGATAAAGAGAATTAAGGGAATCGAAGGCACTGCGGCACATGTCCTCGATTGGACTCGATCTATCTATCGCGCAACAAGAGAAATAACAAAACAACGCTGGGCCCTACGAACTCGGTAACTTCCACGGGTTCACACCGTCGCTTATGTGGCAACTAACCCTCGACTCCTATACGTGCTCACGAGGACCCACGCATAGGACACCGTTCTCTGTCCATCGATACGCGGTGACTCTGACTACCCCTAGATAGCCCGAGTTTCCATGCAGTCCGGCCCTAGGACATGACCCCGTATTCTCCGGACCGCACACCTACCAGCGTCACCCAATAGGTTAACACCATAACCAGAACCACTATGGCCTGGTTAGGTCAAACCCGAGGATACAATCGGGTCGGAAGTACCGGAACGTAACAAAATAACCTAGGCTTGCGGAATCTAACGCACCCTAGAGTCCTAGTGCAGAAATGTAAACACGCAGACTCACTGGGACTCTAGCACAGATCACACAATCAATATCAATAATAAATCCACAACCATTCTGCAAGCCTCTACACTACCACCGCTCTGACTAGGTAAGATACCTAGTCAGCACCACTAACTTACCCGGTCCCGTGACCGGAGTAAGTGTCCGCAATAACTGCTCGGCCCAACACCGAGCAGTCTAACAAGCCTGCACACAAAGCTCACAACAACAGCAATACAATCACGCAATCACAATCAATCACACAATCACACAACAATCACACAATCACACACAAGCAGGCTTATTAGGGTTTCTAAGTCTTTTAATCCATTTCACGTCCGCTACCTTGGGTTAACCGCTTGTTAACCCGTAGACGGTTCACCAATCATCACACTTCTTATTTCTTAACCCAACCTAATCATCATTCATTAATTCTCCGATCCGTCGGTTTAGAGTTAGTAAACTTACTAACTCCCCGACGTCTCATTATTAACTTAATTTGATCCATTACCCAAACCCGCTATTAAACCTAAACCCCGATCCCGATACAATATTCTATAAGTTTGTTTAGGTTTAACTCGTATTTTAGTGTCGTCTTAATTCCCGTACATAGATTCATTAATTATCGTTCTTATACATATATAGATGCATATACGGTCCTAAACAAAAGGTCTATATGAATGCATCACCCAATCGATACTAACAACCTAGCGGCACACAATTGATTAACCTTTTAATTCTTTGACCGAATCATGCTTATCTTATCCTAACCGGTTTATCATTAAAAGTCCAATTAATTATTAATTATCAATCAAGTTCATTAACGGGTATGCAATCCTAGCACTACGGTTTAGTAATTCTCGGTCTATATGTAACTAAGGGTTTGTGAGCCGACTCACAGTGAGATAGGCGCGGAATGACGGTCTGACGCGGTATGAATCCCGAGACCTCCGAACTGAAACCCGAACTTCCCGCACGCACGAACACGAACCCCGAGGCTTCTCGAACACCCTGACATAAACCACAACCTATGAATGGCCGGAGTCAACGCGTTGACCGGCGTTGACCACGGCGTTGACCGGCGTTGACTTTGACCGGCGTTGACCGTTGACTTTGCCCGTTGACCAAGGGTTGACCGTTGACTTTGACTGAACCGGTTGACCCCCCAACCCAACCCAGTTGAACCACTGAACCATCTGAACCGGTCTAATTAGAACCGGTTAGGTTAAACCGGTTTGGTCAAACATTGACCGGTTTGACCTAACCGTTGACCAAGGCTAAACCAGCCCTAAACCAAACCAAATCTTGAACCAAACCAGACCATCCCACTCCTTGAAGAACCGGCTTCAATCTGACGGCGGCGAGGCTTCTCCGGTGACCGGCTCCGGCGACTTCTCCGGCGTTGACCGGCGGTGGTCCGGCGTTGACCGGCCGGTTCACCCCTTTTCCGGTGAAACAGAAGACGATCCACCTATCAAACTGACCGCAAAGAAGAGATCTAGCCACCCATGGCTTAAAAACATTCAGATCTGGTGAAGGAAGAGAGATATCCACCAAACCCTAATCCGCGGATTCTTTCCGGCCAGTTTCCGGCCAGCTCCGGCGACGGCGGTCATGACTGGCCGGATGGCGGTTGTAGAGGAGGGAGAGAGGAAGCTATAGCACTTTGCAGAAGTTGATTTGGGTTTATATTGAGAGAGATATGAGATTTTTGGTGTTTGAAGGTATTAAGAACACTATGAAGGTGTTCTTGGTTTTTCTTTGAATCTTCAAAGATTTCTGGGTTTTTCTGGGTAAATTGGATGAATCTGGAGAGAGAGGAGAGAGTAGTGGTCGTGGGTGTGTTTTAGAGAGAGGTTTTTGTGGGTGAAATGAATCTAACTTGGGTGAATGCCAAACAAAAACCAAGTTCATGCACTTGAAACCATGCAATGCACCAGCAGCTGAGAAGTGGCGCCCCTGGGGTAGTGACACCTGTCCATCTGAGACATTTTTGTTGCCAAAACTTCTCTTAAACCAGCCTTAAACCTTCCTTAATCCTTCTTCTCTCCAAAGTTCGGTTTTGACGGTTTTCGGGTTTAATATTTTAGAAAGTATCTGGATGGTCCCATAAATTCTGAAACCTCCATAAAAAGATTCTCCATGCTATTTTATGAATTTAGCATTTTGAA
Source organism: Orychophragmus violaceus (assembly GCA_030180135.1). Lineage (NCBI taxonomy): Eukaryota > Viridiplantae > Streptophyta > Magnoliopsida > Brassicales > Brassicaceae > Orychophragmus > Orychophragmus violaceus. Next base: position 6,028,401 of record CM058238.1, on the reverse strand, counting down.
TCACTCCGTTCGGGTTTACGTAGCTCCGGTTATGAATTTCCAAATTTTCGTCGGTTTTATCGGTTTCCATTCCCGACTCACCGAAAAACATGTTTCTGCTCCGATTTCTCCAATTCTGGTCTTGTGAACATTCTTTATATTGAAATATAAGAATATTCGGCCCGTATCGGCTTCCGTCTCGACTTTTGGTAAAATTACCATTTTACCCCTGACTTAGGTAAAATGACAATTTTACCCCTGGTTGACTTTCTGCTGCCCGTTGACCGTATTTTTGATACGGGGTATCACATTCTTCCCCACTTACAGGAATTCGGTCCCCGAATTCTCCGTCACTAACAGACTTCAAATCGGTTCCGAACCCTGCAAGTTCTTCATCACTTCACTCTGATGCTTCTATACTCGATCACTGCTGCATTCTGCTGACACCCATCATTACTGCGATCCTTCTGACTCGCTCCTTTCTACCCAACTGACTTCGACACTTATGAGTTCCTTCCAAATCCTTTCATCTCACTAATCTTTACACTGATTCCTCACTGATCATACCGTTTCCAAGGTTCTCCGTTTCATCCATCTTGCTTCACTTCACTCTTAACTGACTCCATCGGTCTCGATCTTTAACTGAACTCCGGTTGGCTTCTCTACTCTGATTCACACTTCGGCTTCCCCACTTTGCTTCGACCTCCACGTCCTCCAGGTTATAACATCTTCCTTCCCTTCTGGGTCACTCTTCAAGAATCTGATCATCTGCTTCCTTCTGATTGCTTCCAACATCAACACTGATCTTCTTCCCAAATCTCCTTGCTGACTCATCATACCTCTCAACTTCTTTCTGTCGGTCACTCGATAAGCTGATACATTTCCACTTACGATGTTTACCACTGATTCACGGCCCGGTACACTTGTCTCACGACGTCTTGTCGCTTCATCTCGCTTTCGGGTTCGGGTTCGGTCTCGGATTCACATCGCGTCGCCATTCCGTCCTACAATCAATTCAACAACTCACTGAAACAGTCAGTTCCATCCCGATCTATCCCCGATATCACTTTCCCATAGAAATATGGTTACTTAATCACGTACCCGACGGTTACTCGTGATTAAATAACAATACACTATGAGTCTGCTCCCTCGTGAATCGACGGTTAAACACAACCGTCCTCAAGTCGGCTCGAACTTGAGATAAAATTAAAATAAAATCAATGTTTTACCTTCTTAACGAAACCGAGGAAAGCTACTAATCACTAATCAAGCTTTCTACCAACTAATCATCCAAAGGTCTCTAAGACCTACAACCATCAATCTACCACAACCACACACGCAAATACAACACAATCTATCGCAATAACGAATCAAGCAATCAATCAATCAAGCAGGAAATAAAAACAAGCAATCACCAAACGCAAAATCACGCAATCTAATGATCGGTCGGATGCGTCATCAGTCCAGGTTCAGGTCATGATGAACGGTCGTCAGTTCCGCTCAACATTTAGTTTCACACAGTAATCTGTTTGCTTTCAGAACCATCTCAATCATGCAAACAGTTACTATGCTACTCAAAATGATCAGCTGAACACTCTGCATCCACCACGTACATAAAACGATATATCATACATCATAAGGTTTTCAGTACATGGTCCCAATCAGAGTCCCTACACACATGACCGCCATCATGTCCAAAAACCCCTACGACTCCGCTATACATCCGAAAAGTCAAAGACGACACACAAAGTCGCCTATCCGCCGATCTATCTACAAGACAAAAAGAAGTTAGTGCCCCCACTTACCTGGCTTAACTACTCCTATCATAACCTAACGCCTCCATCAAGACCGAAATGCCCAACACCACTGGCAAAACGGCTTGCTGAAGTATCCATTGGCAGGTGCGCCGGAAGGGTGTGGTGAGTGTGTGTCTCGAGATGGTGCTCCGACATGCTATGGCTCGGCAATCGGCAAAGATGAGCAACGTGACCTGCGGGGCCACATAACTGACAGACTGGAGTGGACGCTGAACGTGGTCCACAATAACACACGGGCGCCTGATGTCCATAACCTTCACACAACTAATAAAAAGAAGTCGGCTCTGGCAGGGGATCGATGAAACAATCGGGTGCGCGATGACCCTCACCTCTACACCACTGGCAAGTCCTCACTGGCTCGAGTCTAGATGATGGGACAACCGGTAACTGACACCACGGGCGGCCGACCGGGCTCGGAATCTCTGCGACTGGGTCCCGCTCGGTAAGCCTCTGGTACTGGTGCTCGGTACGGCTCTCCATCGGTATACACGGTCCTGATCCGGAAATCGGGCAAGTCGATACTCCGTGACCCTCGTGACCACATCATGGATACTGGTCGGGTCCCGATACTGGATGGTACGGCTCTCGAAGACACGGGTCTACTGCTTGGGGACACCACTGCAAGTGAAACTCTTGTACTCCACATGCACTGCATGTCCTGCGCTCTGGTACTACTGGCGGCTCCTCCACAATCTCGGCTGGTGGCGAAACTGACTCGAACTCTGACTCTGTAGATGCTGGCGACGTAACCATATCCAACGGTGTACGAGGTGATCCATGTCGTAGGTCCGGCTGGTGATGAGGTCCTACCTGCTGCTCTAAAACATCCTCAAGCATAGCTACCTGCTCATCCACCTGCTGCTCCCACTGCTGACGCTGCTCCGGGTCTACATGCTCCATATCCAAGTCAAAATCAAATGGTAGCGGACTCATCGGATAATCCTCCACACAAAGCGGTGGGGGAACTCAGGTGCCTCCATAAGCGGTGCCTGATACATCGGTGGTACGTCTAATGCTGCAAGTGCCTGTGGTACATCCGGCTCTAGCCACTGCGGTGGTAACTGTGACTCAACATCTGCTCCTCCCAAGAATCCCATCATCCCTGAAACTGAACCAATTGACCCTGCTGCGAACCGAGCGATCCCTGCTGACTCATGCTGCTCACAGTAACTACTCCACGCACACACACACATGCACCTCCACTCCACCCAGGACACACTGCTGTAAGACTGCAACCAAACACTCAAAGATAAGTTAGAACAACGATACAAAAATTTCTACTTTCCCATCCCAACCCCGGGTTTAACGGACGCGGCTCGGTTTCCTAATGGATGCTTGTGTGACACATTGGACTCGATAAAACACGGAAAACACCCAAAAATGAAATGTTTCGAAACCCATGCAGAACCATGCTCTGATACCACCTTTCTGTAACGCCCCTTTCCCATTCTCCGCTGACCGTCGAGCTGACCGGTCAACAATCAAACAAGAACATGACCGATCGAACCCGAGCAAGTCGAACGGGAAAAGTTCGCCACAGGACGAAGCCAAAGACAGTTTGGTTTGAGACAAAAGGCTCGCACCAACCTATCTTCGACTCCGTTATCCTCACTTCCGTAATACAAGTTGTACACCTTGTACCACTTCGGTGAGTTGTGTCGGTTCGGACGAAACCTCATATCAGGGAAACAATTTCATTTCTGAGTAATCAAACGTTAAGCACAACGTTTAAAGGTTTTTACAAACAATCGTCAAGTCAAATATACAAAAGTAAATCAAACACATAAAATGGCGCCAAAGCCGAACCGAAATAAAACAATCCAAAACCCCGAATCAAATCCAGCCACAAGCAATCCTGAAACCACACCGAGACCTCCCGCGTCCGTCACTGCTAAACCTGAAAAACACAAAAGAGTCTAATGAGCGATCTAAGATCACCCAGTGAATCGGCTCCCCCCTAAAGGCTTCTAGTCTATCTAGAACTACAGATTCCCGCCCCAAAACCCAAAATAACAATCAATAGGAATAAATGGTCTATCACGCACTACCATGTCGTGATAAACCCACACACACAATCAATGCCAAAGATAAAGAGAATTAAGGGAATCGAAGGCACTGCGGCACATGTCCTCGATTGGACTCGATCTATCTATCGCGCAACAAGAGAAATAACAAAACAACGCTGGGCCCTACGAACTCGGTAACTTCCACGGGTTCACACCGTCGCTTATGTGGCAACTAACCCTCGACTCCTATACGTGCTCACGAGGACCCACGCATAGGACACCGTTCTCTGTCCATCGATACGCGGTGACTCTGACTACCCCTAGATAGCCCGAGTTTCCATGCAGTCCGGCCCTAGGACATGACCCCGTATTCTCCGGACCGCACACCTACCAGCGTCACCCAATAGGTTAACACCATAACCAGAACCACTATGGCCTGGTTAGGTCAAACCCGAGGATCCAATCGGGTCGGAAGTACCGGAACGTAACAACATAACCTAGGCTTGCGGAATCTAACGCACCCTAGAGTCCTAGTGCAGAAATGTAAACACGCAGACTCACTGGGACTCTAGCACAGATCACACAATCAATATCAATAATAAATCCACAACCATTCTGCAAGCCTCTACACTACCACCGCTCTGACTAGGTAAGATACCTAGTCAGCACCACTAACTTACCCGGTCCCGTGACCGGAGTAAGTGTCCGCAATAACTGCTCGGCCCAACACCGAGCAGTCTAACAAGCCTGCACACAAAGCTCACAACAACAGCAATACAATCACGCAATCACAATCAATCACACAATCACACAACAATCACACAATCACACACAAGCAGGCTTATTAGGGTTTCTAAGTCTTTTAATCCATTTCACGTCCGCTACCTTGGGTTAACCGCTTGTTAACCCGTAGACGGTTCACCAATCATCACACTTCTTATTTCTTAACCCAACCTAATCATCATTCATCAATTCTCCGATCCGTCGGTTTAGAGTTAGTAAACTTACTAACTCCCCGACGTCTCATTATTAACTTAATTTGATCCATTACCCAAACCCGCTATTAAACCTAAACCCCGATCCCGATACAATATTCTATAAGTTTGTTTAGGTTTAACTCGTATTTTAGTGTCGTCTTAATTCCCGTACATAGATTCATTAATTATCGTTCTTATACATATATAGATGCATATACGGTCCTAAACAAAAGGTCTATATGAATGCATCACCCAATCGATACTAACAACCTAGCGGCACACAATTGATTAACCTTTTAATTCTTTGACCGAATCATGCTTATCTTATCCTAACCGGTTTATCATTAAAAGTCCAATTAATTATTAATTATCAATCAAGTTCATTAACGGGTATGCAATCCTAGCACTACGGTTTAGTAATTCTCGGTCTATATGTAACTAAGGGTTTGTGAGCCGACTCACAGTGAGATAGGCGCGGAATGACGGTCTGACGCGGTATGAATCCCGAGACCTCCGAACTGAAACCCGAACTTCCCGCACGCACGAACACGAACCCCGAGGCTTCTCGAACACCCTGACATAAACCACAACCTATGAATGGCCGGAGTCAACGCGTTGACCGGCGTTGACCACGGCGTTGACCGGCGTTGACTTTGACCGGCGTTGACCGTTGACTTTGCCCGTTGACCAAGGGTTGACCGTTGACTTTGACTGAACCGGTTGACCCCCCAACCCAACCCAGTTGAACCACTGAACCATCTGAACCGGTCTAATTAGAACCGGTTAGGTTAAACCGGTTTGGTCAAACATTGACCGGTTTGACCTAACCGTTGACCAAGGCTAAACCAGCCCTAAACCAAACCAAATCTTGAACCAAACCAGACCATCCCACTCCTTGAAGAACCGGCTTCAATCTGACGGCGGCGAGGCTTCTCCGGTGACCGGCTCCGGCGACTTCTCCGGCGTTGACCGGCGGTGGTCCGGCGTTGACCGGCCGGTTCACCCCTTTTCCGGTGAACCAGAAGACGATCCACCTATCAAACTGACCGCAAAGAAGAGATCTAGCCACCCATGGCTTAAAAACATTCAGATCTGGTGAAGGAAGAGAGATATCCACCAAACCCTAATCCGCGGATTCTTTCCGGCCAGTTTCCGGCCAGCTCCGGCGACGGCGGTCATGACTGGCCGGATGGCGGTTGTAGAGGAGGGAGAGAGGAAGCTATAGCACTTTGCAGAAGTTGATTTGGGTTTATATTGAGAGAGATATGAGATTTTTGGTGTTTGAAGGTATTAAGAACACTATGAAGGTGTTCTTGGTTTTTCTTTGAATCTTCAAAGATTTCTGGGTTTTTCTGGGTAAATTGGATGAATCTGGAGAGAGAGGAGAGAGTAGTGGTCGTGGGTGTGTTTTAGAGAGAGGTTTTTGTGGGTGAAATGAATCTAACTTGGGTGAATGCCAAACAAAAACCAAGTTCATGCACTTGAAACCATGCAATGCACCAGCAGCTGAGAAGTGGCGCCCCTGGGGTAGTGACACCTGTCCATCTGAGACATTTTTGTTGCCAAAACTTCTCTTAAACCAGCCTTAAACCTTCCTTAATCCTTCTTCTCTCCAAAGTTCGGTTTTGACGGTTTTCGGGTTTAATATTTTAGAAAGTATCTGGATGGTCCCATAAATTCTGAAACCTCCATAAAAAGATTCTCCATGCTATTTTATGAATTTAGCATTTTGAATCACTCCGTTCGGGTTTACGTAGCTCCGGTTATGAATTTCCAAATTTTCGTCGGTTTTATCGGTTTCCATTCCCGACTCACCGAAAAACATGTTTCTGCTCCGATTTCTCCAATTCTGGTCTTGTGAACATTCTTTATATTGAAATATAAGAATATTCGGCCCGTATCGGCTTCCGTCTCGACTTTTGGTAAAATTACCATTTTACCCCTGACTTAGGTAAAATGACAATTTTACCCCTGGTTGACTTTCTGCTGCCCGTTGACCGTATTTTTGATACGGGGTATCACATCTGGGAATGACAGTATTGGGACAATCTGTGGAGTCACGCGTAAGTTTGTTGCAGATGTTACATTTTTTGTCTAGAGCTTCATAATCAAGCGACACCAAAACTTCATCTCCATTCTCTAACTCCACTATGTAGTCCATCGTTAGTGGTTGAAGCCCATTGACAGTGACATGGATCCGAGCAGCTGTTGGACTGAGTTCAAAGCCGTGCAGTAGTCCAACCTCGTGTCCTATTTTCTTCAGCATCTGTGGATGCCAGAAGCTGAAGGGAAGTCCAGTGATATTAATCCAGAACGGGATGCTCGCTGGGAAGGTAGGAGAGATTGTAGGTTCCCATTTTTGTAGTATTACCATCCACCTTGTGAAGCTGTAGGGTCTGTTAGCCAAAACCCTTTTCATGTCTTCTTCCAGTTCAAAACGGAAGAGAAAGCAGTCCATTCCCAAGTCAGATCCAAAGGTTTTCCCTTTTAGGCACCAGTGTGTGGAGAAGTGCGAGATTAGTGGCCAGAGATCTTGCACTTTCGGGTTTGTGAGCCTGCCAACCAAGCAGAGACGGTTATCCTGAACCTGTTCAGAGTTGTCCGGAGAGGAAGCTCGGAGTCGGATGCGGCGGTGTTGGTCGCCTGAGTTAGCCATTGCCTTTCCTTTCTCAGCATAAGTTAGTCTTCTCTCCATTGCTAAGCTGAAGAGAGTAGTGAACAGTAGATACTAGCAGGAACTTTGCTAAGCTAAGGAGCCTTTGAAGGTGCAGCTTGTAGGAGAAAGAGGCCGTCGAGATGGGGCTGGAGAGAGGGAAGCTGGTGAAGAACTTCTTTCCGGCGTTGAAGCACGTCCTTTGCCGCGTTAAGGACAAGTGCCGGCCGGAGGTTGGTCGGATTGACCGCCGGTTAAAACAAAATTGCCTTTTTAGTAGCTTTTTGGTAGATAAGAAAGTGTACTTTGGCGGGTACAAAGGGGGAGTTGACTTCTTTTAGCAGTTATCTGTTGGGTAAAGACTTTTTTCGCAAAGAGTGCCCGAGAGAAAATTTCGATTCTCGCTGGAGTCAGTGACTATTCTTGTTATAGTCTTATCGACTCAGTTTTTGTAATAAAAGCCATCTTCGATTCCTCGTGGTTGTGTTAGGCCATATGTCCTTCTTTTAAACAGGAACCCAGTTACGAAAAAGAGACTGCTGTCACTGGTAACTTGCAAAATAACAAAATTTTGTTACCAATAAAAACAAACGTTACACAATTTATGTTGTATACACTTTCTCCTTCTAGAAGCTAATTTTCTTTTTGAGAAGATAGAAGCTCAGAGGTGGGTTGGAGTGAATTTTCCTCTAAAATAGCATTTGGAGTCAACTATAGAGGTAGGTTGGAGATGCCCTAAGAGACCCAACCGCCTTAAAACTTTTTCTTCTCCGATCTCTGTTTTGGCCGGCGCGCGGTGGCTAGGTCAGCACTGGCACCGTCCCTCTAGTCCTCCTTTCTTCCTTTTCATTTTAGATTTCTTTTTTGGCTTGGATCTGAGCTGGCTTCCCTTGAAGGCTCCTCCGGTTAGGTGGTGTTTGTTGTCGCCGCGGGATCTCGTCACCGTTGTCAGGGCTTGGTCTTGGTGCGCGTGGGGAACCTGCGGTGGTCGATTGCTCGCGTCGTATCCCCTATTGTCGGGTTCTTCTGGTTCCCGAGTTGGTGTGGCTATGCGGTGGTGGCTCTGGCTTTAGACCTGCGGGATCTCGTCGCCGTTTTCAAGGCTTGGTCTTGGTGCGCGTGTTGAACCTGCGGTGGTCGATTGCTCGCGTCGTATCCCCTATTGTCGGGTTCTTCTGGTTCCCGAGTTGGTGTGGCTATGCGATGGTGGCTCTGGCTTTAGACCTGCAGCTTTCTCTTCCGATTGGTTTGTGTCGGTTTACTGTTTGTAGATCTCCCTCTGTCTCGATGTTCTTTGTCGGCGGTGGTTGGTTTAAGATCTGCCCTCGGTTCTTGCTGGCTAGGATACATATCTGTCTGCCTTTGTTTTTATACGGGTTAGGCTCGCCTTCGTCGTATTAGTTGGTTGGTGAGCTTTTGAGCCTCATAGTTTTTGACTCAGGTTTGAGTAGTTTCAAAGTCATATCCTTTTAGTTGGAGGTTTCGACAGGTCTAGTTGTTGTAGAGGTGCAATGGCGTTAGCTTTCCGGCTGCTACCATGGTGTTGGTGATGTTTGTTGGCCTCGGTTTCTGTGTCTCTTTCCGCGGGTTTGACGTGTGGTCGCTTAGTTTGGGAGTGATAGTTCAGAGCTCTGGCCTGTACACTGGTAGGTGTTTAAAGTGTTGGTGCGGCTTCGGGTCTCTTTTGCTTCTCTGGAGGTTGGTCGTCTCTTCTTCGTTGGTATGTAAGTGTTGTGTTCTGATTTTGGCGATGGTCTCTTTCCGAATCATTGACATTGGTGCTGCTCAACTCGCTCTTCCTTTCCTTTGGTTTATGCAATTCACTACAACAAATATGTACATTGTCAGCGCGAAAATTATGCTATCGTATGTCATACATAGCGTTTTCACAAATGCTATGTCATCCGCAGCTATGGTAGGTGCCACCTATACGATAGCGTTTTTGACATGCTATCATTCCTCCGTTCTATTATAGCAGTGCTTTAATATATTTTTTATAGCACATATTTAATGCTATTTTATTTATTGTTGTAGCATATTTTTATGGCTATGTAAATATATTTAATTAGTATATATATATATAATTTTTTTTTGTAAAATATTTATAATTTGATTTACATAATTTTTATTTCATAAATCATCAACATCAATAATATTACATTAATCAAAATCAAGTTTACATAGTGACAAATACTAACACCGTAAAATGTGGTTAAGTCTTAAACCAAATAAAACTATCATTATACAAACAAAACCAACATAGTTTATGTTCAGAAGAAAACGAACTCAATGTCCTAATGTTGTTACATCAGATTCTGAAGTTCATCAGCCTGCACCAAGGACAGAAAAACGTTAGTACAAAGTTCCATTGAGACCCAAATGTATATATCGACAGAGTTTATGTTCAGAAGAAAACGAACCCAATGTCATGATCTTGTTCCATTAGATTCTGAAGTTTCTCAGCCTGCACCAAGGACAGAAAAACGTTAGTACAAAGTTCAATTCAACACAGTCAAAGTACAGCATGTCTCAAAACCAAATGATATCGCACTTTGTCCTCGTCAATGTCTACATCATCATCAGGAACTTGGGGAGGATTGAAGACATTGAAAAAGCTTTGACAATCTTCAGTTGTTACAATCTTCACAAGCAAGTTCCTCTACAGTCTGAGACATCAATATGAGTGTGCGATATATGCTCTGATTTCTTCTGAAGGATGTTCAATATAATGATGGTTATTATGCATAGACTTATGACTTACCTGTGTAACAAGAGCGTATAGTTGTAACGTTGTAACTGCAAAGCACTAGGACTAACACTCTGTGACCAACAAAGTGTCAATTAACATCAAGCCAAAATATAAAATCTTTGAAGGTCTCTTGAAGAGTAACGTAATATTACCCCATGACGAGCTGTGAATAATGAAGCGTAGTCTCTCCATGATATACGAATGTATTCCGTACGTGAACTGATGATACAATGGAGAGAAATCATAAACAAGATAACGATTGCTTCAAACAAACATTGAGATGTGAGAGTGAAGTACCAAAATCCAGGAGAAGAAAGAAACCTCAAATGAATTCTGAAAGAGAATGAAGTGGATGACTTGGAGAACAATCGCTGTCGTATGGAACCAAAAGAGTTCATCAGAAGGAGTGGTTCAAAAGAGAACAATCTCCTGCACGGTTTCTCTTCTCACAAACATCTACAGCTAAGCTACTCATTATATACTCCAATTTGGCACCCACCATTAGTAACAGCTGCATTTTAACAAAGACAACAGAACTCTTACTTTCGACATGGTTGGGTATTTCCCGATGATTTGGTTCTAGGAATATCCGTGCGTTCTCACAAGCTCATTCACGTTCTTAGACCAAGTCAAATTACACACCTGCATAAAGGCGGTTGTAAAACACGAAGGGAAAAGCAGAAAGCGTCGGTGATTCAAAATTTCATGAGTGATACAAACCTGTTGCTAGCAGAAAATCATGAGGATGAAATCTAGGCTTTTGAATTTGCCCTCACTTAAACTCGATCAAGAATTTCCAGCAGTTGAATCCCACACCTGGTAAATAAAACCTGCATATCAGATCAATTAAACAACAATACAGTGCGCACAGAGAGAGTTAAATAGCCAAGAGAGACTAAAATAACAAAATCAGTAATCTCAAGTTGCGTTCATACAAATCTGTACCTGCAAAAGCCAAAACCCATAACAAACTACTTTATTTCTCATCTCAATACTTAGGATTTGGTAGACAAGAACAAGCTGATCTGACCGGGAAAGAGAAAAGCAGAGGTGGGTTTGCAATCGGCAACAACGAGTCATTGACTACAGTTACAGATCCAGCTGAGATGCTCATGGAAATCCTAGATCTAGATCGATTGAGATTTTTGACGGCGAATCTGAGGGATGAGGCATTTCTGGAGCAGGAGAGATTGTTGAGAGATATAGAAGGGAGGAGCAAGGAAGAGCGGCTGTGGAGAAGGAATAGAGAAGACAAAAAAAAATTGGAGGAAATTTGTGTTTTAGGGCTAAGAGAAAGAGGGGAAAATGTGAGTCGAAAGAGGGATAATGAAAATAAAGAGGGAGTCTAAAATTTTTTACTAAGTGTTTGGCGGAAAAGTTAATTTTAGCTTTCCAGCTTAATGAAACTCTATCATAGCGTTTATATAATGCTATTATATAGTACGAAAAATTCAAGCTCATCTACGATAGCAGTTCAGTAAAACGTGCTATAACAATCTGCTATCAATGTGGACTTTTTTTGTAGTGATTGTGGGCTTTTGAGTGGTCTTTAGTCGCTGCAGGCGGATTCCGAAGCCCTAGGCTAGAGCTGTTTCTGAATGGATTTGGTGTACTAAGTTCTCTTAGCTTCAATAGATTGAAAGCATTAGTAAGAGTTGTTTTAGTTCTCTAAATCCCTGAAGTTATTAATGTTTAGTGACTAGATTTTCTCAAACAATCTATGAATTGTTGTTCTTAATTGTCTATAGTTGTTCATGGTTTTAGTTTGTCGTATTCCATCTTGTATTCGATTTTGTTTCTTTTTTGGGGCTTTGTCTCTGGGATGTTCGACATGTGAACTCGCCGGTTTGTCTCTGGAAAGATGTGATCTTCTGTATCTTTGGCTTAATGCCCTATATATTCCAATAGATGACAAAAAAGGAAGATAGAAGCTAATTTTTGTGGCACCTCATGAAGGAAACTATGTCGTTATTCAATTTAGGAATCCAAATAAAGTAAACTCATGTGTTATTCAAAAGTACATGCTGATGCTTAGGGCTGAGCGTTCGGGTATCCATTCGGGTTCGGTTCGGATTCGGGTATTATCTGATATCCGAAATATTTTAACTTAAGCCCCATTCTGGTATTTCTAAATATCGGGTCGGGTTCGGTTCGGGGCATATCGGGTTCGGATACCCGAAATTACCATAAATTTTCTGAAAACTCGGAAAAATTACTCAAAATATTAAAAAATATTTGAATTATCCAATTATCCCATAAAAATATATACTTAAATTACCTAAAAATATTAGAAATTACTCAAAAATATATGTATTACCTAAAATATAAAAACATAAACTACACAAACTACTAAAAAAATGCTCGAAAGTATTAGAACTAACCGAAACTAGATTAAACTTTGAGTTACATCGGGTACCTGTTCGGGTTCGGTTCGGATTCGGGTATTATCCGATACCCGAAATACTTTAACTTAAGCTCCATTCGAGTAATTTTAAAAAATCGGTTCGGATCGGGATCGGGTTTTTTAGGTCGGGTTCGGATTCGGGTTCGGGTTTCGGGTAAAATGCCCAACCCTACTGATGCTGTACAAATTTTAAAAAATAGGAAATAAAATATTTGAATGACGTTTTATATCAATTTTCTCTCTCTCTCTCTCTCTCTCTCTCTATATATATATATATATATAGTCTAATAGATGGGCCTAAAGAATCCCAGAGCTTATTTTATATTGGGCCTTTCTCAACACACTAAGCCCTTCAACTTCAAGCCGAGCCGCGTAATTTCTATTTCTCCGATGGAAATAAGGAAACGGAAGAATGCCGATGGCGATGGCGACGGTGGCGCGACAGCTAACGGCGTTGATGAACGGGATACGTTTAGTGTTTCTTCCAAATCAGGTCGAATAACACGATCTCCGAGGCGGATATTCTTGTTCTGCCTCGCGTTTCGTGTGGTAAATGCTTTGTTGATTCAAACTTATTTCAATCCCGATGAACATTGGCAATCCCTTGAAGTAGCTCATCGTACCGTGTTCGGGTAATCTCTAGTTTTTAATAACACTTTGTTATTCGTTAGCTGTTAAGTTGGATTCGTGCGAATGAATTTGAACCAATGTGGATTCTAAGGTGCTGAAATTGTTATCAAGCGGCCTGACTGTTAACTTCGATTAATTATTTGTTATTAATTTTTTTTTCTGGAAGCTTAAATCACATTCACATTGTAGAAAGTTATAATTTGTGACGAATTCGTCAAAGTCAGTGACCATTTAAAAGATTTTTTCTTGATTGATCACAATGACAGTTATGGTTACTTGACATGGGAGTGGAAGAGAGGAATACGAAGCTATTTGCATCCCATGTTATTTGCATTCTTGTATAAATTTCTTCATGTGACGGGCCTTGATACTCCCTGCGTAATGGTCAGTATGATTCTTTTCCATCTTTTTTAGAATAGACGTTTCTCCAAAATCTGGTTCAAATGAAAATTCCAGTAGGGTTCCCAATTTGTTGTCTCCGAATCTTTCTTTTCACTTCTGTTTTAGCTCTCAATGTATTCAAATAAAGGTAGGTAAAATGGTTTATGTTACAAACCTTTCTTTCTTTGCAGAGCAAAGCCCCACGTCTCATGCAATCCATATTTTCAGCTCTTGGTGATCTCTATTTGTATAAACTCTCGGATGCTTTATATGGAAAAAATGTTGCAAGTTGGTCTGTATCCTTTCTATGCACCATACTAAGTTAGTTCCTTAGTTTTCTTGAACGTTTGGCAATGAATTTTGCACCAATGAAGGTTACAAGATTAGCCTAGGCTAGTAAAAAAAACAAAATTTACTAACGAAAATGAAGCCAACCCACCATTACATTATATTTGATAGTTCCAATGCAATGCTAGGTCAATGTTACCGGAAGTGAGTTAGAGATCCCAAGCTTCTGTCCTATTCCGATGATTGACTTGGATAAGTCTGTTAGTGGTTTCCATGAAGTTGTCCTGAATAACAACTTCCCTCTTGTTGTTTTTAATACCTAGTCTTTCTTAATTTGTATTTGCATTTTATTCCGGATTGCTTCCTTAACGTTTGGGTAGCTCATTTGTCAAATGGCAAACTGGTTCATGTTCTTCTGTTTGAACCGTACTTTTTCAAACTGTTTAGAGACTGTTCTTACTATCATGGGGCTCTACTACTGGCCTTGTATTAGAGATCCTTCAAAGGACTATCCCGTGAATCGGAAATGGGGTTTGGTCATAGCGGCCCTAGCATGTGCCGTAAGACCAACAAGTGCAATCATATGGCTATATGTTGGGACGCTTGAGCTACTTTTGACACCTAACAAGGTCAAATTCATCTTTCTAGAGGTGATCCCGATTGGGTGAGTTTTAACTCCGCAGCTGTATCTTTTTAGTTTTAATGTTTGCTTTAGAAGATTTCATAGTGCTTACTTGCTTCTGATGTTAGGTCTTTGGTCCTTGGCTTCACCTGTTTGCTGGACCGTCTGATGTACGGCTCATGGGTCATTGTGCCTCTTAATTTTCTGAAGTTCAATTTCCTTTCATCTGGTGGAGACTATTACGGAACTCACCCATGGCACTGGTACTTCAGCCAGGGATTTCTTGTGATGCTTTTCACTTTCACACCATTCTCCATTGCTGGAATTATAAAGTCTAAGAATCAGAAGCTTTCAGCTCTTATTCTATGGGTTTTAGCTATATACAGCGTACTCGGTCACAAAGAATTCAGGTAATATGAACGTAGAATGGACCACGTTTTCTTACAATTTCGTTATAAGAAAAACATCACAGGAACATCATTTCATTATGAATTATGTTTTCCGTGTCATCTACTTAGATTATGAATGATAGGTTTGTACTGCCTGTGCTACCCATAGCTTTGATATTCTCTGGGTATGCACTTGCTCAAATGAAGGAGGCACCTGATTCATCATCATCATCAATCACTAAAAAGGAGCAAGTCCCTCGAAAGGGCCACATCATAAAGTGGCCTCCTAAACTAAGACTTTCAGTCTTATTTTTACTTGTGACCAATATCCCAATGGCACTATACATGAGTTTAGTCCATCAGGTAAACAATCAATCACTTGAGTGATCTTTCTACTTTCTGAGTTTACTCTCCCTCTCTCTCTCTGATCATGCTAAATTGGAATGTTGTTGTTTTAAACAGAGAGGAACCGAGGATGCGATGAACTACTTATCCGAAGAAGCATACAAAGGGAGAGTAAAGAGCATTCTCTTTCTCATGCCATGCCATTCTACTCCCTACTATTCCACTCTCCATAGTAACCTTCCAATGCAATTTCTCGACTGCACGCCAAGGTAACAAAAATCACAGTTCTTGCTTCTTTACGCGTCCCTCTACTATTGGACTCTTAAGGATTCTTCTTCTTCTTCTTCTCAAACAGTGAAGAGAAGGGAAAACTTGACGAGTCAGACCGGTTCTTGATGGACCCTTTAGGTTTCATATCAGAGTTAGCTGAAAGCTGGTCAGACCCGCCTAGTCACATTGTATTGTTTGCATCAGAAGAAACAAAACTCAGAGATTTCATAATCCAACATTCGTTTAAAGAGGCAAGTTAGAAGCAAGAACACTTTAACGTCACTTGTTTTGTTTTGTTTTGTTTTGTTTGGTTATGAACTAAAAATATGTATCTTTTGTTCACGGTGAAACAGGTCAAAAGATTTTTCCACGCGCATTTCAAGGTTGATCGAGATCTTCAATCCTCGGTGGTCGTCTATGCTAATAATATAGAAGACTGATTTTAGGTTGTCGTGTCGTTTTTGGTTGGTTTAGCTTTAATCGATTTCCCCAAAAAAACGCCGTGATGTTCTACTGGTTTTTGTATGAACGACACGTCAGTCGTCGCACGTTCCGATATTGATGGGCCGCTTATAAGTTTGTAGACTTTGTTCTATTGGGCCTTAGTAAACTAATGAGCCCACGTGATCTGCACGTGCACACTTCAACACTGATCACTTTTAATCATTTGAACCAGTGAGGAGAACCTAAATCCCGATCCTTAATCCGTAATTTTCCGATGGAGATACTTCCCATTTCCACGGAGAGCTTCAAGGTCGGGTTCATCGGAGCTGGAAAGATGGCGGAGAGTATAGCTAGAGGTGTGGTTGCCTCTGGGATGCTTCCTCCAAATCGTATCTCCACCGCCGTTCACTCGAATCTGAATCGACGTGAAGTCTTCGAATCCTTTGGCGTCAATGTCTTCTCCAGTAGTGAAGAAGTAAGTCAGTCTTCTCTTTAGCTTCCCTTATTTTATAGGTAGTCTTAGATAGAGAGGGAGCGAGAGATTTTTTCATCGGAGTAAGTAAATCATGAACTTTAGTGGTACGTTGTCGTGGTGTTAAATCAGGGAGTCATCAATGTCTGGTGGCGTGAAACTAATAGAAACTGACGGATCTTCAAAAATAACAGGTCGTCAAAGAAAGCGATGTTGTGATTTTCTCTGTGAAACCTCAAGTTGGTATATTTTCTACCTCTCAGTTTTTTTTTCTCTACTGAATCACAATCGAATACAAAACAAACTATTTGAGATCTATAATCCATTGATCGGTGGAATTTTCTGTGCCTGTCTTATGCAGTTAAGAAGGCCATCACGGAATTAAAGTCCAAGCTCTCCAAGGATAAGCTTCTGGTTTCGGTTGCAGCTGGAATAAAGTTGAAAGATCTACAGGTTGGCATCTTTGTTGAGAAAAATGAGTATACACTGTCAGAAATATGTTAAAATTTCATCAGTCCTGAACAATAAACTACATGGTGTTGTCCAAGGATAAGCCCCTTATCTGAATTTTTCAAAGTGTCAAAACGGTTCTGTCCTATCCTATCCATGGTGTTGCAGTGTAACATTTTTCTAGAGTTCCGTTTGAATGAAAAGCTGAAAGATCTCATTTTTCTCATATGCTAGGAATGGTCTGGTCAAGATCGATTCATAAGGGTGATGCCTAATACACCAGCCGCAGTTGGTCAGGCAGCTTCAGGTAGTTTCTCTCAGAGTCCCTATTTGGGATTGTTTGTGATTTCCTTTCTCTTTAAAACCATTAAATGCTTAATGATGCTAAACATATTATGTCTTGTGTAAAATAGTAATGAGTCTTGGAACAGCGGCAACTGAAGAAGACGGAGCACTTGTTGCTAAGTTGTTTGGCTCGGTGGGGAAGATGTTCAGAGCTGATGAGAAAATGTTTGATGCTGTCACGGGTCTCAGGTACATAACGCTTTCTGAATGCTTAAGTTGTTCAAGTCACTAATCAAGTAATCATGTACTGAATTTCTTTGGAAATTTTCAATCTTGTTACAGTGGAAGTGGACCAGCCTACATATTCTTAGCCATTGAAGCTTTAGCTGATGGAGGAGTAGCTGCTGGTTTACCCCGAGAACTCGCATTGGGTTTAGCTTCACAGACGGTCAGTGAACTGACCCATAGGTCCCATACAGCTTCTTTAATCTTTTTACTGTTTGTGTCGTATCGTATGTATTGAATAACCGAATCTAGAACGAGAAGCTGAACGTCGTTGGTTTGTGTGTGTCTCTCTGGCAGGTTCTTGGAGCTGCAACAATGGTGAGCAAAACCGGGAAGCATCCAGGTGTGTTGAAAGATGATGTTACTTCACCAGGCGGGACTACAATAGCCGGAGTTCATCAACTGGAGAAAGGTTCTTTCCGTGCAACACTTATGAATGCTGTTGTTGCTGCAGCTAATCGAAGCCGCGAGCTCTCACAGATCTAAATCATATAACAGAGCTGGCTACTATTATTTCACCTCACAGATTCATCAAAATAAGGAGGGGTTATGATATTGATTTAGTATAGGTGGAAACTATTTATCTCGACTCTCTGTTGGTTCAGATATCAGATACTTTTTTATTATTCTTATATCTAATAAAACTCACATTCCAGTGTTGGATCTATTATTGGTAAGGGTGGAAACAATTACAGATTCGAAATAAACTGGATGAGAGCACAACGTATGACCACTAAAAATCATCAAAGAATCCGACCAATTTGAATTAAACCAAGACTCATACTATCTTACCAAATATTGGTATAGTTATATACACATAACAAAAATATAAAAGAAGAAAGTCACTGATGAAGACTGAAGAGAAAAGAAGACTCGCACACAAAAAAAAAAAAAGTAACCAAGATTTTTGATAACCGGTTTTCACTCTCTTTGCTGGTTCATAATTTGCCAATTTGGTAGATCACGGCTGGAGAATACCATGCAACCGTATGTTCCGTAGCAAACCGTTTTAAAAAGGAAAATCCAAAAAGTAGTAGAGAACGATTATAACTGTGATGAAGAAGATGAACCTGTAACCAAACCCTCCCGACCAGTCACTGCCACAACATTGGTGACACGAAGCACGGCTTGTGCACTTAGAGCCGACAGCTTTGACCGGCAGAAGATTTCCCAAGTGATTGGCTCTTCCTCTGGGGTTGATGATGATGATGATGATGCTGTCTCGGGTTTAATGAGAGGATGCACTTTTTCATACGCCGTCTGAAGTTCCAGTAGGACGGTCCGTGCAGCCTCACGGGATTCAGGGAGCTGATCACTAAGCTGAGAAGCGGCCGCTTGAACTAGTTTGTCGATTCCATATTCTTTAATACCTTCAACGCCCTGGAATATGTACATCATTGCGCAAGGAGTTGTTTTGAATTGTTAGTTTGTTACATAACACATGCCTTTGTTAAAGAGCAGAGTTGAGCGTGTATTACCAGTCGGGGTACACTTCGGGAAAAGCATGATGATGCTTTTGCACGGATCCGAGGATTCCTGTTCTTGAGACAGGGTTGCAGCTTTGGTAACAGCAAAGTTGGTGAAACATATTTGGTCATTGATGTTAAAGCTTTGTCTGCTGCCTCGCAGACAAACCTTTTGTCTTGGGAAGATTTGAGGAGGAGTTGAGTAAGCTGAGAGCATAGTGTATGAAACGTTGTAAGAACAAGTAAAGTTCAATCAACGAATACAGTGAACGAGTAAAAAAGACAAAAGAGTTACCAGAGAATCCAATAGATCTGTAATATGGTCGTTATATGCAGTGAAGATGTCTGCAGAAGTCATGCATGCGGTTTTACATACGGCACTTCTAGGATTTTTAAGTGATTTCACGACGAGTGGGATCACTTTTTCGCTGTTAAGGGGATATCATCGTGAGACTTTCATTTTTCAATCTACTTTAAGAGATAATAAAGTCATAGAGATCAGTTTAGAGAACATGGCTTACAGCATATGCAGCATTGTTTCCTTGTGGAATATTGAAAGCCGACGAACGTTATTAAGAGCGTCACAGACTGATACCCAATCCTTGGAGTCAAGACCAGCTAGAACCGACTGTAGAAAAATGAGACCAAACTGACTCATCTTGATAAAAAAAAAAATCATATTTCCGATCGGATATAACAGTTTCATCACAGTTACCGACATATGGTTGTACTGATGCTAATGGGAACCATAACAAAGAAGCAAAAAACAGGGAAATTACCTTCAGAACTGCATCAGCATCGTCAACATTATTCAAGTTCTCGGATTCAATATATTCAACTTCCACGGTAGCTTTCTCTGCCTCGGGTGGTTTCTCAGTTTCTACAACGCTAGGATCACTGGGATTCAAAACAACAGAGCTTGGTAATGGTCTATCTTCAGAATTTCCATTCATTTTCCCAACACAAGGCTTACTTAAGCTTGGTTTACATTCACTCATCTTCTCAGTTACAGGAAGAGAATTCAAATCTTTTAAAGTATTACTGGCCATGGGTTAAGTTACCTGCGTGAAGAACTAGAAATTAGTCACCATCGAAACAAAATACAGACAATTACAAGAACTGTAATTAATTAACGCAAGATTAAATGTGATTAAACTGCAAGAAGAAACTCTATGATTAAGTAGAGGAAGACCAAAATGATAACCTACTTTACCTAAACACATTATCGAATTTACTTCACAGCCTAGATGCTATTGAATTTCGTAACATTGTCACACTGAGTCTAAAGTGAGACATTCAAATCCGTTTCTAGCTCATCGCATAGAAGATAGATCCTTGGGAATTCCTCACAGATCTCGATGAATTCAAGTCTATAAAGCTTGAACCAGCCACCAGCATATTAAGAAGAAACTAAAATTTGGAGAAAAGTAGAAAATCTGATAAACTCTACTTGTCAACTTCACCATACTGTTGAAATAAGATCAAAGCGGACCAATTCAACAGCGATAAAACGGCATAGATCTACATTTTGAACTCGAATTTCAAGCAATTTAGCAATAACAACAAAAACACGATCTCACTCACCAACTCTCAGAAGATCTCAATTCGTTGCCAAACAAGTCACGCTATTCAAAAAAAAAATCACCGGCTGACAAATTCTAGTACTAGAGATCAAAACCACATGAAAATACGCAGTTAGTGACCTATACCAGTTCAAATTTGCATTATGCGTTTACATAAAATAGGGACAGAAAAGTTTACCGCCGAATCAAGCGGTGGCAAATCGTAGCAGTCTCTGAGTAGAAATCTGACGGCGGAAAAGAGAAAATCTGTGGACTCAGAAATCGCCGATGACCCTGACAACCTAAATAAGGGAATGAAATTTGAAATGCGAGAGAAAATAGAGAGAAGTGTTTATTTGTTGAAGACGAAAAATACAAACCGGCGATGCGCTTTCTTCTTCCACTAGTCGTCGTATTCATATGATGTGCTTTGAAACGAAGTCGTATTCGTCTGATGTGAATCTAAACGGTGTCGTATATACATTTAAGTGGGACCCTTGTGCACAGGATTTAATTTGTCAGTTTCTTGTTACCATGTGTGAGATTGTCTCGCGGTTGAAATTAATGTTTTTTTCCTTTCTTCTTCACATTATTCCCCAAATTACCTTTGACTAAATATATTATTTCCAAATAAAAACTATATTCTCTTTTTGATTAATTATATTTATTTTATCAAAAATTAGTATGTTCATTTTCTTGACACTGACTATTATTTTCAATTTGAATAAAGTTTCTGAATAAAGTTGTTTGATTAGATTTTTGATAATGACCCTCCAGCGCCAGAAAACATCCTCATCAACTGTCGAATGTCGCTATGAATTTAGCATAATATCTTAGAAATGTTTGTTTCAATCTTTTGTAAATGTTTATTTTTCATCATGAATGTTGATAACAATGACTTTAAAAATCTACATTTTTGGGGTACATAGAAGAAATATGGTTAGGTGAGCTTTATATCAATATCGTATTTCTATAAGAATTAAATTTTGGTAATGACGACATAACTTTGGGATTATTCATGTTTTTGTTATGTTAATTCTGTTACGAAATTTGGTATCGAAGTTAATTAGCATTCTCTACTCAACAGTCAACATAAGAAACTTGTTATCATATGATTTTAAGTTTAAACTGAAGTTCATTTTCTTTTTAATGATTATACATATCTTTTGATAAAATGTCATCATTCCGGTTGAGTTATGAATTGTAACTAACTAAAAATATTTTTAGAGAGATTTTAGGTTTTAACATACTTTGATGCAGTAAAAATGACACATGCGATAATGCAATGTGGCGAAGGGAAGATTTGGAGAAGAAGAAAAAAGAAAGAAGAAAGCTGGCTGTCACCATATCTAACGACTATTTGATCAAATTACAAAGTGAATGATTAGCATCCCACCCTACACTCTCCTCCCATCTAGAGAAAATGAAAACAAAGATTCATATATCATAGTTTAGTACCCATAATATTGATTGATGTAGTTGTCGTGAATAATAAATAGTATTCGGGGAGTATAAGTATGGATGGATCCACGTTCTACAACATTATGCAAATGCTGTCGTAATGACGTAGTTAGACCAGCGTCGGTGTGAGTGCGCCTAACCAGGTGTGGGTCAAGCCGGTTTATTTTCGGTTATACATTATCAACATTCTTTTATCAATGTTCTCAAACCTAAAAGGCCAACACTGTAACAAGATTGATATTTGATAGCATTATACTCATTTGGTGACTCTTCTCTTCGAATTAATTATTCCACAATATTTATTCCGTCTCACATTATGTATTAGGCCCATAAAATTTATTTTTTGGTTGTAATAAAAATAAAACCGCACTCAATCAGGGCCGATTCACTCTTGTTAAAGTCTACACCAAATATAGGATTCTATTATAAAAAATGCAGTTTACCCAAATTAAAAGATGCAAATTTATAGGAGATCAAGAGTGCTATAGGTAAAACCAGTTGTTGTAGTCACATATATTGCAGGAGAGTTATCAATCCAAAATGTTTCAGATCCAAGTGTTGTATGGGAAAGCTGCACCGTGGAGTTATTGTTCGTAGAACTGTTTATCTTAATCGTTGGTGATGCAGGTCGTTGAATTCGTTTGATCGGAAAGTTTTTAATCTTAGAATTAGATCAAAAATTACTAATGATTGTAATAATATAAGAGGCCCTAAAAAAATATTTAAAATCTCGAAATCTACTTTTTTACTTGTAAATATTTAAACAACAATGATGTAGTCTCTCTTATTGGAAAACCTTCCTCAACTGCTAGTGTGAGATTAATATCGATTTATGTTCTTAAGCTTTCGTATGATATTGTGCAACTGAATTGGATTGGATGTATTGCTTGTATTTTGCTTATCGGGTTAAGCTTTTTGACTATTATTTTGTGCAGACTTACAACACTACTTCAATCTCTCTTATTGGACAACCTTCTGATAAGGTGGGGGCCCAACACCCTCCAATCCTTTACCAATACTCTAGGAGGAAGAGGAAGGCCCATTTGTTGACTCAGGCAGAAAGGCAGCACACGGATGCTCAAGAATGACGTGGAGGGAGCAGGAAAGGAATAAGGGATTGTGTAACTGATTTGCACATGGGATGTTTCTTGTTTGTTATTTCCTGTTGAGACTATTTAAGAGAGGAGAGAGTAGATTGTAAAAGGGATCGAATCAATCATCATTTCTTATTGGGGAGGAGATCTCTCTGGTAAGTGGTGATTTGGTTTGCTTAATATACATTGCTTCTTCATTATTTACTGTTCTTGAGTTCTTACTAGTAAACCCTTACCAAATGGTATCAGAGCAGTGAACCTGCGACTGTGGGAAGATGGCGCCAACGACAAAAAAATCTGAGAAGGAAATGGAGACGATGATCGACGGCTTGCGTGATGATCTAACCAGAGTACCGGCCCTGGAGAAAGACGTAGAGGCGGTCAAGGGAAGCATCACTGAGCTCCGGGGAGATGTGGGGAATATCCGAGACAGCATCGCTGGGTTGGATAAAAAAATGGGTTTACTGGAGTTGATTGCTCGGAAGGTGTTGGGGGACGATCACGGCAAACCGGAGAAATCCAGTCAGCATCAGGAGAAGCCGATCTTCTCATCCCAGGATGCAAGGTTTCCGGATCGGAGCGCAAAAGCATTCGGGAAACAGCCCGAAATGGGTAGTCAAAGTGGAAACCCATTTTCCCAAGGAAGCGGATACCAATTTCGGATGAGAGACGACGATGATCTAGATGAGGAGGATCATTTCCAACGCTGGGCACCGCCTCGATATCCGGAGGAGAACAGGGGACCGTATCAGAGGCGGCTGGAGCTTCCGGTGTTTGAAGGCGAGAGAGCAGAGCACTGGGTTCTGCGCGTGGAGCAGTATTTCGAAACCGGGAATTACTCGGAGGAAGAGAAGCTTCGAGCTGTAAGGACTTGTTTCGATGAGGACGCATTGATGTGGTATCGATGGGAGCGGACGCGAAATCCCTTTCGCAACTGGGAACAAATGAAGAGCCGGATTCTCGAGCAGTTCTCGACGTTTCCAGAATCATCGGCCGGAGAGAGACTGTTGGGTCTGAAACAGGAAGAATCGGTACGGGTTTACTGCAAAGATTTTATATCGCTTGCTTCGAACGCCCCAGAATTCTCTGATCAAGTATTGGAACTGACATTCATGGCCGGATTAAAACCTCGGATAAGAGCTGGAGTGAAGATGTTCAAACCACGATCCCTCCGGGAGACCATGAGTACGGCGAAGATGGTGGAGGAGTGGTCGGGACAGTCGGAGACGAAGAAAGACTATTACCCGACGAGGAGTCAACGTCCAGCTGAGGGAAAGTCGTCAGGGGCCAACAAGGTTTGGGCCGGAGAAAATGGGCCACAACAATCTCGGCCCAAATCATTTGTTAACCCTACGAACCCCCTGAACAACAAAGGACAAAATAACCACGGGCGATTGAAGCCGCCGTATCGGAGATTAACACCGGCGGAGGTCTCGAAATGGAAGGCTGAAGGGCTTTGTTTCAAGTGTGATGAGAAGTACGGGTTTAACCACGAGTGCTCGAATAAGGAGTTGAGAGTGCTGGTGCTGAGGGAAGATGGGACTGAGGAAGAATTGGATGAACAGGAGGCTGTGATTGAGGAAGACAACCCGGAATTTCCCGAGCTGGCGGTCTTGTCTCTTCAATCAGTGGTCGGAATCTCGTCTCCGCGGACGATTAAACTCCGAGGAACAATTGAAGAAGAGGAGGTAACCGTCTTGATTGACAGCGGCGCCTCCCATAATTTCATAGCGTTACCATTGGTGGAGAAATTACAATTACAGCCGGTGAACACGATGGGCTATGGCGTAATAACAGGAACCGGAGCTGCGGTAAAGGGACGAGGGATTTGTCACGGCGTGAAACTGACTATCCAGGGGTACTCTGTCGTCACTAGTTTCTTGCCGTTGGAATTGGGAAGTGTGGACGTGATACTGGGCGTGCAATGGCTCGAAACGTTTGGGGAAATGAAAATCAACTGGAAGCTGCAGATACTGAAGTTACCAACAGCAGGAGGAGTGGTGACTATCCGGGGTGATCCAAGCCTTTGCACTTCAGCCGTTTCTCTTAAGAAGCTGTGGAAAGAGGTGGGAGTACAAGGAGAGGGAGTGTTGGTGGAGTATAACGCAATGCAGACCACTATGGAGTAAAGCTCGGTGGCTCCATCAAAAGACTGTCAACGGTTGTTGGAGGAGTATGCCCAAGTTTTTGAGGAACCACGAGGATTACCACCATCACGCGGCCGAGAGCATGCGATCACTCTAGAGCCAGGAGCAAATCCGGTCAGTGTAAGGCCCTTTCGATATCCCCACGCGCAGAAACAGGAGCTTGAGAGGCAGGTTGCAATTATGTTGGCAGCCGGAATTATACAAGAGAGCATCAGTCCATTCTCAAGCCCGGTCTTGCTAGTTAAAAAGAAAGATGGAAGTTGGCGGTTTTGTGTAGACTACAGAGCTCTCAACAAGGTGACTGTAAGTGATAGCTATCCCATACCAATGATAGACCAATCGCTGGACGAGTTACAAGGAGCTGTCCTATTTTCAAAGTTGGATCTACGGTCTGGATACCATCAGATACGTGTACGGGCTGAAGATGTACCCAAGACCGCTTTCAGAACTCACGACGGCCATTACGAGTTCTTGGTCATGCCATTCGGACTATCCAACGCCCCAGCAACGTTTCAATCGGTAATGAATGACATTTTCAGACCCTACCTCAGACAGTTCGTGTTGGTTTTCTTCGATGACATTTTGGTCTACAGTAAGACTAAGAAGGAGCATCAGGATCACTTGAAGCTGGTATTGGAGAAGTTACAGGAGCATAAGCTTTTCGCGAACCGTAAGAAATGCCAGTTTGGTAGCCCAAAGATAGAGTACTTGGGCCATGTGATCTCGAGAGAAGGTGTAGCAGCTGACGAAAGTAAGATACAAGCAATGGTGGACTGGCCAAAGCCTCGGAATATCAAGGAGCTAAGGGGATTCCTTGGTTTGACTGGATATTACCGCAAGTTTGTGCTGAAGTATGGGGAAATAGCACGACCTTTGACACTACTGTTACGGAAGGATCAGTTCGCATGGAGTAGTGAAGCTACTGTGGCATTTGAAGTGTTGAAGAAGGCAATGACCACAGTGCCAGTCTTAGCTTTACCCGACTTCACTCAGTTGTTTGTGGTTGAATCCGATGCATCGGGAACAGGATTAGGGGCTGTCTTAATGCAGCTTCAGCGGCCTTTGGCATATTTCAGTCAGGCCCTTACGGATAGACAGAGACAGAAGTCTTTCTACGAACGCGAGCTGATGGCCATTGTGTTGGCTATTTTAAAATGGCGACACTATTTGATTGGGAGGAAGTTTCTGGTCCGGACGGATCAAAAGAGTCTTAAGTTCCTCCTAGAGCAGCGGGAGATAAACCTGGAATACCAGAGATGGCTGACTAAGATTCTAGGCTTTGACTTCGAGATTCAGTACCAGCCGGGCCTGGAAAATAGAGCAGCTGATGCTCTTTCACGTAAGGGAACAATGACTGAACTCTTCGCTCTTTCATTACCTACTGCCATCCAGCTAGAAGAGATCTCAGGAGCAGTGGAAGCAGACCCTACTTTGAGCCAAATGATGAGAGAGATAGTGGAATCCCCAGCTGCACACCCGGACTACTCTGTGGTACAGGGCAGACTCATGAGACAAGGGAAACTGGTGATTCCTAGAGGGTCCTATCTTACGGGAGTCGTAATGAGAGAGTTACATGATGGAAAAATGGGAGGTCACAGTGGAGTTCTCAAAACACAGCGAAGGGTAGCAGAACAGTTCTGCTGGCAGGGGATGATGAAGGACATTAGACAGTATGTGGCAATGTGTCAGACCTGCCAGCGCCATAAGTATTCTACATTGGCTCCAGGAGGGCTGTTACAACCATTGAGGATTCCTAATGCGATATGGGAGGATATAGCGATGGATTTTGTAGAGGGGTTGCCTAAATCTGAAGGGTACAATGCGGTGTTAGTAGTGGTTGATAGGCTGTCGAAGTATGCTCATTTCATCCGGGTTAAGCATCCGTTTGCAGCCACAGATATAGCATTGACAGTGGTGCAGGAGGTCATCAGGTTGCACGGGTTTCCCAAAACCATAGTCTCGGACAGGGATAAGATCTTCACAAGTCATTTCTGGCAGGAGTTGTTTCGTCTCTCAGGTACGGCTCTCTGTTTGAGCACCGCCTACCATCCCCAGTCGGATGGGCAGACAGAGGTAACCAACCGGGGACTAGAAGCATACCTACGGTGCTTTGCTAGTGATAAGCCAAGGAGTTGGGCCACTTACTTGCCGTGGGCAGAGCTTTCCTATAACACAGCATACCATACCACTATTAAGATGTCACCCTTTCGTGCTGTCTATGGGAGAGATCCTCCAACTCTCCTGAAATATGAAAACGGTTCTACGGCCAATGCAGACTTGGAAGAGAGGTTGAAAGAGAGGGATGCGGCTTTAGAACTCATGAAGGAGCACATACAAAAAGCTCAACAAGTGATGAAGGTACGAGCTGATGGGAAAAGGCGTGAGGTCACATTTGAGGTCGGGGATAAGGTATTTTTGAAGATCAGGCCGTATAGACAGAGGTCACTGGCTCGGAAGATTAATGAGAAGCTAGCTGCTCGGTTTTACGGACCGTATGAGGTTGAGGCTCGAGTTGGGGAGGTAGCATATCGTTTGAAACTGCCGGCGGATTCAAAGATTCACCCCACCTTTCATGTGTCCCAGCTGAAGAAGGCCATTGGAGATGTGGAACGTGTGAACCACATCCCGGCTCAGTTAAATGCGGAGGGTGTGTTGGAAACAGAACCAGAGGCGGTATTGGGATTCAGAGTCCATCCAGGTACCAAACAGGAGGAAGTCTTGATTCAGTGGAAGGACTTGCCAGTTTATGAGAGCACTTGGGAGTGGAAGAGGGTAATGCAAGGTCAGTTTCCAAAGTTTGACCTTGAGGACAAGGTCAATTTTAAAGAGGGGAGTATTGATAAGGTGGGGGCCCAACACCCTCCAATCCTTTACCAATACTCTAGGAGGAAGAGGAAGGCCCATTTGTTGACTCAGGCAGAAAGGCAGCACACGGATGCTCAAGAATGACGTGGAGGGAGCAGGAAAGGAATAAGGGATTGTGTAACTGATTTGCACATGGGATGTTTATTGTTTGTTATTTCCTGTTGAGACTATTTAAGAGAGGAGAGAGTGGATTGTAAAAGGTATCGAATCAATCATCATTTCTTATTGGGGAGAAGATCTCTCTGGTAAGTGGTGATTTGGTTTGCTTAATATACATTGCTTCTTCATTATTTACTGTTCTTGAGTTCTTACTAGTAAACCCTTATCATCTTCCTCATATGCTAGTGTGAGATTAATTTTGACTTGTCTGTTTTTAAGCTTTCGTTTGATATTGTGCAACTGAGTTGGATTGGATGTATTGCTTATATTTTGCTTAACGAGTCAAGACTTTTTACTATTATTTGTGCAATCTTACAACGTTGCCGCAGTCTTTTTTTATTGGACAACCTTCCACAGCTGAGAACAATGTCAAAGCAAATAAAGAGAAGAAGAAGGTTAACCTAGAGGAAGAAGCCAAAAATGAGAAAATGTCTAGGAGAAAACAAAGAAGAAGAACACAAAAGTAGAATCTGACACTGTTCCAGTCTCTCTTGTTGGAAAGTCTTCGTGAGCAGAGAACAGTATCAAAGAAAAGAAAGAGAAAAAGAAGAAGAAAAAAAAGAAGAAAAAGGAGGCTGATCCATTGGAAGAAGGCTAACCCAGAGGAAAAATGCAAAACTGAGGAACTGTGTAAGAAAAAAGCAAAGAAGAAAAAAAAAAGTAGAATCTAACAGTGTTGCAGTCTCTCTTGTTGGACAACTTTCCTCATTTGAAAACATTGTCAAAGATAAGAAAGAGAAAAAAAAAGAAAAAGAAGGGCTGACCCAGAGGAAAAAGCCAAAATTGAGGAACCGTCTAAAAAATAAGCAAAGAAGAAGAAAACAAAAGCAGAATCTGACACCGCTGCAGCCTCTCTTGTTAGACAACCTTCCTCAGTCAAGAACAATGTTAAAGAGAAGAAAGAGAAGAAGAAGAAAAAGGTAGGCCCAGAGGAAGAAGCTAAAACTGAGGAACGTCTAAGAAAAAGCAAAGAAGAAGAACACAACAGTCTCTCTTATTGGACAACCTTCCTCAGCAGCTAATGTGAGATTAATTTTGACTTTCTGTTCTTAAACTTTCGTCTGATATTGTGCAACTTAGTTGGATTGGATGTATTGCTTGTATTTTGCTTAACGAGTTAAGTTTTTTGATTATTATTTTGTGTAGACTTACAACATTGTTGCTGTCTCTTTTATTGGACAACCTTCCTCAGCTGTTAGTGTGAGATTAATTTCGACTTGTCTGTTCTTAAGTTTGATATTATGCGATTGAGTTATATATTGCTTGTATTTTGCTTAAGGTGTTAAGTTTTTTGATTATTATATTGTTCGGATTACAGCATTGCTCGAATAATTGCACCCAATGTATCTTTTTTGAAAAGTAATAGCAAAGTTGTCTCTTTCAAAATTCAATTGCATTTTTGTATTTTTTTTTTTGTCTTTTAGTGGTGGTTAATGACCATTTAACCTTGTTTTTTGTCTTTTAGTTATAGATAGTTAATTAGACAAAGCTATCCACAATTCATCTTCTATCCATCCTATTTTTTTTTATTATTCTTTTCTTTTCTCTTACACTCTCTTTCTTACTTTATGCATTAATTTTACCCCATATTTTTTTGACTGTGGATAGGATGAACTGAGTGAGGTTTTCGGACTTATAGATCATCGGAATGGAGAGAGAATCGATCGATCTATCGGAAATCCAAAAAAAAAAATTGGACTTCAAAAAAAATTACGAATGGATAGTTTATCCATCCACGTGGATACTCATGATGGACAAGATGCTTAACAAGATGATTTAACATATGATGTTAGACGATCACATGAATGATGAATCCAAAAATATGTTACCATGAGTAAATGTTTAACATATGATTATTCGTGGACAAGATGCTAAACAAGAATTTGGAACCTTATCACATCTCATGCTTAACAAAATGGTTTAATATATTATGGACAAAATGCTTAACAAGATGTTTACCATGGGTAAACGCTTATGATCCGTGGACACAAAGTACGGAACTAACGGACAAAAGTTGGTTAAAAGTTCATATGATTGTGAATTTGTGGATATAGAGTAGGTGTAGACCATGTTTACCATGAGTAAACGTTTTACATATGATTATTCGTGGACAAGACGCTTAACAAGATGGTTTAACATGAATGATGATGGACAAGATGTCCACAATATGTGCTAAACGCTTATGATGGACAATAGGATGGTCAAGACTATGTGGTAGTATCCACGTGGACACTACAATGACTTATATCACATGCTAAACACTTATGATGGACAATATTTGTATGTGGTAGTATCCACGTGGATAGATATTGTAGATATCTACTCATAACTATCCACTCGCAAATTTTTTTTATGTCCAAATTTTTTTTTTTTTTTGGAATTCCGGAGAGATTGATTTAGAAAGATTATCCATTAGATAAAGAATGCAAAAATAGTCGAACGGTAGATCGTTAAATTCTCTCTCCATTCCGCTGATCTAAATCGCCAAAAATATCTTCTATCGGAACCTATCCACCGTTCAAAAAACAAGGGGTAAAAATAAATTCAAAAGTAAGAAAGAGAAGGGAAAAGAAAAGAAAAAAAAAAGGTTGATTTCGGTGGAAAAGAAAAAAAAAAGGTGAGGAAAAGAAAGTTGGAGGATAAAATGGACCCTACAAAAAAAGATACCAATTAACAAACTCTTTTTAAAAGATACAAGATTGCAACATAAAATATAAAAAATACATCCAGTGCAATTTACCCCAGCATTGCTGCAATCTTTTTTATTAGACAACCTTTCTCAGATGAGAATAGTGTCAAAGCGAAGAAAGAGAATAAGAAAATGAAGACTGGCTTAGAGGAAGAAGCCAAAACCGAAGAACCGATTCAGAAAAAAAAAAAATAGAATCTGACAATGCTGTACTCTTTCTTGTTGTTGGACAACATTCATCAATGATAATAGTGTCAAAGAGAAGAAAGAGAAGAAGTTATCAAATAGCATTAGACTCATTTGGTGACTCTTCTCTTCCAATTAATTATTCCCCAAGATTTATTTCGTTTCACATTAAATATTGGATCCATAGAAGGGACGGATATACTTGGGATAAGACAA
Organism: Orychophragmus violaceus; assembly: GCA_030180135.1. Taxonomy (NCBI): domain Eukaryota; kingdom Viridiplantae; phylum Streptophyta; class Magnoliopsida; order Brassicales; family Brassicaceae; genus Orychophragmus; species Orychophragmus violaceus. The sequence continues at coordinate 5,997,110 of CM058238.1, read as the reverse complement.
AATCAGGCCTCTACACAGTCAAAGCAGGCTACACCATAGCGAGGGAGCAAAGGAAAGCTGGACAAGCACATGAAATCTTAGAACCGAGTGTAGTAGCTCTCAAGAAACAAGTCTGGAAAGTGAAAACAGTGAAGAAAATCCAACATTTCTTATGGCAAGCGTTATCGGGCTTTGTATCAGCGGCGAGTCGTATGGTCGACCGACATTGCGGACAAGACAGATCCTGTCAAAGATGTGGAGCAGAGCGAGAGGACATAAACCACATATTGTTCGAATGTCCCCCTGCGATTCAATGTTGGGCTCTCTCAACAATCCCGACAATTCCGGGTCAATTCCCGTGCGGTTCTCTGTACCCGAACTTCGACTTCCTCCTGCTGCGAGCCAAAGAGATAAACGTCCCGGACCACGCAATGGAGATGTTTCCTTGGCTGGTCTGGTACATCTGGAAAGCTCGTAACGAGAAGATCTTTAATGGCCTGGACATATCTCCGGAATATACGGTGCAACTAGCTTCACATGAGGCAACAGCCTGGAAACTAGCGCAAACCCTCCCGGAGGTGGATAAGGAAGATCAAGACCCGGACCACATACCGAGAGCCTCTCCGGAACAAAACCAGAACCGGCCGGGTCTCAAGTGCCAAATCGATGCGTCATGGCTGAACAAAGAGACGACGACCGGACTGGGCTTTGTGTTGCTCTTTGATGACCATACGATCCGAACCGGAAGCAAGGGATGTCCAAATATCCAGTCCCCAATTCAAGCTGAACTGGAAGGGCTCATCTGGGCTATGAAAGAGATGATCGCTGCGCAACACATGACGATGCTGTTCGAGACGGACTGCCAGCAACTAGTGTCAATCATTGAACGGGAAGAGGAGTGGCCAGCACTTGAGGCGGAAATGGATGAATTTTTACATCTCCGAAAATCTTTTGTGGACTTTCATTTAGTTTTTATTCCTCGCTCTTTAAATGTCCGTGCGGATGCTCTAGCCAAAAGAGCACGATCACGTGTAAACTCTCACTCTCTTGTAACTCCGGGAAACACCACCGGGCTAGCTGATACTAGCCTAGTTTTCACAGGATAAATAAGAGAAGCTTTTGATGTCAAAAAAAAAAAAATTAAAATTTATTTTTTGGTTGTGATAGAAATAAAACCACATTCAATCAATGCCGACTCACTTTTGTTAAAGTTCTTTGGTCAAAGATTTAAAGGTTTTATGCTAATTCTACGATAATATTCTCAGCAATAGAGTTTACCGAGATTAATAGATACAAAATTATAGGAGATCGAGAGTGTTATAGATAAAACCAGCTGTTGTAGTCTCATTTATTGCAGGAGAATTATCCATCGAGAATGTTGTAGATCCGAGTGTTACAGTGGAGAGCTGCACCATTGAGTCATTGTTCGTAGAATTGTTTATTTTAATCGTAGATGTTATAGATAGTTGATTTCGTTTGATCGAAAAAATTTTAGTGTTAAAATTATATTAAATATCACTAAGGATCGTAATAATATAAGACAAAAAAAAATTAAAATTCCAAAATCTAAATTATTAGATACTTTAGTTATATATTAGTGTGCAAAATTAACTTTAATTATTTTTAATTTTGGGGGCCGACTCTTTATTGAGATGAGAAAATAATGATAAACATCATTATCCATAAACATAAACTTATCATGTATATCCATAGAGTTTTAGATATACTTTGAGCTAGGTTTAGTGAGTTATATTCCTAAGTACCATAGGATTATGATCTTAATGTAATGGCTATATAAGAAGCCTTTGATCTTATGAATTGAATAACAGAACAAAGTTTGTCACTCTTTCTCCCCCTTTCGGTACGAAATTGAAACCCTAGAAACTTCATATTTCTAAATCGCAGCAATCACCAAAAAAAGGCAGAACTTTCGACGAAAACGAAGAAGACATCATCTTCATCGATGATTCCAGACTGGTCTTGTCTCCCCAAAGATCTATTGCAGACTATCTCCGAGAATCTGGAGAACTGTTTCGATGTTGTTCATGCTCGATCTGTTTGCAGTTCGTGGCGATCCGCATATCCCTTTCCTGCTTGCCTGTTACGCCCAAGTTACACTTTCCCCTCGTTCAAAAACGAAGGCTTTTGCACCTTCGAGAAGATCCCTTTGTTCCTCTGTAGAGTCCGAGCTCCTGCTTCTGAGTCGGCTTCTGAGTATTTCCTGGGAGGTATAAGCCGAGATGAGTCAGAGGATAATCGTATGGAGTGTTCCTTAAAAACGAAGCTTCCATCTCCTATTCAGTGTTCAGTGAAACTGAAGCTTCTAGGATCTGATCCAACCTTGATGAACATGGTAGACTTCCAGATCCTCCCTCTGGGGCATCAGTACAGAATGGTCGGTTGGGTTCCTAAAGACTGGAGAACAGATTACAGACGTGTGGCTTTTCTTCCGCTAAACAAAGAAGGAGAATTCGTTGTGCTTAGTGCCTACTCTCATGACTTGTATGTGTTAACAAGTGCTGAAATGAGGTGGATGCGGCTTGAGATTAACGTTACATGCGAGGAATTAGTCACTTTTAGAGGCAAGTTTTATGCACTCCTTGTTAACGGGGACGTTTTAGCTTTAGATCCTTATTCGCTGGAGCCTTCGAATTTAACAAACAATCTTGTTCCATCTGAAGGTGATGAATGGGACTTATTTAAATATCTTGTTCCATGTGGCAATGATGAACTTTTCATGGTTGAGAGAATCAACCACCCTCCATATGTGTTTCAGTTCCAGTATAAAGTGAGTAGGCTAGATAATGAGACTAGTAAATGGGTTGAGGTCAGCGATTTGGGAGACCGTGTGCTGTTTATTGGAATATTTGTAAATGTTTGCTGCTCTGCTAAGAATCTTCCGGATGGTTGTGGTCTGAGCGGGAACTCAATTGTGTTCTTAAATAGGGCAGGCAGTGTAACATACAACTATAAATATGGAGGAAGAAAAGAAGACGGTTGGAGATGGTCAAAAGAGAATCATGTCACGATCCTCCATCGATCTCCGGTTATGTCTTTCCGGGTTGACTGCTAAGCCGTAACTCTTTACTTTGACATCTGTTGCTTTTTTCCCTTTTTAACACTGGTTTTACTATTCTATTACAGATTTGGTGAGAATTATTACATCTATTGCTTTTATTTTATCTAAAGATTTTAGGTATTGATGTTGTGCTTCTCATGTAATTTGTGATGCATATGATTCTAGACTATCCTGTAGGGTTTTAGTCAAACACCACTAGCCATGTTACTGGTTAACACACGAGTTCATATTCTAAGTGTTTGGCCACAAGTCTTTTGTTAGCGCACACAGTCCCAGATGGACAAAGATCAAATATATATATATATATATATATATGAATCGTCATAGATGGACTTAACATAAATGTCATGAAAGAGCAACGTTACATGTCTTGTTGGTTTATTACAATGTTTTCAAATGGACAATGGACACATTGTAGATAGTTTTTGTCATTTGGATACAAGACTTGACAAGAGTTGAAAAGCTTACCTGTATTGAGGAGCAAGTTCACCATCCTTAACGATGTAATTCTGAGCAGGAAAGTCTTCTCCCTTGAAGTACTTCTCCAGCATATCTTTCGTTCCGGCCGCATATCGTAGCTGATTTTATTTACAAACAAAGCACCAAAATATACAGGTCAGTAACAGAGTTGACTCGGACTATAATTCCAAAATGACTTGCAGATTAGTAATGGCAAAATGACATGTTCATTTTGAGATACAACACTAAACTAACACAGCGCATTTTGATCCTATTAACATATATTTTCAAAGCTATTCTTACCTGTGCATCAATGGTGGTGCCGGAGATGTGAGGAGTCATCGCTTGATTAGGCATGTAGCGCCATGGATGGTCCTTAGGAGCCGGCTGCGGGTCCCACACATCTCCGCTGTAGCCTCCAATGTGTCCACTCTCCACCGCTTCCACCACCGCTTGCCTATCCATGATGGCTCCTCTTGCGTTGTTTACAATCAAAATACCTTTCTTCATCTTCCCGATCATCTCTCTGTTGAACATTCCTCTGCATAACACAAGAACGCATTTTGTCAAATAACACGCAAAACTCTAGCTCGTGTTTGTTATATTACCATCTTACTAACCTTGTCTTCTCCGTGAGAGGTGTGTTCACAACTACAACGTCGCATTTAGGGAGCATCTCATTCAGACTCTCAACGTACTTAGCACCAATCTCTTTCTCCAACTCCGGTTCCATCTGAAGCCGGTCATGGTACAATAAGTTACACCCGAAAGGTTTCAACCGTTGTAACAAAAGCCTTCCGATTCTTCCAGCTCCTACAGTTCCTACCGTCTTCCCTTCCAGATCGTACGCTCTATAGGCAATGCCAGCGACGTTCCACTCCCCATTGACAACCTGATTGTACCCTGGTACGAAGTTACGCATGAGAATCAAGATTCGCATAAGCTCGTCTTCAGCTACGGAGACCACGTTGCTTCCCGTGACTTCAGCCACCGTAAGTCCAGCAGCTGCAGCTGCTTGTAGATCAATGTGATCGGATCCAATACCGGCTGTGAGGAGAAGCTGCAGGTTCTTGGCTTTCTTGATTCTTTCAGCTGTCACGTATGCCGGGTGGAAAGGGGTGGATATTAAGACATGAAGATCCGGGATATGCTTCTCAAGTTCTGCCAATCATAAGAAGACACCATATGGATTGTTTGTGTTATGCATTATAAAAGAAGAATCAAGTTATTTGATAATCTTCGAATGATTGAATGGATTGGCATGAATGCTTACCACAGTCTGGACCTTCTTTGTCGTCGGTGACAATGTACTGATGTCCTTGTGATTCTAGCCAGTTGCCGATTCCTAGAGCATTCTCGACGCAGCCAAGAAAGTTTGGATTCTTGGTAGCGTATTCGTTGGCTTTGTAGAAAACTCCCACAATCTTTTTGCTATCACCCGAAGAAGCCTGTTTCATAAGCCAGTTCAAAAATCTATTTAACATTACCATTTGTATGTATAAGGAACTCTTAACATATGTTAAGTACACCCATTTCAAAGATATGAATGTTCTGTACATAAAATTCTGAAAAATCATCAAAATTTCCGTCTTTGCGTCACATTAAAAGAGACCACTCAAAATATAAGAGTTTGAACTTAACATCCTGCCGTTTTTAATTTCAAGGACAAGACACCTTGTAGTTTTTGTTTTCCAAAATGGAAACTGGCTAATCACTGATCAGAACGACAGTTGTCCGTTACAGTCATGCACGGTTATCACAACAAAATAGTTTATATTCAAAAACCAAAACTGTATCTAGTCAATTTTACCCAGAATTGCACTTGATGCGCAACTTATAACACTTAATAACACCAGAAATCTTGAAAGAAGGAGAGATCTAAGATCTTACATGAAACTGACGCGCAAAGTAACCCGAAGAAGAAGATGAAACGCAGGCTCTGATCGCTGCTCCGGTAGCTCGTCGCATCGCCATCTTCTAAGTAGATCTGCTCTCAGAGTTAAAGGAGATGATTATCAATTTCGTTACGTACTTTTGTAAAATCACTAATCGGATTCGGAGGACAAGAGAGTACTTACTTATACATGATGAAGGTTCACGCACCTGAACCAAACCGTCCTTTTCTCCAGACCAGCTACAACGCGCCACGTGGCAAATAAGAGATATCCGACGGCTCGCGAGGCATTGTTTTGGATAAGTGTAAAGCATCGCATTATTAGATTAATAATGTACGAAGTGATTATTTATTATAAAAGCCCGAAAATGAAACGCCCAAGACAGGCCCATTATAAAGGCCTGGTTATAATAGAATTTTTTTTGAGTTCTTTTTAGTATTAGGGATTTGTACAGTTTCATATGTTCTTTTTTTATAAAAAGAACAGTTTCATATGTTCTTTCACCCATAGCTGCGATAGCAGCAACCACCAAAAATTAACAAACAGAAGAGAGAAGGTAAAAAAAGAAGATAGGCACTGCTTTTTGGTCGCAGAGGAGAGAGAAAGTAAGCTAAATTTGTCATTGGTTTTCTGTTGCGACACAAATTATCGGATTTCTAACTTAATTTAATCGATGTGACTCTCTTTTTTCTATCCGAAGACTAAAAAAGGTTGTGAAAAATTAATTTTAATCGCAGGAGCAATTGCTGCGTTAGCAAAACAAACATGACCATTATGTATTAGGCCCACAATTCAAAATTGTTTCAAAGATAGAAATAAATTGACAGTATTTTACTTATTAATTTTGCTTATTGGTTTTGGAGGAGTATAAGAGAGACATAAGTAGTTTTTTTTTGTATACAAAATTCTTAATATCAAAGCAGGCAAGCTTGTACCAAGTGCTCGATCTGGATCGTCCTATTTTATTTTTGTAAATCTGGACCTACATGTTTGAAGTGCGGAATCGTTTTGGGTTACTTTCTATTGTGACAAAGGAAACGACTCTTTTCTCTCTAAAAAAAACGATACAGTCACTGTTCACATCTAGATCCAGTTGATTTCCGGCCGTTATCAGGAATCTCCGATGATGGACCATCTCATTCCGCCGCCGGCTCTTCCTCCCGATCTCCTCTTCGTCTCGACTACCCCTGCGGTGTCCGTTTCTGATTCACCTTCGTCGCCGAGAGATGTTCTAATGTTCGACGCATTGTCAACTGTTCAGGCATCGAAAGACCTCCTTGCCTCCTCTGAAATTACTGCTTCTAAAGCATCTGATCCCGAGCTTACCAAATCTGCTTCTCAAATTTCGGATCCTCAAACACTTGACTCTGCGAGTGACCATACAATCCCTCCCTTGCTAAAAAATCCTTCGGATCCCCAATCTACGAAGACTCTCCAGCATGAATTTGTTGCCGGAAACGATATTAAATCATCGCCGGTGCTTGAGGATAGTTTTAATTGGGAAAAGGTCTCAAATCTTCTTGTAAAATCCCAGAGCCAAATGCTTATGTTGTCTTCTCGGTTGAGGGAGTCCCAAGAGTCAAAATTCCAAATGTTGTGTTCGAAAGAGGAGCAGAGATACATTCAGACTACATTGTAGGCATATTCTACGGAAACCCTCCGTCATACGGGAAAATTTGGGGTGTTTTAAACTTTCTATGGGGTAAGGACAAGAGAGTGTCAATTCATAATCTATCCTCAAATGCTTTCCTGTTTCACATACTTCAGCTTCGCTTCGAAATAGGATTCTTCAACACGAGTTGTGGAGAGTTGGAGACTCTCCTTTCTTCGGAACAAAATGGAAAGCTTCTTTCAGCTTCGATCCTCCGTCGATCCAGCGAGCTCTGATCTAGGCTTTAATCAAAAATACCCCTTTCGACCTGGTCACAAATGAAGGTCTGAGTTTCATCGCTAAATCGAGGTTGGTAGTTGATGCAAAACCATTCACTTCAGTGAACTCGGCTGAGATTAAGATTATTGTATACCTGACAAAGCCGCTTCCTAATTCTGTTGAAATCGAGAGAGAAGATGGGGAGGTGGTGACTCTATTTCAATACCAATAAAAAACGAGATCAAAGAGATATAATGTTCGATCTTCTACCCTTGGCTCCTTCCGCTCTGTCCCGTGTGCAACGAATTCGGTCATAAGGCTACCTTATGTCCGACCATCAAGAAAGCAGAAGTTCCAAAAATTCCAAAGAAATCTGGTAACTCGGGCAAGGGGACAAAGCAAACTAAAGAACCCCCTTTACATCGACCTGGTTCTCCATCTAAACAATGGGTTATGAAAGATGGTCCTTCCCTCGTTGTGGGCCAGTCTGTTTCAACATCGAAACCTCAGGAAGATCACCATCTCTCTAGCTCCGTAGTCGTGGATCCTGTCAATCCTACTTCGAAGTCTCAGGAAGATCAACTTCCACCTCTGCATCCTGGTTTTATTCCACCTGTTTCTCTCGTACAAGAAGCTTCAAAAAATCAAGCACCTAGAGATAGCTAGAAGGTCTCCACCACGTCCCTTCCCACTCAGCAAATTTTCTTAGAAGTTCCTGAGGTCTCCTCAGTCGATGGCGCTGAATCTAGTCTGTCGGCTAAGCCTCTAGAACTGGAAAAATCCTGGGCTGATATTGCTAAAGATACAATCAAGTATATGGAAAAGCTTCTTGTGCACTCAGGAAATACGAATAATCTTTTGCTTCTAAATTCTACTAGTCCAAAAATTCAGAATGTTGCCGTAGCGAATAAGGTTTATGCGAAGGATTTACAGCATAACGAGATTGATCTAAAGTCAGACTTTACTCAGGAGGATTCGGGTTTCTCTCTTCCTACAAAAACCATTAATCCGAATAAAGTCTCTCGGACTACAAATGCTTCCACGCTTTGTTTGAGCACCAACCCCTTTACTGGCCTTCAAACTGAGGAGGAAGAAAACTTGGAACCTCAAATTGCTGCAGATGCTCTGATCACTCACAGCTCCTTTGGAAAAAATAACTAGTATTCTTCGCCTTCATCATCCTCCCCAAAGCAGAGCAAAAAGAATAGGAAGTTAAAGAACAAATCTTCCCCGGTCTTCGGTGGTGGTCATCCCCTTCCTGCGGGGGGAAACCGTCACTTTTAAACCTTTTTATGTGTGATACATTTTTTTGGAACGTGCGTGGTCTTAATGAAGCATCGAAGCATCGCCCGCTCGCTAATTGGATACGCTCTAGATCCGTAGCTTTTGGGGCTCTTCTTGAAACGCATGTGCAAGAGTCAAATAAAATCAAGATTCTGTACCTTTTTGCCCCGACTGGACAGTTATCTCAAACTATCATTTCGCGGAGTTAGGTAGGATATGGATAATTTTCAAGCCTTCCATATCCATTACAGTTTTACATTCGGATAACCAAGCCATAATGATCTCGATGAAAGAAAGATTCTCTGGTCTACTCTCCGTTCTATTAATGCTTCGTTGGGTCTCAACGATTTACCATGGCTAGTAAATGGGGATTTCAATGAAATAAGGTCACCTTTGGAGACTTCTAATATGAGCATGCGTACTTTTGACCAATGCTTGGATGATCTCGGGATATTTGATTTACCCTCCCAAGGACCAAGGTTCACATGGTCGAACAATCAGCCTTCAAATCTGATAGGAAAGCGCCTTGATAGATGTCTGGGAAATGACCGGTTCATTATAAAATTTCCAGCTGTCCGCTGCATTTTTGAACCTCCGGTCTTCTCGGATCACACTATATGTTTGGTTCACCTTTCAAATCCTCCTCCTCAGTATGGTAACCGGTGCTTCAAGTACTTTTCCTATATTAGTTTGTTGCCTCAGTTTTGTGAAGTTATGAGAAAGGAATGGGATGCAACTGGTCCTACTGCCTCATCGCTCAAAGGTTTCTCCTACAAGCTAAAACAGATGAAACGGCCTCTAAAGACTCTTGCAAAAGAAAATTTCAGCACCATTGAAAGGAGAGTTCCGGAAGCAGCTTCTTTCCTTGAACAAGCTCAGACAATCGTCCTAAATGATCCTTCTCCTCAGTCAATAACTTCCGAGCATGCTGCTCGTGCGATCTGGATTTTTCTAAGGACAGCCGAAGAAATTTTCTTCAGTCTCAGAGTTGGAATCAAATGGCTTCAGTATGGCGACTTTAATACCAAGTTCTTATTTTTGTTACCAAACTCCGAAATGGCAGCAATGCCATCAAATATCTTAAATCTGGAGATGGTACGGTTACTACTTCCCTTGAAAAAGTCCATTTGCTTGCTCAAGCTTACTACAAGAATATCTTCTGCACACTTAAAGGAGCTTACTGTTCCCATCTTAATCCAATCTTAGAGAGAGTTATCACCTCTAAATGCTCTTCGATCCATCAAACTCTGCTTGCTGGGCCTTTTGACTCAGAGCAAATCCGATCCTCTTTGTTTAAAATGCCTATGAATAAGACTCTGGGACCGGACAGTTTTCCTGTTGAATTCTTCAAATCAACTTGGTCAATTGTTGGAGAAGAAGTAATTGCTTCTGTAAAAGCATTCTTCAGTGGTTCTTTCATGCCGTCATCTCTCAATGCCACAAACTTGGTTCTTATCCCAAAAAGAGTATGTGCGGATGACCTTAAGGACTTCAGGCCTATCTCGTGTCTTAACACGTTATACAAACTGATCACCAGGCTCTTAACTCAGAGAATTAAGCGGGTTTTTCCGATTTTGGTTGAGCCTAACCAAACTGCTTTCATTCAAGACAGGCTGTGTAACACCCCCGACGCGGACTACGAACAAATACCACACCGGAGATGTCACAAGTGTTGAATACCGTGGACGGCCCAGCCCGTCCAAAGGTTAGGCTGATCCATTCGCGATATCCAACCCTCTCGACTAAGGCCTAAGGCTTGCCAACCCGTACCAAAGCCAAGAGTTGTGTCGACTCGGACCAAGTCACGTATCATCAGGCGATAGAGGGTTGTTCCTGAAAATACATTTATGCCTCGCAGCAAAATAAGATGTAGTCAATATAAAAATCTATGTCCGGACTCCCCAAACGACATTGAAAACATCATATTTACTTTACGTACTTAGGTTTGGGTGTACAACCAACTCTGCAACCTACTCCGGCTTCCTAAGTTTGAGACCGGCTTACTATCTATCCCGTCCCTAGGCTTCCTGCGAGATAAAAGTTGTTTAATAAGCAACCTACGGTTACCCATTGAGTCCAGGACCCGCTAAATAAAAGTTAGTGCCCAACCCCTTCCATATCCGAAGCACAGACAATAGACGTGAAACAACAACCATCAAGTTCACGTTACCAAGTCACAATAGAGTCCAAAAAACAAGGCATCGCAAGCAGAAGCATGAATAAATAAGAAAATATGATAGACCATTCATGAATGCATTCACCGTATCATGTCTAGACTCTCTAGACACGACACTCTTACCACCATGCATGGGCCCAAAATGCACCGGCACCACCACCCTTTCTCTCACGTAACCATCCGCGATTATTCACCACGAAGGATCATAATCCGTCGTCAGACCCGTCCTCTGAGATCTCTATCTCACGGGTTCGTGCCACCGTACAATTCTCAGCCAAGGGAGCGACCCAAGTACCGTCCGAGCTGATCAGCCAAGGGAGCGACCCAAGTACCGTCCGAGCTGATCAGCCAAGGGAGCGACCCAAGTTCCGTCCGAGCTTTCTTCCACCAGGAGTATACATCGGGTGGTGCCGATCGTATTTACCTAGAGTATCCGCTACACTAGGACACACATCTTAACCTGCATGAAAACTCATAACATGCGGTTAATATATCACATAAGGCGTGGTGAAGTGCGAAGGATCCAAAGATCACGGCAGACACCACGGCCTTGTCATAACCGGAAGGGAGACTCGCGCGGATAATCAATACCGCGGAGCTACCACATCCTCACCCCTCGGGCCATTACATGTCCTTCTCAACATGCATGATCACCACAATCTCAAGGAAATATTCCAACCATTTCAAAGAGAATTTATGCAAAGAACATAACATAACCAACAACTCATGCATGCCACAATTTCACAATTTTATCGGTTATGAATACATCAAGTAAACTAATCATTAACCAATATTATGCATGCATAGAAACGTAACCACACAAGCCATAAAGGATTAATACTCAAAGTTTCACAATCCTCAAAGAAAAACATGCAGAGAAAACGTTAGTCCTATCTACTGGACTCACTTTTCTCTAATCTCGGTTTTGGGAAATTTCTGGCTTCGGGTGGACAAACTATGGATCTTGGCTTGAACGTGGTTTTCTAGCTTCTTGAGGTTATCCTCCACGTTCTCCCACCTCTTTAGCTTCTCACGGTACTAAGGATAGCTCACGGACTTGACCCGAACACTCCACAGCCTTCTTTCCTCTCACGCCCTCTTTCTCTTCTTTTTCCCTCTCGGTTTCTCTCTCTTGTTATCTATGGTTTCTCTCTCTAAAACTGAGTTAGAAACTCTATGGGAATTCTCAGAAGTGATCTGAGGGTGGGTATTTATAAGCTGGGAGGTCAGGGAACAAGGTTGACATGTGTTGGCAAGAATGGGACATTCCATGCAAATGGAATCCAAATGTCCCCTTTTTGAATGTGGTGATGACACATGTACCATTCATGCCTTCCTCTCATCCTGGAGCTGACAGCTGCTTCTTAGGTGACTCTGAGTGTGACTGGTGGCGTTTGGAAGTGTGCATGGTCCATGCAGCTTGGTTACGTCCATGCAACGCGCGCCCAACACTATCCTGTCCTGCGCGGTCCGTTCAGTTTTCATCCCGCCATCCATCCGCTCCTTCCCATACTTGATCATGCCTTCTACTCACTGATTTTTGAGTGGAATGTTGTTGGTATGGTACCATTATTGATCGTTATAAGTCCTGACGAAGGTTTCGGATGACGGTTTCACTTTTATCGGTTTTATAGCAAAATCTGTCCCGTTAACGCAACAGTTCGTTTTTGCTATTCCCGTACTGTTCCAAGTCACTCCAATCCTCCTTATTACTACTTCTTAATATTATTCTTGATTACCCTGATGGTACCGGCTTGCGACTGTACTGAGATGTACTTTCTCGTCCCGACGCCCGAACCGTGCCGCACGTCAGATTTTTGTATCTTTCATAACTTCCCGCTCGGTTGTCCGTTTTAGCTCCCGTTTCGTCCTATCTTCATATTTTTACTTCTTTTATTACTTTATGATGATTTCTGAACACCCATACTCCTTTAGTGTTGACGTTTGGATTTCCTTGTTGACATCCATTTTTCGACATTTTTGCGCTCCTTCTTAAAAATTCTCCCGGCCGTTCCCGTCTCGTTTGTTGATTCAGCCAGCCATGTATATTGAATAGACGGGTTATTACATCCTTCCCCTATCATTAGAATTCGTCCCCGAATTCCAATTAATAGGAGTTGCTTCATCTCTTCATGGTTTTGCTGAACCAATCTCTTTTGGCCGCTTGAGTAGTATTCTGTTGTATCCCCTCTTGGTGCTTTGGTCCAAACTTCCATACTTCAAGTGCGAACGTTCTTCCTCTGTCTCTAAACTTTTCTGATGGTGTCTTCTTCCTCTAATACCGTGACTTCTTTGGGGTTCCTTTCTCATCTTCTACGCGACCTTTACTCATTTTCATTCTCTTCCTCTTTGGATCTACCTTCGTCCTGTGATTCTTGGGTTTCCTCTCTTCCCGTCAGATTGTTTCTCCTCATCCGGCTTCTTCTTTAGTTATATGGTCCGTCCTCCTTTGTGGCCTTACCGTCCGGTCCGACCACTTGCCTTGGCCATAGGTTAGTTCTTCTGCCTTGTGTTATATTCCCGTCCAACCGTCTTGTTGGTTGCGGTCCTTCGACCACTCTGCTTCTTTAAGGTTATTTCATATATCTTTGGTATAACCATTCTGGCTGTTACCAATATTGATTCTATCTCCTTTGATTCCTCCTTTTACTTAGCAGAAATGCCCTCGCAATTCTCGATCTTTATCCAACCACAATTGGCTTCATTTACTTAACTAAATTTTTCCTTCTTCTTGAACATGCTTCTTCACAGTTGTTCTGAACTTGTGATTTTCTTATCACTTTAAGTTCCATCCGAATTTCTCTTTTTGGATTCTTCTTATCATCCCGTTCTTATGCTCCCATCAGTCGGTTTTCCTTATAATCCCAACTTTCCTTAGACTTGGTCCCATCCATGCTTTCTTTGTCCAAGGGTTTGGTTTTTGCTTTGGTTTCACGGTTTAGGGTCACTTTTCCTACAACACTACTTGCTTAATCCTAAGGTTTTCGGGTTCACTCTTTCCCGGTTACCTAAGGATTCTCACATATCAAACCAAAACGGGTTAAGCATCCAGCCTTAATTAAAAGCTAATCCCGATAGTCAAACACAGATCATCACACCAAACCTTTCATATTCAAGCCACATATTTTACATCACATATTCATGCATTACCCATTCACTCATATATTACATTCCACACCATATTCCACAACCTATTCACAAGCATGTACTTAACGTACCATGCCTTCAAGCGCACACACACAAGTGCTTTCACAACACAAATCAAACCTAAACATGCATTATTCTATCTTACAATAAGCATGCACATCCACACACATACATACAAACAATAAGAGAAGTGTTAGTTAGCACCCTTTCCATACCATAGCCTTTGGTCATGAAAAAGGTTTGGTCTAACTAACTAGCTTCTAAAGTCCTAAGTTCTTAGGTTTGGATTTTGGTTTCCTTGGCATCGGAATCTCCTTCGTCCCTGCTTCCAGACGACGAGCTTGATGGTTGAGACGAGGGATGAGACGAGTCAGTGAAGGGACAATCTGCCTCACCATGCCCTGTCATGCCGCATAATCCGCAAGATCTGAGTGCGCCCAATCCTACTCTCATGTATGGGCAAGTATGCGTGAAATGACCATGTTCCCCGCACATTCCACAAACAAGCATTCCCAGTGGCCGTACTGATTCCCGCGCCTGAGACAATAGCCTTAAGGGGCGGTTGGGGAGTACCACTGGTCGCCTAGTTCTTGTTGTGCCACTTATCCCGCTTTCGGTCTGTTTTTCCTTATCCTGAGGTTTCATGCTGGATTCCCCGAAAGCGGGATAAGTGGCACAACAAGAACTAGGCGACCAGTGGTACTCCCCAACCCCCCCTTAAGGCTATTGTCTCAGGCGCGGGAATCAGTACGGCCACTGGGAATGCTTGTTTGTGGAATGTGCGGGGAACATGGTCATTTCACGCATACTTGCCCATACATGAGAGTAGGATTGGGCGCACTTAGATCTTGCGGATTATGCGGCATGACAGGGCGTGGTGAGGCAGATTGTCCCTTCACTGACTCGTCTCATCCCTCGTCTCAACCATCAAGCTCGTCGTCTGGAAGCAGGGACGAAGGAGATTCCGATGCCAAGGAAACCAAAATCCAAACCTAAGAACTTAGGACTTTAGAAGCTAGTTAGTTAGACCAAACCTTTTTCATGACCAAAGGCTATGGTATGGAAAGGGTGCTAACTAACACTTCTCTTATTGTTTGTATGTATGTGTGTGGATGTGCATGCTTATTGTAAGATAGAATAATGCATGTTTAGGTTTGATTTGTGTTGTGAAAGCACTTGTGTGTGTGCGCTTGAAGGCATGGTACGTTAACTACATGCTTGTTAATAGGTTGTGGAATATGGTGTGGAATGTGATATATGAATGAATGGGTAATGCGTGAATGTGTGATGTAAAATATGTGGCTTGAATATGAAAGGTTTGGTGTGATGATCTGTGTTTGACTATCAGGATTAGCTTTTAATTAAGGCTGGATGCTTAACCCGTTTTGGTTTGATATGTGAGAATCCTTAGGTAACCGGGAAAGAGTGAACCCGAAAACCTTAGGATTAAGCAAGTAGTGTTGTAGGAAAAGTGACCCTAAACCGTGAAACCAAAGCAAAAACCAAACCCTTGTACAAAGAAAGCCTGGATGGGACCAAGTCTAAGGAAAGTTGGGATTATAAGGAAAATGGACTGATGGGAGCACCATAACGGGACGATAAAAAGAATCAGAAAAGGGAAAACTCGGTTGGAACTTGTTGTGACAAGGAAATCAGAAGTTCAGAACATGAGTAAAGGTATGAAGGAGCGCGTTCAAGAGAAAGGAAGGTTGCCTTCAAGAAGGAAATCTTCGATAAGTAAAAGGGTATGGGCTGAGGTTGGCCAAAGATCAAGAATTGCGAGGGCATTTCTGTTAAGTAAAAGAGGGAATCAAAGGAGATCGAATGAATATTGGTGACAGCCGAAGTGGTTATACCCAAGACGGATGGAGTAACCATAAAGAAGCGGAGTGGTCGAAGGACCGCAGCCAACAAGACGGTTGGACGGGAATATAACACAAGGCAGAAGATCTAACCTAAGGCCAAAGCAAGTGGTCGGACCGGACGGTAAGGCCACAAAGGAGGACGGACCATATAACTAAAGAAGAAGCCGGATGAGGAGAAACAATCTGACGGGAAGAGAGGAAACCCAAGAATTACATGCCGAAGGTAAATCCAAAGAGGAAGAGAATGAAAATGAGTAAAGGTCGTGTAGAAGATGAGAAAGAAACCCCAAAGAAGTCGCGGTATTAGAGGAAGAAGACACCATCAGAAAATTTTAGAGACGGGGGAAGAACAGTTGCACTTGAAGTATGGAAGTTCGGACCAAGGCAATCAAGAGCGGACACAATGGAATACTACTCAAGCGGTTGAAGGAGATTTGTTCAGCAAAGCCATGAGGGGATGAAGCAACTCATACTAATTGGAATTCGGGGACGAATTCTAATTAGAGGGGAAGGATGTAATAACCCGTTTAGTCAATAGACATGGCCGGCCGAAGCAACAAACGATACGGGAATGGCCGGGAGAATTTTTAAGAAGAAGCGCAAAAATGTCGAAAAGAGGATGTCAACGGGAAAATTCGAACGTCAACCCTAAAGAAGTATGGGTATTCAAAAATCATCATAAAGTGGTAAAGGAAGTATAAATATGAATATAGGACGAAACGGGAGCTGAAACAGACCAACGAGCGGGACGTTATGGAAGATACAAAAATCTGACGCGCGGCACGGATCAGGCGTCGGGACGGAAAAGTGTGTCTCAGTACAGTCGCAAGCCGAGACCATCAAGGGAATCAAGAATAATATTAAAAAGTAGTATTAAGGAGGACTGGCGTGACTTGAAACGGTACGGAGATAGCAAAAACGAACCGTTGCGTTAACGAGACAGATTTTGCTATAAAACCGATAAGGGCGCAATCGTCTTCCGAAACCTTCGTCAGGACATTTAACGACCAAGCGTGGTACCATACTGACAACATTCCGCTCAAGAATCAGTGAGTAGAAGTCGTGATCGAGTATGGAAAGGAGCGGATGGATGACGGGACGAAAACTGAACGGACCGCGCAGGACATGATAGTGCCGGGCGCACGTTGCATGGACGAAACCAAGCTGCATAGACCATGCACACTTCCAAACGCCACCAGTCACACTCAGAAGCACCTGGGAAGCAGCTGGCAGATCCAGGATGAAAGGAAGGCATGAATGGGACATGTGTCATCACCACATTCAAAAAGGAGACATTTGGATCCCATTTGCATGGAATGTCCCATCCTTGCCAACACATGTCAACCTTGTTCCCTGACCTCCCAGCTTATAAATACCCACCCTCAGCTCACTTCTTAGAATTTCCATAGATTTTCTAACTCATTTTAGAGAGAAAAACCGTAGATATCAAGAGAGAGAAACCGAGAGGGAAAAAGAAGAGAAAGAGGGTGTGAGAGGAAAAAAGTCTGTGGAGTGTTCGGGTCAAGTCCGTGAGCTATCCTTAGTACCGTGAGAAGCTAAAGAGGTGGGAGGACGTGGAGGATAACCTCAAGAAGCTAGGAAACCACGTTCAAGCCAAGATCCATAGTTTGTCCACCCGAATCTAGAAAGTACCCAAAACCGAGATTAGAGCAAAGTGAGTCCAGTAAATAGGAATAACGTTTTCTCTGCAGGTTTTTCTTTGAGGATTGTAATACTTTGAGTATTAATCCTTTCTGGCTTGTGTGGTTTTGTTTCTATGCATGCATGATATTGGTTGATGAATAGTTACTTGATGTATTCATAACCGGTAAAATTGTGAAATTATGGCATGCATGTGTTGTTGGTTATGTTCTGTTCTTTGCATGAATTCTCTTTGAAATGGTTGGAATATTTCCTTGAGATTGTGCTGATCATGCATGTTGAGAAGGACAGGTAATGGCCCAAGGAGTGTGGATGCGGTAACTCCGCGATATTGATTATCCGCACGAGTCTCCCTTCCGGTTATGACAAGGTCGTGGTGTCTGCCGTGATCTTTGGATTTTTTGAACTTCACCACGCCTTATGTTATATATTAACCGCATGCTATGAGTGTTCATGTAGGTTAAGATGTGTGTCCTAGGGTAGTGGATATTCTAGGTAAATGTGATCGGCACCACCCGATGTATACTCCTGGTGGGAGAAAGCTTGGACGGAACTTGGGTTGCTCCTTTGGCTGAGAAGCTCAGACGGTACTTGGGTCGCTCCCTTGGCTGAGCATTGTGCGGTGGCACGAACCCGTGAGATAGAGATCTCAGAGGACGGGTGTGACGACGGATTATGATCCTTCGTGGTGAATAATCGCGGATGGTCACATGAGAGAAAGGGTGGTGGTGCCGGTGCATTTTGGGCCCATGCATGGTGGTAAGAGTATCGTGTCTAGAGAGTCTATACATGTGACGGTGAATGCATTCATGAACGGTTTATCATGTTTGCTTATTTATTCATGATTCTGCTTGCGATGCCTTGTTGTCTTGGACTCGATTGTGACTTGCTAACGTGAATTTGATGGTTGTTGTTTCACGCCTATTGTTTGTGCTTCGGATATGGGAGGGGCTGGGCACTCACTTTTTTTAGCAGGTCCTGGACTCGCTGGGTAACCCATATGGTTTCTCATTAAACAACTTTTGTCTCGCATGAAGCCTAGGGACAAGATAGCTAGTAAGCCGGTCTCGGACGTAGGAAGCCGGAGTAGGTTGCAGAGTTGGTTGTACACCAAAACTTAAGTACGTAAAGTAAATATGATATTTTCAATATTAAAGTCGTTTGAGGAGTCCGGACATAGATTTTTATATTGACTACATCTTATTTTGCTGCGAGGCATAAACGTATTTTCAGGAACAACCCTCTATCGCCTGATGATACGTGACTTCGTCCGAGTCGACACAACTCTCGGCTTTGGTACGGGTTGGCAAGCCTTAGGTCTTAGTCGAGAGGGTTGGATATCGCGAACGGATCAGCCTAAACTTTGGACGGGTTGGGCCGTCCACGGTATTCAACACTTGTGACATCTCCGGTGTGGCTATTGTCCGTAGTCCGCGTTGGGGGTGTTAGAATTCCCGTACCGTTCCAAGTCACGCCAATCCTCCTTATTACTACTTCTTAATATTATTTTTGATTACCCTGATTGTCCCGGCTTGCGACTATATTGAGATGTACTTTCTCGTCCCGACGCCCGAACCGTGCCGCACGTCAGATTTTTGTATCTTTCATAACTTCCAGCTCGTTGGTCCGTTTTAGCTCCTGTTTCGTCCTATCTTCATATTTTTACTTCCTTTATTACTTTATGATGATTTCTGAACACCCATACCCCTTTAGTGTTGACGTTTGGATTTCTTTGTTGACATCCATTTTCTGACATTTTTACGCTCCTTAGAAATTCTCCCGACCGTTCCCGTCTCGTTTGTTGATTCGGCCGGCCATGTCTATTGACTAGACGGGTTATTACAGGCTGCTTCTCGAGAATGTTCTCCTCGCCACTGAAATCATACATGGTTATCACTGATCAGACCTATCTCCTCGCATCACGCTTAAGATCGACATTGGCAAAGTATTTGATACTATGCGTTGGGATTTTATTTTGGATTGTTTACAAGCTTACGGTTTCCCGCAAACCTTTATTGACTAGATCAAAACCTGCATTTTCTCCCCTTCTTTCTCGGTCAGTATCAATGGTCGAACTTCTGGTTATTTCAAAGGAAAGTCGGGTTTATGTCAGGGTGACCCCCTTTCTCCGATTCTCTTCGTCCTCGGCATGAATGTCCTTTCTCTCATGCTTAATAAAGGCGCAGAAGACGGTATTTTCGCTTATCATCCAAACTTTGCGGATCATAAATTGACTCACTTATCCTTCGCGGATGTCTCGCTTATTTTTGTTGAGGGCTCGGCTCAGTCAGTTGCGGGAGTTTTCACCATTCTGTCTCATTTCGATAAGCTTTCGGGTCTTGCAGTGAACGTCTCAAAAACCTCTATGTTCACCTCGGGAGTCCCTCAGCAGGTACTGGATCAGTTGAGAAACTGGGATTTACTTATTCCGGGTTCTCTCCCGATTCGTTACCTTGGACTTCCTCTATGCTCCCAGAAGCTCTCGGTCAATGACTTTGATCCTCTCGTACACAAAATCATATTGAAACTCAGGAGCTTTTCTCATAAAAGCTGAGCTTAGCGGGGTGTCTAAGACTTCTGGAGACTGTCATAGCCGACATCATTGGTTTTTGGTCAGCAGCTTTCTTCATTTTGAAGCAAGTGACTAAAAAGATTCACTCTGATTAGCGTGGATCAGAAATTGTTATCTATCGTCAAAGAGCTTCTGGGCTCTTGATGCTGGTCATGCGGGTTATTCTTGGTCCTTTCGAAAGCTTCTCAGATTGCGCAAGAAGGTGCTACAGTTTATTCGAACCCATATCAGAAACGGGATGGAGACGTTCTTCTGGTGGGACCCTCGACTCCATTCGGGTTGTTAAAAGACTTCCTTGGTCTTTCTGGTTCTTCTCTCCTGGGTGTACCGAGTGATGCCTTAGTTAGTGATATATTCTCTCTGGCGGGTTTGTCCATCCCTACTCATGCTAGATCAGACTCCTACCTATCCCTTCTTGCGTTTATCACAACCGTATCTTATGAAGAAGGGATGGATTACACAGCTTGGTACATTGATGACAAAGCTACCACGAAGTTCTCATCAAATAAAGTCTGGCACGCCATCAGACGAGTAAAACCGGTTGTAACGTGGAATAATCTAATTTGGTTTAAAGCTTATATCCCAAAACATGCTTTGACTTCTTGGCTATTCATTCTAAATAGAAACCCAACTGATGATCGGTTAAGCTCTTGGGGTCTTGATGTCGAGGTTACTTGCTTGCTTTGTGGGAATGCAAATGAATCAAGAGATCATCTTTTCTTTGCTTGCCCATATTCAGAGGAAGTCTGGCTTAATGTTTGTTTGAAACTTCATGTGCAGGATGCTCCAACGGAATGGAATGCGCTCTTGGGCTGGTTGCTAGTGGCTTAACCATCGACTTCTCTGTCGATTGCTCTTACTTAAGCATGGCAGGGAAGCATCTACGAACTGTGGACGGAGAGGAATAGAAGATTACACGATGGAGTGACGGTCCCGGCTCCGGTGGTTACTAGGAAGATCATTCGAACGATGAGATCAAAAGCAATGGCACTAAACAACCTTCATTATTCTTGCGCTTCTGATCTAATCATTTTATGGCGGTAATCTTTGCCAGCCTTTTATTTTCTGGTTCGCTGCTGATTCTGGAGGTCTTGTCTCAGAATCTCCCATCATCCCCTGTTTTCTTTTTACGGTCTGAGCTTTCTTTTGGCTCATTCCTTTGTTCTGCCTTTTATTTTTCTTTATGTTGTAGTTTTATTTATTTATTTACCTTAATGAAAGCCTTTTGAAATTTCTATTGTGACAAAAAAAACTTGCTTATTGGCACAGATAGAATTATTAGAGCTTAGTTTGAAATTATCTCGCTTAGTTTCTCTTTTTTTGGACTTAGTTTCTAGAGAAGGTTTTGGGTGCGATTGGTGACGCTATAGTAAAAGCGTGAGAGGCATACCGCTTTGTTTGTTACCAATCACGAAAACGTTAACAAAGCTATAGTAAAAACGATTACTCTCAGCTTTTTGTTACAGCTTTCTCTAACAACTTTTGCTAACAGCTTTCACTTACAACTTTGTACTATTCAACCGCTTACCACTTCCGCTAACCGTTAATCTAACTGTTCCGCTTTTGTTCACCAATCGGACCCTTTGTCTTCTACTGGCTTTTGTATCTCAAAACCGCATCCTATCATAGTTAATAACAAAAATTTAACTTCAGACAAAAAAAAAAATTATTAGAGCATCTCTATTCTATTGAGAGTTTATCAATAGAATTCCCACCTTAGAATAATAATTGAAAATTTGAAAAAGGAAGAAAGAGAATAAGAAGGGTTTTCATTATAGTTTTTGGTTGAGAAATTCTTAAAGACATGTGACATCAATTTATTGATTTAATTTGTTTTTAAATTTTATTTTAAAGTAAATTATAAAAACATATCATAACTATTATTATTTTATTGATTTAGAACCTTTTAGAAGTTTTAAACCAATGTAGATGGTGTTATAGTTACACTTTTATTGTTATCTAAACTGATTCGTTCGCACCGTGTGCGATCACAATAATTATTAACACAAAAATGTTTTAAAATAAAAAATTATCAATTTTATTTAAATCATTATTATTATAAAAAATAATATAAGATTATTTCTAATTATATATAAATATTATCATACTTAACTTCTCATTAAAATATTTTAATATTTATTCTAAAATAAAATTAATAGCAATAAAATAAATTATAATTATAGATTTATATGTATTAACATCAATATATAAATTTTCTTCTTAAAAATATTTTATTGATAATATATAAATTCAAAATTTAGGCAAATAATACAAATTTAATATATAAAATTGTATTATCTATAACAACCATATTTATTAATATCTAAAAAAATTCTAAATATTTTCATATTTATCATTTTACTTTTTTTTTTTTTTATTCAAGATTATGTATATCTCATAAATAAAATTGAAAATAAAATATAATAAAAGATACTTGTAACTATTATAACTTTTTATTAAAGTATTTTATCGTTTATATTTATCATAATTTAAAATTAATATAATAAATACGAATTTATTATATAAATTTGTATTATCCACAACAATTATAGTTATCAATATTAAAAACTTATAATTCAAAAATAGCTTTTGTATTTATAGTTTTATCTTTTTATTTTTTATTGGTCTGGATGATGCATATCTCTAAAATAAAATAAAGTATATTTTTTTGTCTGCGTGATGTATATCTCTAAAATAAAATAAATTTTAACTTATAAAACTAATATAATAAATAACAAAATTATAAATATAAACTAAGGTTCGTATTGTAAAAAGCTTAATTTCATTAATGATAAATTAATAATCAACCATTTTGAGAGTGAATATAAGACCAAAATCACTTTTCAATTAATATAAAGACTAATATGATTCGCTCGAACCATGTGCGAACACAAACATTATTAACATATAAATTTTTCGAAAAAACATCAATTTAATTTAACAATAATAATATTATAAAAATATATATATTACATTATTTTTATTTAAATATAGATATAAACATTATTATATTTAACTTCTTATTAAAATATTTTATATTTATTATAAAATAAAATTAATAGCAACAAAATAAAATATAATTATATATTTATATATTTATATGTATTAACATCAATATTTAAATTTTTATCAATTTTTAATTGTTTATATATAAATTCAAAATTTATATAAATAATACAAATTTAATATACCAAACTGCATTATCTATAACAACCATATTTATTAATATTTTGAAATCTTTATAAATATTTTCATATTTATCATCTTACTTTTTATTTTTATTTTATCTAAGGTTATATATCTAATAAATAAAATTGAAAATAAAATATAAATATATATGTATAAATATTATGAGTTTTTATTAATGTATTTTAGCTTTTATATTTATCTAAATTTAAAATTCATATAAATTTTAGGAATTTTCTGTATAAATTTATATATCCATAAAAATCTTAGTTATCAATATTAAAAACTCATAATTCAAAAATATTTTTTTTTTTGTATTTATCGTCTTTATTTTGTTTTTAAATCCAAATGATCTATATCTCTATAATAAAATAAAAACTAACTTTTAAAATTAATAAATAAATAACAAAATTGGAAATATAAATTAAGGTTAACTTAGTAATTAGATTAATTTTATTAATGGTAAATTAGTAATCAACCATCTAATTATATAACTGAGAAGTGAGAATGCATCAGATTCATTCTTACGAGGTTAATTACCAGTCTACTCTTAATGAAATTTTAATTCTTAATTATGTTAAATTCCCTATGTTGATGAAAGTAAGTTCCACATCGGTACTTGAAGGAATAATTAACTAATATATATATAGGGTAAGGAGAAATCCACTCATTACCGGATAAGAGGAAGAAGAAGAGGAAGAAGAGGAAGAAAAAGAAGAGGAAGCAGAAGAAAAAGAGGAAGAAGAAGCGGAAGAGGAAGAAGAAGGAGTGGAGGAAGAAGAAGAAGAGGAAGAAGAAGCGGAGGAGGGAGAAGAAGAAGCGGAAGAGGAAGAATTGCTAATTAAAATGCTTGCGCGATATAATGATCGGGGTTTTGGAATTATAATGGTCTACGAAAAAAGCATAAATCGCTCTAAAAAGTCAATCAACCATACATTTCACCGGGGTTTAAATCTCATGAATCTAAAAACTAATTCTATAATTGAGAAGTGAGAATGGACCAGATTCATTCTCACGAGTTAATTACCAACTTACCCTTAATGAAATTTTAATAAAATTGTCACACATCGATAGTTGGAGGAATAATTAGCTAATATATATAGAATAAAATAAGAAGAAAATGAATATAAACGAAGAACATAGAAGAGAGAGAGAGAGAGAGAGAGAGAGAGAGAGAGAGAGAGAGAGAGAGAGAGAGAGAGAGAGAGAGAGAGAGAGAGAGAGAGAGAGAGAGAGAGAGAGAGAGAGAGAGAGAGAGAGAGAGAGAGAGAGAGAGAGAGAGGAAGAGAATTCCATAATTGGGAAGTAAGAATGCACCAACTTACTCTTAATAAAATTTTAATAAAATTGTCCCACATCAGTATTTGGAGAGAGAGAGAGAGAGAGAGAGAGAGAGAGAGAGAGAGAGAGAGAGAGAGAAGGAAGGAGGTACCTCGATGGCGGAAGACCAGGCTGCGACGACACAGTGGAGAGCCAATACCGGGACTCGAAAGAGAAAAAACGAAGTTAGTTCTATATTGAATTCGAAAGAACAAAAGGTCGATCCTCTCTTAAGTTAGAAGCCCATACAACTTAACAGATGAAGAAGAGGAAGAAGAAGAAGAATAATAAGATATAATTGAGTAGTGAAAACGCACCGGATTCATTCTCACGAGGTTGATTACGAGGATACACTTAATGAAATTTTAATGAAAAATATGTCTCACATCGGTAGTTGGAGAAATAATTAACTAATATATATAGGATACGATAAGAAGAGAATGAATATAGAAGAAGAACATATAAGTAGAGAGAGAGAGAGAGAGAAGCAGAGGAAGCAAGAAGAGGAAGCAAGAAGAAGTGGAAGAAGAATAAGACGGTGGTCTAAATCTCATGAATCTAAAATATTTCATAATGAAAAAACTTCCAATTTTTTTTTTATTCTAACAAAATACTGCTATGTCCGCACAGGGTGCGTACACCGAACATAGTATTTCATAATGAAAATAACTTCCAATTTATTTTTATTTTAACTAAATATTGTTATGTCCGCATAGGGTGTGGACACCCCACATAGTTTTGAGAGTGAATATAAAACCAAAAACACTTATTAATTATTTTATCGTTTAAGTTAAGCGGCTTAACTAATTATCGTTTTCTACCCGACGGATTTTACACTAATTATTTGTTTCACAATGTGATCAAATAAATTTATGACGAAAGATGTTACAAAATTTATGATCAAACTCTTGTGAAGCTTGCATTTATATTCACGCTTAACACCATCCAATTGCTCTCCTCAAGACCTTTCACTCGACGGTTGTGAAAAACGAAAGGACAGAATAATGAAAAACAGAGAAGATTCAAATAGAGAGATAAGGAAGTTCACTACATCTCGTACACAGATCAATACCTCTTGAGGGAGACACATATAGATCAAGAGCTTCCCTCACCGTAAAACAACCAAACACATAGGTTTCTTTTTTTTGTTTATAAGGAAAACTCGAGGTTAAACGTAATCCAACACTTAAACCAGCCCCAGTTAATTAGATTCTTAACCAGTTTCCGTTCAGCTCAACGATTCGATTAAATATATATATATATGAATCATCATAGATAGACTCAACATAAATGTCACTAAATAGTAACGTTACATGATGTCTTGTTGGTTTATTACAATGTTTTCAAATGGACAAAGGACAAATCGTGGATAATTTATTTAATTAATTCTATGGTTTGCCCTTTGGATACAAGACTTGATAGAGTTGTAAAGAACTTACCTGTATTGAGGAGCAAGTTCACCATCCTTAACAATGTAATTCTCGGCAGGGAAGTCTTCTCCCTTAAAATACTTCTCCAACATGTCTTTCGTCCCCGCCGCATATCGTAGCTGATCAAAACACATCTTAGTAACAGATTTGACTCGGACTATCACTCGAAAATGTCATTGTTAGATTCAAAGCTCGAGACTCTTGCAGATTGGTAGTGACCAAATAACATGTACATTTCTGGATTACATCACTAATATAAGACACCATATTTGATTCGTTAACCATATATTTTCAAAGTGATATTCTTATGTATGATATCTATTAACTCTTACAGAAAACAATATTAATTACCTGTGCATCAATGGTGGTGCCAGAGATGTGAGGAGTCATCGCTTGATTAGGCATGTAGCGCCATGGATGGTCCTTAGGAGCCGGCTGCAGGTCCCACACATCTCCGCTGTAGCCTCCAATGTGTCCACTCTCCACCGCTTCCACCACCGCTTGCCTCTCCATGATGGCTCCTCTTGCGTTGTTTACAATCAACACTCCTTTCTTCATCTTCCCTACCATCTCTCTGTTGAACATTCCTCTGCATAAACAAGAACACATTTGATCAAATCACACGCAAAGTGGCGGAGGCACGTGAGCTAGCATGGGGG
This sequence comes from Orychophragmus violaceus, assembly GCA_030180135.1. Taxonomy (NCBI): domain Eukaryota; kingdom Viridiplantae; phylum Streptophyta; class Magnoliopsida; order Brassicales; family Brassicaceae; genus Orychophragmus; species Orychophragmus violaceus. The sequence continues at coordinate 5,970,527 of CM058238.1, read as the reverse complement.
CAGCTGCACCTAGTAAGAAAATAAAATTTAAGGTAAATTCTTAAGGTTGATAATTGTTGCCCCCCTAACAAAAAATAGATTTGCCCCCATTACTTTTTTTCTTTGCTCGGCTACTTATTTTTTTTTGACTAAATCATGTTTACATAATTGGACATTTTCTATTTAAATTTGATGGCCAAATATACTAACTTGCCATTTTAAGTCAAATTGTAGTAATTAAAATTCTATAATTAGATTAAAAAAAAAAATCTTCACAAGCCAAATATGATATTATCTAATTGACAGACAAAATATTAGGATATTTACTAGAGTTAGCCTATTCTAACGCTTTGTTTTTAGATTAGTATGCAAAGTTTTAATTTAAGTTTTGTAAACGAATCGCAGACTATGATTTTTTTTAACAAAATTAACTATTTTTCTAAACGAATAGTAATATTTTAAAAGAGAATATTAAAAATTCTGAGAAGATTTATAATTTATAATTATATACAAGGTAAAAAGTTTACGTTTCTTATAAATTTTTATATTGATAAGTCTTTAGATAGATTTTTTTTAAAGTTAATTTACAAATAATAATACATTTTAAATTTTTATTTTTATTTATAAATAGTACCATATTTTATAAATAAACTTAGTAAAATTTAGTTTAAATATTTTGCCCTCAATTATAATTATTTTTGGCTCCGCCAGCAAAACTCTAGCTCGTGTTTGTTATATTATCATCGTACTTACCTTGTCTTCTCCGTAAGAGGGGTGTTTACAACTACAACGTCGCATTTAGGTAGCATCTCAATCAGATTCTCAACAAACTTAGCTCCAATCTCTTTCTCCAGCTCCGGTTCCATCTGAATCCGTGTTGGAATGAAAATTTATAAGTGTGGAGAAAGTGCTTAAGAGCTTAAGAGAAAAGATAATTTTTGGAAGAAGAAAGTTTTTATTATTGCTTAGAAACAACTTGAAGACTTGGTTACAAATGAGAGTGAAGGTAGGTATTTATAGCCTCCAAAATACAAAATATCTAGAATATTTTAATCCTAAATCTAGAGAATTCTACCATAATATCTAGATTAAAATATTACAATTATCTAGATTTTTCTATGAAAAAATCTAGATTTTTATTCTTAAGGAGGTGGAAGAGAAATCTAGAAGATTTAAGGAGGTGGAGATATGAAGATATTTTTCTAGAGAAATTTCTAGAACTTGGATCAAGATTTTGGGTTAAGCCCAAATGTTATTTAGATCATAGATCCAATAACTAACCTTGATCCAAATCAAGTTTATATTCAACACCCCCTCTTAAACTTGATTGGTTACTCCAAGCAAACACCTCATCTTGATAAAGTCTTCCCGCTTGAGTGGCTTGGTGAAGATATCGGCTACTTGATCATTAGTCTTCACATACTCCAATTGCACATCCATCTTGGTAACACATTCTCTAATGTAATGATAGCGAGTATCGATGTGCTTACTCCGATCATGGAAGACTGGATTCTTCGCCAATGCTATTGCTGACTTATTATCCACAAAGATCTTGGTTGGCTCCTCTTGTGGCAAACTCAACTCCTTCAACAAATTCCGTAGCCAAATAGCATGACAAACACAGGAAGTGGCTGCTACGTACTCCGCTTCACAAGTAGAAAGAGTGACAATCGGTTGCTTCTTTGACATCCATGTGAAGGCGGTTTCTCCAATGAAGAACACAAATCCACTTGTGCTCTTTCGGTCATCTATATCTCCACTCCAGTCGCTATCGCTATATCCAACAAGCTTGTAATCATCAGAAACAGAGTAGTACAAGCCAAAGTTTATGGTACCTTTGATATAGCGAAGGATCCTCTTGGCGGCCTTGAAATGAGTTGTTGTTGGTTGCTCCATATATCTGCTCACAACTCCGACTGCATGTAAGATATCAGGCCTTGTGCAAGTTAAGTAACGCAGACTTCCAACCAAGCTCTTAAAGAGTGTTGGATCCACACTCTCTCCTTCCTCATGTTTTGATAACTTGCCTCCACATTCCATTGGCGTGCAAACTGGATTTGAGTCATCCATCTTAAACTTCTTAAGCACCTCTTTAGCATAACCTTCTTGAGTAATGAAGATTCCATTATCTTCTTGCTCCACTTCAATTCCAAGGTAGTAAGACATGAGTCCAATATCGGTCATCTCGAACTCCTTTGTCATCTCCTTCTTGAAATCCTCGAACATTCTTGGATTGTTTCCTGTGAATATCAAGTCATCTACATACAAGCACACAATCAATATATCATTGTTTTGAGTTTTGATATAGAGTGCGTGCTCATATGGACACTTGATGAAGTTCTTCTCCTTGAAGTACTTATCAATCCGTGTGTTCCATGCTCTCGGTGCTTGTTTTAACCCATAAAGAGCCTTCCTTAACCTCAAGACTTTGTCTTCTTCTCCCTTGACTATGTAGCCTTGTGGTTGCTCAATGTAAACTTCTTCTTCAAGGTCTCCATTTAAGAAGGCTGATTTGACATCCATCTGATGTATCCTCCAACTCTTTTGGGCTGCCAATGAAATGATTAGTCTAACAGTTTCTAGACGAGCAACGGGAGCAAATACCTCATCATAGTCGATTCCGGCTCTTTGGCTATAGCCTTTTGCCACCAATCTCGCCTTGTATCTTTCAACTTCTCCTTTAGAGTTCTTCTTCGCTTTATACACCCACTTTACACCGATTGCCTTATGCCCTTTTGGAAGTGAAGCTAACTCCCATGTATCATTCTTCTCTATCGCCTTAATCTCTTCATCCATTGCATTTCTCCATGTCTTCTTCTCCATAGCTTCTTGAAAATCCATGGGCTCGGAATCCGCAAATAGACAAAATAAGGTAAGATTGTCTTGATTTTCAGTTACCTCATAAAGCTCTTGTAGACTTCTAAAACGTGGGGCCCTTTCGCTTGAGCTTTCATCTCCTTGAGAGCTTGTTGTCGGTGAAGTTGGTGGGGTAACTGGCTCCTCTCTTGGTTGCTCCAAGACTTCTTCTTCAACATGAGGAAAGAAGTTGTAGTCTTCATTATTAGATCTCCAATCCCATTCTCCTTCTTCATCAAAGATGACATTCCGACTAATGATTGTCTTCTTTGTTTCAGGATTGTAGAGCTTGTAGCCTTTGGAGTTAGCATCATACCCAATGAATATGTACTTCTCACTTTTATCATCTAGCTTGCTTCGCTTCTCATCTGGTACATGTGCATGAGCAAGGCTTCCAAAGACTCTTAGATGTGAAACACCGGGTTTTCTTCCACTCCAAGCTTCTTGTGGTGTCTTTCCTGAAACACTTCTTGTTGGAGATCGGTTTGATAGATAAACCGCACACGCAACTGCTTCAGCCCATAACTCCTTTGGTAGCTTCTTACTCTTGAGCATGCTTCTTGCCATCTCAAGGATCGTCCTATTCTTCCTTTCAGCTACTCCATTTTGTTGAGGGGATCTCGGCACCGTCAATTGTCTTCGAATGCCATTATCTTCACAATACTTCAGAAATTCCTTGGATGTGAACTCTCCTCCACGATCAGATCTCATGCCTTTAATCACAAGGCTACTTTCCTTCTCAACATGGGCTTTGAACTTTTTGAAATTTTCAAACACCTCTGATTTTTCTTTCAAAAAGTAAACCCATGTCTTTCTTGAGAAATCATCAATAAAGAGAAGGAAGTAGTTACTCTTACCGAGTGAACTTGGCTTGATCGGGCCACATACATCTGTATGTATGAGTTCTAGTGGCTTCAGCGCTCTTGTCTCCGACTCCTTTGGAAAACTCATTTTGAATTGTTTTCCAAGTAGACATCCTTCACACACTTGATTTGGATGGTTGATGCAAGGCAATCCTCTCACCATTTCTTTCTTGGAAAGTAGCTCTAAGCCTCCAAAATTGAGATGCCCGAACCGAAGATGCCAAAGCCAAGACTCCTCCTTGTAACACATCTTGAGACATTGTGCGATGTCATTTTGAATATTTAGGACAAACATTCTATTCCTCGCCATCGGCACCTTGGTGATGAGATTATTTTCGTGATCTCTTATAGAAAGGCTATTATCCTTTAGTTGGATATCATAACCTTTCTCTAAGAGTTGTCCTAGGCTCAAGATGTTGGTCTTCATGCTTGGAATATAGTAAACATTGGAAATGAATTGATGATCTCCATTCTTCAGTCGGATGAGAATGTTACCTTTGCCTTTTACTTCCATCTTTGATTCATCTCCTAAAGCGACATCTCCTTTCACCGATTCATCAAGCTCCACGAACAAGCTTCTTTTTCCGCACATGTGATTGCTTGCACCACTGTCGAGGTACCATTTGTGAACCTCATTTTGTTCATCCTTCTTATAGGCCATCAATAGCATATCCTCTTCTTTGCTCCTTTCTTCAGCATAGTTGGACTTCTCTTCAACTCTATTGTTGTTTGGAGCCTTACACTCGGAAGCATAATGTCCAAACTTTTCACAATTGTAGCACTTAATACTTGACTTATCGTACCTTGATTTTGGACTTCCTCTCCCACGGCCTCTTGATGAGCTTTCTCCTCTTTGGTTGGTATGGTCTTCATATGGTCTCCAACCACATCCACGACCTCTTCCTCGGGCTTGGCCACCACCCCGTCTTGGATAACTTCGACCGCTTTCTTCTTTGGTTTGAATCCTCATCTTGAGTACTTGATCCGTGATGTCTTCCTTCTTCTTCTTCTTTTCTTCATAAGCTTGTAGTGATCCAAGAAGTTGCTCCATTGTCATAGTCTCCAAGTCTTTTGTCTCTTCAATCACAGTGACTATATGCTCGAATTTTGAATCCAATGATCTAAGAACTTTCTCCATGATTCTCACCTCATCTAACTTTTCACCATTTCTTTTTAGGTTATTAGTAACCGTTAGAACTCTTGAGAAGTAATCATAGATGAGTTCACCTTCCTTCATTTGCAATGCTTCAAATTCTCCTCTTAGAGTTTGAAGACGTACCTTCTTAACTTGCTCCGCTCCCTTGTAAGAAGTTCGAAGCTTCTCCCATGCTTCTTTGGCCGACTTTGCTCCTACGACCTTCTCGAATGTGTCTTCATCTAATCCTTGATAGATTAGACAGAGAGCCTTCTTGTCTCTCTTCCTTGAGTCTCTCAAACCATCCTTTTGAGTTTGAGATAGACTAGCATCATTCTCCGGTTCAATGAAGCCTTTCTCGACTATCTCCCACACATCATGTGCTCCTAGGATAGCCATCAACCTTAGACTCCAATTGTCATAGTTGCTTTTTGTGAGCATCGGGACTTGGAAGGGAACACCATTACTTGCCATCTTTAAGAGAATCTTATGGCTCTGATACCACTTTGTTGGAATGAAAATTTATAAGTGTGGAGAAAGTGCTTAAGAGCTTAAGAGAAAAGATAATTTTTGGAAGAAGAAAGTTTTTATTATTGCTTAGAAACAACTTGAAGACTTGGTTACAAATGAGAGTGAAGGTAGGTATTTATAGCCTCCAAAATACAAAATATCTAGAATATTTTAATCCTAAATCTAGAGAATTCTACCATAATATCTAGATTAAAATATTACAATTATCTAGATTTTTCTATGAAAAAATCTAGATTTTTATTCTTAAGGAGGTGGAAGAGAAATCTAGAAGATTTAAGGAGGTGGAGATATGAAGATATTTTTCTAGAGAAATTTCTAGAACTTGGATCAAGATTTTGGGTTAAGCCCAAATGTTATTTAGATCATAGATCCAATAACTAACCTTGATCCAAATCAAGTTTATATTCAACAATCCGGTCATGGTACAATAAGTTGCACCCGAACGGCTTCAACCGCTGTAGCAAAAGCCTTCCGATTCTTCCAGCTCCTACAGTTCCTACCGTCTTCCCTTCCAGATCATACGCTCTATAAGCAATGCCAGCGACGTTCCACTCCCCATTGACGACCTGATTGTACCCTGGTACGAAGTTACGCATAAGAATCAAGATTCTCATGAGCTCGTCTTCTGCTACGGAGACAACGTTGCTTCCCGTGACTTCAGCCACCGTTAGTCCAGCTGCTGCAGCTGCTTGTAGATCAATGTGATCGGATCCAATACCGGCTGTGAGGAGAAGCTGCAGGTTCTTGGCTTTCTTGATTCTTTCAGCTGTCACATATGCCGGGTGGAAAGGGGTGGATATTAAGACGTGAAGATCCGGGATATGCTTCTCAAGCTCTGCCAATCATAAGAAGACACCATATGGATTGTTTGTCTTATATATGCATTATAAAGAAGAATATAGATATTTGATAATTGTATGGATTGGCATGAATGCTTACCGCAGTCTGGACCTTCTTTGTCGTCGGTGACAATGTACTGATGTCCTTGTGATTCTAGCCAGTTGCGGATTCCTAGAGCATTCTCGACGCAGCCAAGGAAGTTTGGATTCTTGGTAGCGTATTCGTTGGCTTTGTAGAAAACTCCCACAATCTTTTTGCTATCACCCGAAGAAGCCTGTTTCATAAGCCAGTTCAAAAATCTATTTAACATTACCATTTGTATGTATAAGGAACTCTTAACATATGTTAAGTACACCCATTTCAAAGATATGAATGTTCTGTACATAAAATTCTGAAAAATCATCAAAATTTCCGTCTTTGCGTCACATTAAAAGAGACCACTCAAAATATAAGAGTTTGAACTTAACATCCTGCCGTTTTTAATTTCAAGGACAAGACACCTTGTAGTTTTTGTTTTCCAAAATGGAAACTGGCTAATCACTGATCAGAACGACAGTTGTCCGTTACAGTCATGCACGGTTATCACAACAAAATAGTTTATATTCAAAAACCAAAACTGTATCTAGTCAATTTTACCCAGAATTGCACTTGATGCGCAACTTATAACACTTAATAACACCAGAAATCTTGAAAGAAGGAGAGATCTAAGATCTTACATGAAACTGACGCGCAAAGTAACCCGAAGAAGAAGATGAAACGCAGGCTCTGATCGCTGCTCCGGTAGCTCGTCGCATCGCCATCTTCTAAGTAGATCTGCTCTCAGAGTTAAAGGAGATGATTATCAATTTCGTTACGTACTTTTGTAAAATCACTAATCGGATTCGGAGGACAAGAGAGTACTTACTTATACATGATGAAGGTTCACGCACCTGAACCAAACCGTCCTTTTCTCCAGACCAGCTACAACGCGCCACGTGGCAAATAAGAGATATCCGACGGCTCGCGAGGCATTGTTTTGGATAAGTGTAAAGCATCGCATTATTAGATTAATAATGTACGAAGTGATTATTTATTATAAAAGCCCGAAAATGTAACGCCCAAGACAGGCCCATTATAAAGGCCTGGTTATAATAGAATTTTTTTTTAGTTCTTTTTAGTATTAGGGATTTGTACAGTTTCATATATACTTTTTTTTTTATAAAAAGAACAGTTTCATATGTTCTTTCACCCATAGCTGCGATAGCAGCAACCACCAAAAATTAACAAACAGAAGAGAGAAGGGAAAAAAAAAAGATAGGCACTGCTTTTTGGTCGCAGAGGAGAGAGAAAGTAAGCTAAATTTGTCATTGGTTTTCTGTTGCGACACAAATTATCGGATTTCTAACTTAATTTAATCGCTGTGACTCTCTTTCTTCTATCCGAAGACTAAAAAAGGTTGTAAAAAATTAATTTTAATCGCAGGAGCAATTGCTGCGTTAGCAAAACAAAAATGATCATTATGTATTAGGCCCACAATTCAAAATTGTTTCTGGTTGAGATAGAAATAAATTGGCAGTATTTTACTTATTAATTTTGCTTATTGGTTTTGGAGGAGTATAAGAGAGACATAAATAGTTTTTTTTTTTTTTTTTTTAACAAAATTGTTAATATCAAAGCATGCAAGCTTGTACCAAGTGTTCGATCTGGATCGTCCTATTTTATTTTTGTAAATCTGGATCTACAAGTTTGAAGTGCGGAATCGTTTTGGGTTACTTTCTATTGTGACAAAGGAAACGACTCTTTTCTCTCTAAAAAGCGATAAAGTCACTGTTCACATCTAGATCCAGTTGATTTCCGGCTGTTATCGAGAATCTCCGATGATGGACCATCTCATTCCGCCGCCGGCTCTTCCTCCCGATCTCCTCTTCGTCTCGACTACCCCTGCGGTGTCCGTTTCTGATTCACCTTTGTCGCCGAGAGATGTTCTAATGTTCGACGCGATGTCAACTGTTCAGGCATCGAAAGACCTCCTTGCCTCCTCTGAAATTACTGCTTCTAAAGCATCTGATCCCGAGCTTACCAAATCTGCTTCTCAGATTTCTGATCCTCAAACACTTGACTCTGCGAGTGACCATACAATCCCTCCCTTGCTAAAAAATCCTTCGGATCCCCAATCTACGAAGACTCTCCAGCATGAATCTGTTGCCGGAAACGATATTAAATCATCGCCGGTGCTTGAGGATAGTTTTAATTGGGAAAAAGGTCTCAAATCTTCTTGTAAAATCCCAGAGCCAAATGCTTATGTTGTCTTCTCGGCTGAGGGAGTCCCAAGAGTCAAAATTCCAAATGTTGTGTTCGAAAGAGGAGCAGAGATACATTCAGACTACATCGTAGGCATATTCTACGGAAACCCTCCGTCATACGAGAAAATTTGGGGTGTTTTAAACTTTTTTATGGGGTAAGGACAAGAGAGTGTCAATTCATAATCTATCCTCAAATGCTTTCTTGTTTCACATACTTCAGCTTCGATTCGAAATAGGATTCTTCAATACGAGTTGTGGAGAGTTGGAGACTCTCCTTTCTTCGTAACAGAATGGAAAGCTTCTGACCTGGTCACAAATGAAGGTCTGAGTTTCATCGCTAAATCGAGGTTGGTAGTTGATGCAAAACCATTCACTTCAGTGAACTCGGCTGAGATTAAGATTATTGTAGACCTGACAAAGCCGCTTCCTAATTCTGTTGAAATCGAGAGAGAAGATGGGCAGGTGGTGACTCTATTAGTTTTCTACCCTTGGCTCCTTCCGCTCTGTCCCGTGTGCAACGAATTCGGTCATAAGGCTACCTTATGTCCGACCATCAAGAAAGCAGAAGTTCCAAAAATTCCAAAGAAATCTGGTAACTTGGGCAAGGGGACAAAGCAAACTAAAGAACCCCCTTTACATCGACCTGGTTCTCCATCTAAACAATGGGTTATGAAAGATGGTCCTTCCCTTGTTGTGGGCCAGTATGTTTCAACATCGAAACCTCAGGAAGATCACCATCTCTCTAGCTCCATAGTCGTGGATCCTGTCAATCCTACTTCGAAGTCTCAGGAAGATTAACTTCCACCTCTGCATCCTGGTTTTATTCCACCTGTTTCTCTCGTACAAGAAGCTTCAAAAAATCAAGCACCTGGAGATAGCTAGAAGGTCTCCACCACGTCCCTTCCCACTCAGCAGATTTCCTTAGAAGTTCCTGAGGTCTCCTCAGTCGATGGTGCTGAATCTAGTATGTCGGCTAAGCCTCTAGAGCTGGAAAAATCCTGGGCTGATATTGCTAAAGATACAATCAATGATATGGAAAAGCTTCATGTGCACTCAGGAAATACGAATAATCTTTTGCTTCTAAATTCTACTAGTCCAAAACTTCAGAATGTTGCCGTAGCGAATAAGGTTTATGCGAAGGATTTACAACATAATGAGATTGATCTAAAGTCAGATTTTACTCAGGAGGATTCAGGTTTCTCTCTTCCTACAAAAACCATTAATCCGAATAAAGTCTCTCGGACTACAAATGCTTCCACGCTTTGTTTGAGCACCAACCCCTTTACTGGCCTTCAAACTGAGGAGGAAGAAAACTTGGAACCTCAAATTGCTGCAAATGCTCTGATCACTCACATCTCCTTTGGAAAAAAATGACAAGTATTCTTCGCCTTCATCATCCTCCCCAAAGCAGAGCAAAAAGAAGAGGAAGTTAAAGAACAAATCTTCCCCGATCTTCGGTGGTCGTCATCCCCTTCCTGGGGGGGGGGGAAACCGTCACTTTTAAACCTTTTTATGTGTGATACATTTTTTTGGAACGTGCATGGTCTTAATGAAACATCGAAGCATCGCCCGCTCGCTAATTGGATACACTCTAGATCCGTAGCTTTTGGGGCTCTTCTTGAAAAACGAATGTGCAAGAGTCAAATAAAAGCAAGATTCTGTTCCTTTTTGCCCCGACTGGACATTTATCTCAAACTATCATTTCGCAGAGTTAGGTAGGATATGGATAATTTTCAAGCCTTCCATATCCATTACGGTTTTACATTCGGATAACCAAGCCATCACTTGTAATGTTTCCCTTGAAGATGGCTCCTCTTTTTACTATATGGCGATTTATGCTTCTAATGATCTCGATGAAAGAAAGATTCTCTGGTCTACTCTCCATTCTATTCATGCTTCGTTGGGTCTCAACGATTTACCATGGCTAGTAAATGGGGATTTCAATGAAATAAGGTCACCTTTGGAGACTTCTAATCTGAGCATTACAATCACAAATGATCGCATGTATACTTTTGGCCAATGCTTGGATGATCTCGGGATATTTGATTTACCCTCCCAAGGACCAAGGTTCACATGGTCGAACAATCAGCCTTCAAATCTGATAGGAAAGCGCCTTGATAGATGTCTGGGAAATGACCGGTTCATTATAAAATTTCCGGCTGTCTGCTGCATTTTTGAACCTCCGGTCTTCTCGGATCACACTACGTGTTTGGTTCACCTTTCAAATCCTCCTCCTCAGTATGGTAACCGGTGCTTCAAGTACTTTTCCTATATTAGTTTGTTGCCTCAGTTTTGTGAAGTTGTGAGAAAGGAATGGGATGCAGCTGGTCCTACTGCCTCATCGCTCAAAGGTTTCTCCTACAAGCTAAAACAGATGAAACGGCCTCTAAAGACTCTTGAAAAAGAAAATTTCAGCACCATTGAAAGGAGAGTTCCGGAAGCAGCTTCTGCCCTTGAACAAGCTCAGACAATCGTCCTAAATGATCCTTCTCCTCAGTCAATAACTTCCGAGCATGCTGCTCGTGCGATCTGGATTTTTCTAAGGACAGCCGAAGAAATTTTCTTCAGTCTCAGGTTTGGAATCAAATGGCTTCAGTATGGCGACTTTAATACCAAGTTCTTCTTTTTTGTTACCAAACTCCGAAATGGCAGCAATGCCATCAAATATCTTAAATCTGGAGATGGTATGGTTACTACTTCCCTTGAAAAAGTCCATTTGCTTGCTCAAGCTTACTACAAGAATATCTTCTGCACACTTAAAGGAGCTTACTGCTCCCATCTTAATCCAATCTTAGAGAGATTTATCACCTCTAAATGCTCTTCGATCCATCAAACTCTGCTTGATGCGCCTTTTGACTCAGAGCAAATCCGATCTTCTTTGTTTAAAATGCCTATGAATAAGACTCTGGGACCGGACGGTTTTCCTGTTGAATTCTTCAAATCAACTTGGTCAATTATTGGAGAAGAAGTAATTGCTTCTGTAAAAGCATTCTTCAGTGCTTCTTTCATGCTGTCATCTCTCAATGCCACAAACTTGGTTCTTATCCCAAAAAAGTATGTGCGGATGACCTTAAGGACTTCAGGCCTATCTCGTGTCTTAACACGTTATACAAACTGATCACCAGACTCTTAACTCAGAGAATTAAGCGGGTTCTTCCGATTTTGGTTGAGCCTAACCAAACTGCTTTCATTCAAGACAGGCTGTGTAACACCCCCGACGCGGACTACGGACAATTGCCACACCGGAGATGTCACAAGTGTTGAATACCGTGGACGGCCCAACCCGTCCAAAGGTTAGGCTGATCCATTTGCGATATCCAACCCTCTCGACTAAGGCCTAAGGCTTGCCAACCCGTACCAAAGCCAAGAGTTGTGTCGACTCGGACCAAGTCACGTATCATCAGGCGATAGAGGGTTGTTCCTGAAAATACATTTATGCCTCGCAGCAAAATAAGATGTAGTCAATATAAAAATCTATGTCCGGACTCCCCAAACGACTTTAGTATTGAAAACATCATATTTACTTTACGTACTTAGGTTTGGGTGTACAACCAACTCTGCAACCTACTCCGGCTTCCTAAGTCCGAGACCGGCTTACTATCTATCCCGTCCCTAGGCTTCCTGCTAGACAAAAGTTGTTTAATAAGCAATCTACGGTTACCCAGTGAGTCCAGGACCCGCTAAATAAAAGTTAGTGCCCAACCCCTTCCATAGCCAAAGCACAGACAATAGACGTGAAACAACAACCATCAAGTTCACGTTAGCAAGTCACAATCGAGTCCGAACAACAAGGCATCGCAAGCAGAAGCATGAATAAATAAGCAAACATGATAGACCGTTCATGAATGCATTTACCGTCTCATGTCTAGACTCTCTAGACACGACACTCTTACCACCATGCATGGGCCCAAAATGCACCGGCACCACCACCCTTTCTCTCACGTGACCATCCGCGATTATTCACCACGAAGGATCATAATCCGTCGTCACACCCGTCCTCTGAGATCTCTATCTCACGGGTTCGTGCCACCGTACAATGCTCAGCCAAGGGAGCGACCCAAGTACCGTCCGAGCTGCTCAGCCAAGGGAGCGACCCAAGTTCCGTCCGAGCTTTCTTCCACCAGGAGTATACATCGGGTGGTGCCGATCGCATTTACCTAGAGTATCCGCTACCATAGGACACACATCTTAACATGCATGAAAACTCATAACATGAGGTTAATATATAACATAAGGCGTGGTGAAGTGCAAAAGATCCAAAGATCACAGCAGACACCACGGCCTTGTCATAACCGGAAGGGAGACTCGTGCGGATAATCAATACCGCGGAGCTACCACATCCTCACCCCTCGGGCCATTACATGTCCTTCTCAACATGCATGATCAACACAATCTCAAGGAAATATTCCAACCATTTCAAAGAGAATTCATGCAAAGAACATAACATAACCAACAACTCATGCATGCCATAATTTCACAATTTTATCGGTTATGAATACATCAAGTAAACTAATCATTAACCAATATTATGCATGCATAGAAACGTAACCACACAAGCCAGAAAGGATTAATACTCAAAGTATCACAATCCTCAAAGAAAAACATGCAGAGAAAACGTTAGTCCTATCTACTGGACTCAGTTTTCTCTAATCTCGGTTTTGGGCAGTTTCTGGCTTTGGGTGGACAAACTATGGATCTTGGCTTGAACGTGGTTTCCTAGCTTCTTGAGGTTATCCTCCACGTTATCCCACCTCTTGAGCTTCTCATGGTACTAAGGATAGCTCACGGACCTGACCCGAACACTCCACAGCCTTCTTTCCTCTCACGCCCTCTTTCTCGGTTTCTCTCTCTGGTTATCTATGGTTTCTCTCTCTAAAACTGAGTTAGAAACTCTATGGGAATTCTCAGAAGTGATATTAGGGTGGGTATTTATAAGCTGGGAGGTCAGGGAACAAGGTTGACATGTGTTGGCAAGGATGGGACATTCCATGCAAATGGAATCCAAATGTCCCCTTTTTGAATGTGGTGATGACACATATCCCATTCATGTCTTCCTCTCATCCTGGAGCTGACAGCTGCTTCCCAGGTGACTCTGAGTGTGACTGGTGGCGTTTGAAAGTGTGCATGGTCCATGCAGCTTGGTTACGTCCATGCAACACGCGCCCGGCACTATCCTGTCCCGCGCGGTCCTTTCAGTTTTCATCCCGTCATCCATCCGCTACTTCCCATACTTGATCACGCCTTCTACTCACTGATTTTTGAGTGGAATGTGGTCGGTATGGTACCATGATTGATCGTTATAAGTCCTGACGAAGGTTTCGGATGACGGTTTCACTTTTATCGGTTTTATAGCAAAATCTGTCCCGTTAACGCAACGGTTCGTTTTTGCTATTCTCGTACTGTTCCAAGTCACTCCAATCCTCCTTATTACTACTTCTTAATATTATTCTTGATTATCCTGATGGTCCCGGCTTGCGACTGTACTGAGGTGTACTTTCTCGTCCCGACGCCTGAACCGTGCCGCGCGTCAGATTTTTGTATCTTTCATAACTTCCCGCTCGGTTGTCCTTTTTAGCTCCCGTTTCGTCCTATCTTCATATTTTTAATTATTTTATTACTTTATGATGATTCTGAACACCCATACTCCTTTAGTGTTGACGTTTGGATTTCCTTGTTGACATCCATTTTCCAACATTTTTGTGCTCCTTCTTAAAAATTCTCCCGGCCGTTCCCGTCTCGTTTGTTGATTCAGCCAGCCATGTATATTGAATAGACGGGTTATTACATCCTTCCCCTCGGAGTTGCTTCATCTCTTTGTGGTTTTGCTGAACCAATCTCTTTTGGCCGCTTGAGTAGTATTCTATTGTATCCCCTCTTGGTGCTTTAGTCCGAACTTCCATACTTCAAGTGCGAACGTTCTTCCTCCGTCTCTAAACTTTTCTGATGGTGTCTTCTTCCTCTAATACCGTGACTTAATTGGGGTTTCTTTCCCATCTTCTACGCGACCTTTACTCATTTTCATTCTCTTCCTCTTTGGATCTACCTTCGTCCTGTGATTCTTGGGTTTCCTCTCTTCCCGTCAGATTGTTTCTCCTCATACGGCTTCTTCTTTAGTTATATGGTCCGTCCTCCTTTGTGGCCTTACCGTCCGGTCCGACCACTTGCCTTGGCCTTAGGTTAGTTCTTCTGCCTTGTGTTATATTCCCGTCCAACCGTCTTGTTGGTTGCGGTCCTTCGACCACTCTGTTTCTTTAAGGTTATTACATCTATCTTTGCTATGACCATTCTGGTTGTTACCAATATTGATTCTATCTCCTTTGATTCCTCCTTTTACTTAGCAGAAATGCCCTCGCAATTCTCGATCTTTATCCAACCTCAATTGGCTTCATTTACTTAACTAAATTTTTCCTTCTTCTTGAACATGCTTCTTCACACTTGTTCAGAACTTGTGATTTCCTTATCACTTTAAGTTCCATCCGAGTTTCCCTTTTTGGATTCTTCTTATCATCCCGTTCTTATGCTCCATCAGTCGGTTTTCCTTATAATCCCAACTTTCCTTAGACTTGGTCCCATCCATGCTTTCTTTGTCCAAGGGTTTGGTTTTTGCTTTGGTTTCACGGTTTAGGGTCACTTTTCCTACAACACTACTTGCTTAATCCTAAGGTTTTCGGGTTCTCTCTATCCCGGTTACCTAAGGATTCTCACATATCAAACCAAAACGGGTTAAGCATCCAGCCTTAATTAAAAGCTAATCCCGATAGTCAAACACATATCATCACACCAAACCTTTCATATTCAAGCCACATATTTTACATCACATATTCATGCATTACCCATTCACTCATATATTACATTCCACACCATATTCCACAACCTATTCACAAGCATGTACTTAACGTACCATGACTTCAAGCGCACACACATAAGTGCTTTCACAACAAAAATCAAACCTAAACATGCATTATTCTATCTCACAATAAGCATGCACATCCACACACATACATACAAACAATAAGAGAAGTGTTAGTTAGCACCCTTTCCATACCTTAGTCTTTGGTCATGAAAAGGTTTGGTCTAACTAAATAGCTTCTAAAGTCCTAAGTTCTTAGGTTTGGCTTCTGGTTTCCTTGGCATCGAAATCTCCTTCGGCCCTGCTTCCAGACGACGAGCTTGATGGTTGAGACGAGGAAGGAGAGGAGTCAGTGAAGGGACAATCTGCCTCGCCATGCCCTGCCATGCCGAGTAATCCGCAAGATCTGAGTGCGCCCAATCCTACTCTCATGTATGTGAAAGTATCCGTGAAATGACCATGTTCCCCGCACATTCCGCAAACAAGCATTCCCAGTGGCCATACTGATTTCCGCGCCTGAGACAATAGCCTTAAGGGACGGTTGAGGAGTACCACTGGTCGCCTAGTTCTTGCTGTGCCACTTATCCCGCTTTCGGTCTGTTTTTCCTTATCCTGAGGTTGCGTGCTGGATTCCCCGATCTCGTAATCACTTCTCTCCTTCTGCTTCCTTTGAGCTAAGCTTTGAGCTATACTCTCCACACTTTCCGTTCCGTCAGTCTGCCTTGGTTCCGATTCATGATTCTATTTTTGGTTCCCGCTTTTCTCTTGGTCCATCTTCTGATTGGTCGGTATGTCCAAGCAATCCCAATCTGGTTGCATTCCCTCCGGAAAGAGTTCTGTCAATGACGTCTGCTCTGCTGCCGTCCATTGTTTCCAGGCTTGTTGGGCATAGTACGCCTCTTCTGCCTCCCTAGCCCGCTCTTGTTTTGCCGTTTCTTCTCCTGAATGCACATTCAACGTTTCTGGTTGTGGCTCCACATACTTCTGCTCGACCGTGACCGGTTCAGTAGGTGTGTGCTGGTAAGTGCATCCAAGCGTCAATGTGTATGGGACAAAGGGTGTTGGTTGATGGCCGTCACTCTCCGAGCTATCCGACAAGAGGTTAACTACTGGTGGTTCCGGTGGCTCAAATATCTCCAAGTCTGAATCAGCAGTTGGTATCGGTTGGAACCCGGTTCCCCAATATGTCTCTAACGTGACAGGTTCTTGTACCGAGTTTCCCAACGACAGGTTAGCAAAGTCTTCATGGCCCGTCACATCAGAAGCGTACCCAGACCTTTCCGATTCAAAATCATCAGCAGTATATGAGTCGATAACGTGTTCATGAAGTATACGTCATCGACTCAGACACTGCTGATGAGTTTGAGTCGGAAGGTCGGGTACGCTTCTGATCTGACGGGTCAGGAAGACTTGGCTAACCTGTCATTGGGAAACTCGGTACAAGAACCTGTCACGTTGGAGACATATTGGGGAACCGGGTTTCAACCGGTACCAACTGCTGATTCAGACTTTGAGATAT
This sequence comes from Orychophragmus violaceus, assembly GCA_030180135.1. Taxonomy (NCBI): domain Eukaryota; kingdom Viridiplantae; phylum Streptophyta; class Magnoliopsida; order Brassicales; family Brassicaceae; genus Orychophragmus; species Orychophragmus violaceus. The sequence continues at coordinate 5,953,672 of CM058238.1, read as the reverse complement.
TTGAGCCACCGGAACCACCAGTAGTTAACCTCTTGTCGGATATCTCGGAGAGTGACGGCCATCAACCAGCACCCTTTGTCCCAAACACATTCATGCTTGGATGCACTTACCAGCACACGCCTACTGAACCGGTCACGGTCGAGCAGGAGTATGTTGAGCCACAACCAGAAACATTGGGTGTGCATTCAGGAGAAGAAATGGCAGAACAAGAGCGGGCTAGGGAGGCAGAAGAGGCGTATTATGCCCAACAAGCCTAGAAACAATGGACGGCAGCAAAGCAGACGTCATTGACGGAACTCTTTCAGGAGGGAATGCAACCAGATTGGGATTGCTTGGAAATACCAAGCAATCATGAGATGGACCAAGAGCAAAGCGGGAACCAAAAAGAGAATCAAGAATCGGAACCAAGGCAGACTGACGGAACGGAAAGTGCGGAGAGTATAACTCAAAGATTGGCTCAAAGGAAGCGGAAGGAGAGAAGTGATTACGAAATCGGGGAATCCAGCATGCAACCTCAGGATAAGGAAAAACAGACCGAAAGCGGGATAAGTGGCACAACAAGAACTAGGCGACAAGTGGTACTCCCCAACCGCCCCTTAAGGCTATTGTCTCAGGCGCGAGAATCAGTACGGCCACTGGGAATGCTTGTTTGTGGAATGTGCGGGGAACATGGTCATTTCATGCATACTTGCCCATACATAAGAGTAGGATTGGGCGCACTCAGATCTTGCGGATTATGCGGCATGACAGGGCATGGCGAGGCAGATTGTCCCTTCACTGACTCCTCTCCTCCCTCGTCTCAACCATCAAGCTCGTCGTCTGGAAGCAAGGACGAAGGAGTTTCCGATGCCAAGGAAACCAAAATCCAAACCTAAGAACTTAGGACTTTAGAAGCTAGTTAGTTAGACCAAACCTTTTTCATGACCAAAGGCTAAGATATGGAAAGGGTGCTAACTAACACTTCTCTTATTGTTTGTATGTATGTGTGTGGATGTGCATGCTTATTGTGAGATAGAATAATGCATGTTTAGGTTTGATTTGTGTTGTGAAAGCACTTGTGTGTGTGCGCTTGAAGGCATGGTACGTTAAGTACATGCTTGTGAATAAGTTGTGCAATATGGTGTGGAATGTGATATATGAGTGAATGGGTAATGCGTGAATGTGTGATGTAAAATATGTGGCTTGAATATGAAAGGTTTGGTGTGATGATATGTGTTTGACTATCGGGATTAGCTTTTAATTAAGTATGGATGCTTAACCCGTTTTGGTTTGATATGTGAGAATCCTTAGGTAACCAGGAAAGATTGAACCCGAAAACCTTAGGATTAAGCAAGTAGTGTTGTAGGAAAAGTGACCCTAAACCGTGAAACCAAAGCAAAAACCAAACCCTTGGACAAAGAAAGCCTGGATGGGACCAAGTCTAAGGAAAGTTGGGATTATAAGGAAAACCGACTGATGGGAGCACAATAACGGGACGATAAAAAGAATCAGAAAAGGGAAAACTCGGTTGGAACTTGTTGTGACAAGGAAATCAGAAGTTCAGAACATGAGTAAAGGTGTGAAGGAGCGCGTTCAAGAGAAAGGAAGGTTGCCTTCAAAAAGGAAATCTTCGATAAGTAAAAGGGTATGGGCTGAGGTTGGCCAAAGATCAAGAATTGCGAGGGCATTTCTGTTAAGTAAAAGAAGGAATCAAAGGAGATCGAATCAATATTGGTGACAACCGAAGTGGTTATACCCAAGACGGATGGAGTAACCATAAAGAAGCGGAGTGGTCGAAGGACCGCAGCCAACAAGACGGTTGGACGGGAATATAACACAAGGCAGAAGATCTACCCTAAGGCCAAGGCAAGTGGTCGGACCGGACGGTAAGACCACAAAGGAGGACGGACCATATAACTAAAGAAGAATCCGGATGAGGAGAAACAATCTGACGGGAAGAGAGGAAACCCAAGAATCACAGGCCGAAGGTAAATCCAAAGAGGAAGAGAATGAAAATGAGTAAAGGTCGTGTAAAAGATGAGAAAGAACCCCCAAAGAAGTCGCGGTATTAGTGGAAGAAGACACCATCAGAAAATTTTAGAGACGGGGGAAGAACGGTTGCACTTGAAGTATGAAAGTTCGGACCAAGGCAATCAAGAGGGGACACAATGGAATACTACTCAAGCGGCTGAAGGAGATTTGTTCAGCAAAGCCATGAGGGGATGAAACAACTCATACTAATTGGAATTCGGGGACGAATTCTAATTAGAGGGGAAGGATGTAATAACCCGTTTAGTCAATAGACATGGCCGGCCGAAGCAACAAACGATACGGGAACGGCCGGGAGAATTTTTAAGAAGGAGCGCAAAAATGTCGAAAAGAGGATGTTAACGGAAAAATTCGAACGTCAACCCTAAAGAAGTAAGGGTATTCAGAAATCATAATAAAGTGATAAAGAAATTATAAATATGAATATAGGACGAAACGGGAGCTGAAACGGACCAACAAGCGGGAAGTTATGGAAGATACAAAAATCTGACGCGCGGCACGGATCAGGCGTCGGTACGGGAAAGTGCATCTCAGTACAGTCGCAAGCCGAGACCATCAAGGGAATCAAGAATAATATTAAAAAGTAGTATTAAGGAGGATTGGCGTGACTTGGAACGGTACGTAGATAGCAAAAATGAACCGTTGCGTTAACGAGACAGATTTTGCTATAAAACCGATAAGGGCGCAATCATCATCCGAAACCTTCGTCAGGAAATTTAACGACCAAGCGTGGTACCATACTGACCACATTCCGCTCAAGAATCAGTGAGTAGAAGTCATGATCGAGTATGGGAAGGAGCGGATGGATGACGGGACGAAAACTGAACGGACCGCGCGGGACATGATAGTGTCGGGCGCACGTTGCATGGACGAAACCAAGCTGCATAGACCATGCACACTTCCAAACGCCACCAGTCACACTCAGAAGCACCTGGGAAGCATCTGGCAGATCCAAGATGAAAGGAAGGCATGAATGGGACATGTTTCATCATTACATTCAAAAAGGAGACATTTGCATCCCATTTGCATGGAATGTCATATCCTTGCCAACACATGTCAACCTTGTTCCCTGACCTCCCAGATTATAAATACCCACCCTCAGCTCACTTCTGAGAATTTTCATAGAGTTTCTAACTCATTTTTAGAGAGAAAAACCGTAGATATCAAGAGAGAGAAACCGAGAGGGAAAAAGAAGACAAAGAGGGCGTGAGAGGAAAAAAGGCTGTGGAGTGTTCGGGTCAAGTCCGTGAGCTATCCTTAGTACCGTGAGAAGCTCAAGAGGTGGGAGGACGTGGAGGATAACCTCAAGAAGCTAGGAAACCACGTTCAAGCCAAGATCCATAGTTTGTCCACCCGAAGCTAGAAAGTGCCCAAAACCGAGATTAGAGCAAAGTGAGTCCAGTAAATAGGACTAACGTTTTCTCTGCAGGTTTTGCTTTGAGGATTGTAATACTTTGAGTATTAATCCTTTCTGGCTTGTGTGGTTACGTTTCTATGCATGCATGATATTGGCTGATGAATAGTTTACTTGATGTATTCATAACCGGTAAAATTGTGAAATTGTGGCATGCATGTGTTGTTGGTTATGTTCTGTTCTTTGCATGAATTCTCTTTGAAATGGTTGGAATATTTCCTTGAGACTGTGCTGATCATGCATGTTGAGAGGGACAGGTAATGGCCTGAGGGGTGAGGATGCGGTAGCTCCGCGGTATTGATTATCCGCACGAGTCTCCCTTCCGGTTATGACAAGCCGTGGTGTCTGCCGTGATCTTTGGATCTTTTGCACTTCACCACGCCTTATGTTATATATTAACCTCATGTTATGAGTGTTCATGCAGGTTAAGATGTGTGTCCTAGGGTAGTGGATACTCTAGGTAAATGCGATCGGCACCACCCGATGTATACTCCTGGTGGGAGAAAGCTCGGACGGAACTTGGGTTGTTCCTTTGGCTGAGCAGCTCGGACGGTACTTGGGTCGCTCCCTTGGCTGAGCATTGTGCGGTGGCACGAACCCGTGAGATAGAGATCTCATAGGACGGGCGTGACGACGGATTATGATCCTTCGTGGTGAATAATCGCGGATGGTCACGTGAGAGAAAGGGTGGTGGTGCCGGTGCATTTTGGGCCCATGCATGGTGGTAAGAGTATCGTGTCTAGAGAGTCTAGACATGTGACGGTGAATGCATTCATGAACGGTTTATCATGTTTGCTTATTTATTCATGATTCTGCTTGCGATGCCTTGTTGTCTTGGACTCAATTGTGACTTGCTAACGTGAACTTGATGGTTGTTGTTTCATGCCTATTGTTTGTGCTTCGGATATGGGAGGGGCTGGCCACTAACTTTTATTTAGCGGGTCATGGACTCGCTGGGTAACCTATATGGTTGCTCATTAAACAACTTTTGTCTCGTAGGAAGCCTAGGGACGGGATAGCTAGTAAGCCGGTCTCGGACGTAGGAAGCCGGAGTAGGTTGTAGAGTTGGTTGTACACCAAAACTTAAGTACGTAAAGTAAATATGATATTTTCAATATTAAAGTCGTTTGAGGAGTCCGGACATAGATTTTTATTTGACTACATCTTATTTTGCTGCGAGGCATAAACGTATTTTCAGGAACAACCCTCTATCGCCTGATAATACGTGACTTCGTCCGAGTCGACACAACTCTCGGCTTTGGTACGGGTTGGCAAGCCTTAGGCCTTAGTCGAGAGGGTTGGATATCGCGAACGGATCAGCCTAACCTTTGGACGGGTTGGGCCGTCCACGGTATTCAACACTTGTGACATCTCCGGTGTGGCTATTGTCCGTAGTCCGCGTGGGGGTGTTACAATTCCCGTACTGTTCCAAGTCACACCAATCCTCCTTATTACTACTTCTTAATATTATTTTTGATTACCCTGATGGTCCCGGCTTGCGACTGTACTGAGATGTACTTTCTCGTCCCGACGCCCAAACCGTGCCGCACGTCAGATTTTTGTATCTTTCATAACTTCTCGCTCGTTGGTCCGTTTTAGTTCCTGTTTCGTCTTATCTTCATATTTTTACTTCCTTTATTACTTTATGATGATTTCTGAACACCCATACTCCTTTAGTGTTGACGTTTGGATTTCCTTGTTGACATCCATTTTCCGACATTTTTGCGCTCCTTAAAAATTCTCCCGACCGTTCCCGTCTCGTTTGTTGATTCGGCCGGCCATGTCTATTGACTAGACGGGTTATTACAGGCTGCTTCTCGAGAATGTTCTCCTCGCCACTGAAATCATCCATGGTTATCACTGATCAGACCTATCTCCTCGCATCACGCTTAAGATCGACATTGGCAAATCATTTGATACTATGCGTTGGGATTTTATTTTGGCTTGTTTACAAGCTTACGGTTTCCCGCAACCTTTATTGACTGGATCAGAACCTGCGTTTTCTCCCCTTCTTTCTCGGTCAGTATCAATGGTCGAACTTCTGGTTATTTCAAAGGAAAGTCGGGTTTACGTCAGGGTGACCCCCTTTCACCGATTATCTTCGTCATGTCCTTTCTCTCATGCTTAATAAAGGCACAAAAGACGGTATTTTCGCTTATCATCCAAACTGTGCGGATCAGAAATTGACTCACTTATCCTTCGCGGATGACTCATTTATTTTTGTTGAGGGCTCGGCTCAGTCAGTTGCGGGAGTTTTCACCATTCTGTCTCAGTTCGAGAAGCTTTCGGGTCTTGCAGTGAACATCTCAAAAACCTCTATGTTCACCTCGGGAGTCCCTCAGCAGGTACTGGATCAGTTGAGAAACCGGGATTTACTTATTCCGGGTTCTCTCCCGATTCGTTACCTTGGACTTCCTCTATGCTCCCAGAAGCTCTCGGTCAAGGACTTTGATCCTCTCGTACACAAAATCAGATTGAAACTCAGTAGCTTTTCTCATAAAAAGCTGAGCTTAGCGGGGCGTCTAAGACTTCTGGAGACTGTCATAGCCGACATCATTGGTTGTTGGTCAGCAACTTTCTTCATTTTGAAGCAAGTGACTAAAAAGATTCACTCTGATTAGCGTGGATCAGAAATTTTTATCTATCGTCAAAGAGCTTCTGGGCTCTTGAAGCTGGTCATGCGGGTTATTCTTGGTCCTTTCGAAAGCTTCTCAGATTGCGCAAGAAGGTGCCACAGTTTATTCGAACCCATATCAGAAACGGGATGAAGACGTTCTTCTGGTGGGACCCTGGAATCCATTCGGGTTGTTAAATGACTTCCTTGGTCTTTCTGGTTCTTCTCTCTTGGGTGTACCGAGTGATGCCTTAGCTAGTGATATATTCTCTCTGGCGGGTTCGTCCATCCTTACTCATGCTAGATCAGACTCCTACCTATCCCTTCTTGCGTTTATCACAACCGTATCTTATGAAGAAGGGACGGATTACACAGCTTGGTACATTGATGACAAAGCTACCACGAAGTTCTCATCAAATAAAGTCTGGCACGCCATCAGACGAGTAAAACCGGTTGTAACGTGGAATAATCTAATTTGGTTTAAAGCTTATATCCCAAAACATGCTTTGACTTCTTGGCTATTCATTCTAAATAGAAACTCAACTGCTGATCGGTTAAGCTCTTGGGGTCTTGATGTCGAGGTTACTTTCTTGCTTTGTGGGAATGCAAATGAATCAAGAGATCATCTTTTCTTTGCTTGCCCATATTCAGAGGAAGTCTGGCTTAATGTTTGTTTGAAACTTCATGTGCAGGATGCTCCAACGGAATGGAATGCGCTCTTGGGCTGGTTGCTAGTGGATTACCCATCGACTTCTCTGTCGATTGCTCTTACTTAAGCATGACAGAGAAGCATCTACGAACTGTGGACGGAGAGGAATAGAAGATTACACGATGGAGTGACGGTCCCGGCTCCGGTGGTTACTAGGAAGATCGTTCGAACGATGAGATCAAAAGCAATGGCACTAAACAACCTTAATTATTCTTGCGCTTCTGATCTAATCATTTTATGGCGGTAATCTTTGCCAGCCTTTTATTTTCTGGTTCACTGCTGATTCTGGAGGTCTTGTCTCAGAATCTCCCATCATCCCATGTTTTCTTTTTACGGTCTGAGCTTTCTTTTGGCTCATTCCTGTGTTCTGCCTTTTATTTTTCTTTATGTTGTAGTTTTATTTATTTATTTACTTTAATGAAAGCCTTTTGAAATTTCTATTGTGACAAAAAAAAAACTTGCTTATTGGCACGGATAGATTATTAGAGCTTAGTTTGAAATTATCTTACTTAGTTTCTCTTTTGTTTTGGACTTAGTTTCTAGAGAAGGTTTTGGGTGCGATTGGTGACGCTATAGTAAAAGCGTGAGAGGCATACCGCTTTATTTGTTACCAATCACGAAAACGTTAACAAATTTATAGTAAAAACGATTACTCTCAGCTTTTGTTACCGTTTTCTCTAACAGCTTTTGCTAACAGCTTTCACTTACATCTTTGTACTATTCAACCGCTTACCACTTCCGCTAACTGTTAATCTAACTGTTCCGCTTTTGTTCACCAATCAGACCCTTGGTCTTCTACTGGCTTTTGTATCTCAAAACCGCATCCTATCATAGTTAATAACAAAAGTTTAACTTCAGACAGAAAAAATAATTATTAGAGCATCTCTATTGAGAGTTTATCAATAGAATTCCCACCTTAGAATAATAATTGAAAATTTGAAAAAGGAAGAAAGAGAATAAGAAGGGTTTTCATTATAGTTTTTGGTTGAGAAATTCTTAAAGACATGTGACATCAATTTATTGATTTAATTTATTTTTAAATTTTATTTTAAATTAAATTATAAAAACATATTATAACTATTATTATTTTATTGATTTAGAACATTTTAAAAGTTTTAAACCAACTAGATGGTTTTATAGTTACACTTTCCTCCTTATCTAAACTAGTATGATTCGCTCGCACCGTGTGCGATCACAATAATTATTAACACACAAATTTTTTAAAATAAAAAATTATCAATTTTATTTAACAACATTATTATTATAAAAAATAATATAAGATTATTTCTAATTATATATAAATATTATTATACTTAACTTCTTATTAAAATATTTTAATATTTATTCTAAAATAAAATTAATAGCAATAAAATAAATTATAATTATAGATTTATATGTATTAACATCAATATATAAATTTTCTTCTTAAAAATATTTTATTGTTTATATATAAATTCAAAATTTAGGCAAATAATACAAATTTAATATATAAAATTGTATTATCTATAACAACCATATTTATTAATATTTAAAAAAAAATCATAAATATTTTCATATTTATCATTTTACTTTTTATTTTTTTATTCAAGATTATGTATATCTCATAAATAAAATTGAAAATAAAATATAATAAAAGATACTTGTAACTATTATAACTTTTTATTAAAGTATTTTATCGTTTATATTTATCATAATTTAAAATTCATATAATGAATACGAATTTATTATATAAATTTGTATTATCCACAACAATTATAGTTATCAATATTAAAAACTTATAATTCAAAAATAGCTTTTGTATTTATAGTTTTATCTTTTTATTTTTTATTGGTCTGGATGATGCATATCTCTAAAATAAAATAAAATATATTTTTTTGTCTGCGTGATGTATATCTCTAAAATAAAATAAATTTAACTTATAAAACTAATACAATAAATAACAAAATTATAAATATAAACTAAGGTTCGTATTGTAAAAAGCTTAATTTCATTAGTGATAAATTAGTAATCAACCATTTTGAAGTGATTATAAGACCAAAATCACTTTTCAATCTATTATATAATGAGAGCTTTTTCTCTCCTGTGGTGAAGCCACGTCAGCATTTTTAAAAATAAAAACGTTGGGCTTTAGTATTTCTCTTAGCCCAAAAACAAATTTGCCCACGAACCTTTTTCTAACCCAAAAACTCCAATAATACCAGATTTTCATGATGCCCTATCGCCTTCCCCATCCGACCTCCTTCATTTCATCATCGTTAGATTGGGATGACGACACACCTTCTCTTTCATTTACTAAATTCTCCTGATTTTTATGGTCGAATCACCTAGAAAAAAACAAGAATCAGATTCTTTTGATACAAGCCTTAATGTATATCCTTAGATACGAGCAGGTTCGTTTGTTTGATTGATGGGCGAAGTTACCAACTGGAAAAGAAGCCGCGGAGGAAGAAAAGTAGAGTTGAATGAGCTCATATCACAAAACGGGATACGTCGTAACCAATGGATGATTTGTCAGCTTACTACTCTCACTTTAATCTCCCGTCGATTGCACCTACTCCGCCGGTGGGAGTGGCTCCGATTCCAATTATTCTGACCCATTCCATCTACTTGCCTAAGCAAGCCTCAATCGGAGCTCGCGATGAGCTTCGGATGCTTTTCGTAGCCGGACTTCCAGAAGACGTCTTCCCTCGGGAGATCTACAGTATCTTTCGTTTGTTCCCAGGATATGAGACTTCGCATCTCCGGACCTCCGATGGAGCAAAGGTAAATCCTTTTGATCACGGGTATTGTACATTGGGTGAAGAGACAGAGAATTTTACTGTATTGTTTTTTGCTTTTTTTTGCTTAGCCCTTCGCATTTGCTGTGTTCTCTGATCTTCAATCAGCTGTAGCAATGCTGCAGGCTCTCAATGTGAGTAATTTTTTGCTGATTTAGTTACAAAGTATAAGTAAATTTGGTGTCTTTCTGTTGTTTTGATTCGATCTAAGTAACTCGAAATCGTTCCAGCTTCAAAACATTGTAGCTATTGGTTGGGTTATGTGCGTGTGAATGAAATAAGTTATTGCCATTTACGTTTTACCGGAATAAGAAATTTTTGGCATTTCTTTACGAAGAGCCTAAAACTGTCTCTAATTTACTCTTATATTAGAGCCTTAAACTGTCTCTAATTTACTCTTTTCTTGCTTCCTTTCAGGGAATGGTATTTGACCTTGAAAAGCATTATACTCTTTACATTTATCTTGCCAAATCAAACCCTAAATCTAAGCGTTTAAGAACATGCCAGCAATAAGATTCTTTCTTCATTGTAGCTCAAGATTTTGATTCTCGCTTCTATGTTAATTATTGTTTTTTGTGATATGGTAGATGATTGTTGGGAAGGCTTTAAGAAAACCAAGTCTTGTAGCACCACTCCTGAATCCGGTACGTATCATTCGCCAAAAGCCTTCATCTTGAGGCTTCTTCTGATCTTGTGTGTTTTATGTATTGTATCTGAATAGTATTTAACTATTTATCATTCCAATCTTAATGATCTCCACGTTCCTCCTGTCATGCATGTTAGCGCTTTAATTTAAGATTTCACACTTGGGTTATAAGTTAGTCAACATTGTTTCACTTTTCTTAAAGCTCGCACTGCACATTCTTGCACATTTGGCCAATAGCAGGTTTTGGCATCTTTAAAACTTCTGGAATGAGTAGTTCTTCTTACAACACAATTGCTTATAAACCTGCACAAAGGTCATCTGCACTTGAGCACACTTTCTGATTACTTGGCAGTGCTTAGATTATGTTTCTTTATTGGACACACTTTTCCTGTATTATATCCCGAAGCCTAAGCTACTTAAGGCTTTGCAGAACTGGCCATGGCTCCCATGCCCAATGCCCTGGATAGGAAAGTGTTCTTTCCTAGCTATTTGCTAACATAACCCAGTGTTTCATTATACTTTTTTCTGCTCATATGGTCAAGGAATTGCTAATGTTGTTGGGAGGGCAATGACTATTGAAAAATTTGTAAGCTTCAGCATGCCTTATCCTTACATATGAATATTATTTTTGTCGGTACTAAACAATGAGGTCAAATATCTATTACAAGTGGAAATGACAATCTTTGTTATTTGATAGAGTCATGCTGCAGAACCTTGTCCAACACTTTTCATAGCTAATATGGGACAAAATTGCACTGAATCTGAGTTAGTTCAAGTTTTGCCAAGGTAAGAATACTTTGTCCTGCACACAAGACTGTCAAGATGGAAAAAAATAACGTTACCTAGAATCTTAGGGCTTGTGTCGTGAATTTATGGAGTTCTTTATTCTTGGTCTCGAGCAGCTATCTCTCTTACAGTCGATTTTGCATCTTCTTCAACATTGATCTTCCATATGATGGTGACAGTGAAGGAGAGAGAGGTTCGTCCACTGTTTTGTTACGTTCTGTGCTATTTCTACATCAATTTCCTGCTAACCCTTGTGTTGTCTGGCTTTACTTTGCAGGCGTTGGTCTCCACGATTAACTTGCCTATTTGTAAGGTTAGTCCAAAATCATCTATTGGAATCCTATGGTTTGTCAGGAGATGTGGCTTTATCTGATGGTTTAACATCGTTGCAGGCTTTTGATCTGTTGGAAATGCTAAAGAAAGAAGAAGAAATGCTCTCTGCAATCAAGGAAAAACAGTTGAAGGGCAGTTACCTCTGTATTGTTTTCTTTACATGGTAATGACTCTTTGATAAGCATACAAACTACGAAAATGTTTGTATTGAATCCCATAATCCGAATGGAGAGGATGGGTTAACACTAGATGGTCGCACAAAGAAAGCTGAATAATATATAAATTTGGTTACTATCTGGTGCAAACTCTTCCTAAACTTAGTCAAAAAAATTTCAAACCCAGAGAGAAAACTTGCATCACACTGTAATTAAACTTAAGTACAAACAAGATAAACAGCAAAATCGTATGCACATGGCTACGCGAATATAAAAATAAATAGTAATATTTTCGGCGAGTCGATAAAGATTCTTAGCTGTAATAGTGAAACCATTTTAATTTTAATCTAAGAGGTGTACAATAATGGAGATTATGATTCGATTTCGTAAGTGATACACATGTTAACATGTATATATATGTAGATGTATCATATATATTAGACAACAAAAATATAGGTGCCTCAGACTCCTTGACTCCAATGGCACACCAACACACATTCTAGGCCGTTGATCGGTTTTTGCGAGATATTCTGTCACCGGTCGACGAATCAGTAGTATCAAAATTTTTTGGTAGGAAAATAATATTGCTAGGCGGAGATTTCATGAATTTTTCTTAGCTATACCACAAGGGAAAAGGCAAGACACAGTTAGAACGGTACTCAATCGTTCTTATCTTTGGAATTCTAGCAAGAAATACTCCCTCTCACAAAACATGCAGATAGATCCCGAAGAGATCACCTCCGCCAATTGGATCCTTAAAGCTGGAAACGGAGAAGCCCCTAAAATAGCAACTGAGAATGATAATTTACGTGAGAAAGATAACATTAAGATAGATTGGTCATTGATGCTGCCAATTACGGATAAACCACTAGAAGTTTTGGCAAACTCGGTATATCCTAATCTAGAACATACATTCTCAGAAAGAGCAACACGAAGGAAATCTGCGATATTAACACCAAGGAACGAAACAGTCGACGAAATCAACAATTATATCCTCTCCAAAGTTCCTGGACAAGGCATATCAAGCGGGTCGAATCTGCGAGCCTCCCTGTAACGAGTTACACTATTTTTTTACCTGCATAAACCCGTCTTACCAAATCTGCAAACCTAAAATAGTCGACCCGCATCTATTCCGTTTAAGTTTGCGGGTACCACAGGTAACGGGGTTTGGCGCGTTAAGAACCAAACCCACGAATAAACAAGAACAAAATCAGGAAACACGAGAACAATTTCGACAATATCTCAAAACAATGCATACGTAACATATTTAATCACGTATGACGCAACCACCTCCAATTCTAATTAATTACACAATCAACATTATATTACAATTGTATTTGTTTATATTTATAACCAAATAACCAAAATGAATAAGCGATTTTTACAATCGAACCCCCGCGCGTGCGCGGGGCTGGTAAAGATCACTAGTTAATATAAAGACTAATATGATTCGCTCGAACCATGTGCCAACACAAACATATAAATTTTTCGAAAAAACATCAATTTAATTTAATAATAATAATATTATAAAAATATTTATATTACATTATTTGTATTTAAATATAGATATAAACATTATTATATTTAACTTCTTATCAAAATATTTTATATTTATATAAAATAAAATTAATAACAACAAAATAAATTATATATTTATATTTATATGTATTAACATCAATATTTAAATTTTTATCAAATTTTAATTGTTTATATATAAATTCAAAATTTATATAAATAATACAAATTTAATATACCAAACTGCATTATCTATAACAACCATATTTATTAATATTTTGAAATCTTTATAAATATTTTCATATTTATCATCTTACTTTTTATTTTTATTTTATCTAAGGTTATATATCTAATAAATAAAATTGAAAATAAAATATAAATATATATATGTATAAATATTATGAGTTTTTGTTAATGTATTTTGGCTTTTATATTTATCTAAATTTAAAATTCATATAAATATTAGGAATTTACTGTATAAATTTATATTATCCATAAAAATCTTAGTTATCAATATTAAAAACTCATAATTCAAAAATATTTTTTTTTCCGTATTTATCGTCTTTATTTTGTTTTTAAATCCAAATGATCTATATCTCTATAATAAAATAAAAACTAACTTTTAAAATTAATAAATAAATAACAAAATTGGAAATATTATTTAAGGTTAACTTAGTAATTAGCTTAATTTTATTAATGGTAAATTAGTAATCAACCATCTAATTATATAACTGAGAAGTGAGAATGCACCAGATTCATTCTTACGAGTTTAATTATCAGTCTACTCTTAATGAAATTTTAATTCTTAATTATGTTAAATTCTCTATGTTGATGAAAGTAAGTCCCACATCGGTACTTGAAGAAATAATTAACTAATATATATAAGGTAAGGAGAAATATGAAAATATTTTGTGTTGACTCGGAAGAGGAAGCAGAAGAAAAAGAGGAAGACGAAGAAGAAGGAGTGGAGGAAGAAGAAGAAGAGGACGAAGAGGAAGAAGAAGCGGAGGAGGGAGAAGAAGAAGCGGAAGAGGAAGAATTGCTAATTAAAATGCTTGCGCGATATAATGATCGTGGTTTTGGAATTATGATGATCTACGAAAAAAGCATAAATCGCTCTAAAAAGTCAATCAACCATACATTTCACCGGGGTTTAAATCTCATGAATCTAAAAACTAATTCTATAATTGAGAAGTGAGAATGGACCAGATTCATTCTCACGAGTTAATTACCAACTTACCCTTAATGAAATTTTAATAAAATTGTCACACATCGATAGTTGGAGGAATAATTAGCTAATATATATAGAATAAAATAAGAAGAAAATGAATATAAACGAAGAACATAGAAGAGAGAGAGAGAGAGAGAGAGAGAGAGAGAGAGAGAGAGAGAGAGAGAGAGAGAGAGAGAGAGAGAGAGAGAGAGAGAGAGAGAGAGAGAGAGAGAGAGAGAGAGAGAGAGAGAGAGAGAGAGAGAGAGAGAGAGAGAGAGGAAGAGAATTCCATAATTGGGAAGTAAGAATGCACCAACTTACTCTTAATAAAATTTTAATAAAATTGTCCCACATCAGTATTTGGAGAGAGAGAGAGAGAGAGAGAGAGAGAGAGAGAGAGAGAGAGAGAGAGAGAAGGAAGGAGGTACCTCGATGGCGGAAGACCAGGCTGCGACGACACAATGGAGAGCCAATACCGGGACTCGAAAGAGAAAAAACGAAGTTAGTTCTATATTGAATTCGAAAGAACAAAAGGTCGATCCTCTCTTAAGTTAGAAGCCCATACAACTTAACAGATGAAGAAGAGGAAGAAGAAGAAGAATAATAAGATATAATTGAGTAGTGAAAACGCACCGGATTCATTCTCACGAGGTTGATTACGAGGATACACTTAATGAAATTTTAATGAAAAATATGTCTCACATCGGTAGTTGGAGAAATAATTAACTAATATATATAGGATACGATAAGAAGAGAATGAATATAGAAGAAGAACATATAAGTAGAGAGAGAGAGAGAGAGAAGCAGAGGAAGCAAGAAGAGGAAGCAAGAAGAAGTGGAAGAAGAATAAGACGGTGGTCTAAATCTCATGAATCTAAAATATTTCATAATGAAAAAACTTCCAATTTTTTTTTATTCTAACAAAATACTGCTATGTCCGCACAGGGTGCGTACACCGAACATAGTATTTCATAATGAAAATAACTTCCAATTTATTTTTATTTTAACTAAATATTGTTATGTCCGCATAGGGTGTGGACACCCCACATAGTTTTGAGAGTGAATATAAAACCAAAAACACTTATTAATTATTTTATCGTTTAAGTTAAGCGGCTTAACTAATTATCGTTTTCTACCCGACGGATTTTACACTAATTATTTGTTTCACAATGTGATCAAATAAATTTATGACGAAAGATGTTACAAAATTTATGATCAAACTCTTGTGAAGCTTGCATTTATATTCACGCTTAACACCATCCAATTGCTCTCCTCAAGACCTTTCACTCGACGGTTGTGAAAAACGAAAGGACAGAATAATGAAAAACAGAGAAGATTCAAATAGAGAGATAAGGAAGTTCACTACATCTCGTACACAGATCAATACCTCTTGAGGGAGACACATATAGATCAAGAGCTTCCCTCACCGTAAAACAACCAAACACATAGGTTTCTTTTTTTTGTTTATAAGGAAAACTCGAGGTTAAACGTAATCCAACACTTAAACCAGCCCCAGTTAATTAGATTCTTAACCAGTTTCCGTTCAGCTCAACGATTCGATTAAATATATGTAAGTTATGTAAGTAACTTGAAGAAGGTGGAGAAGTGAAATTGAAAATGGTTTCTTCCCAACTATTCCAATGGCGGCAACTATTGAAATGGTGGCTTGCAACTATTGAAATGGTGGCTTGGCACAACTATTGAAATGGTGGCTAAGTGGTTGAAGTGGTTCACCTAACTCACCCCAAGGTTTCCTATAAATAGAGAGTGATTCTCATTGTTGAATATCATCCCAAAACATAAACAAGAAGAGAGAAAGAGAGAAGAAAGAAAGAAAGAGAAAAAAAAAATCTTTTTTCTTTGTGAGAAAATTTAGTATAATTTTCTCGAGTGTATTCGGGTTTTGGGTGTGAGTTGAGAGAGTTGTAATTTCCCGGTGATTAATATAAAGATCTGTAGCAGGTCCGGAGACGTAGGCACGATTGGCCGAACTCCGTTAACAAATTTGTGTGCATTTTCTTCGGTCCCTTATTTCTGGTTTTCGAGGAAATTCGAGTTTATTTCCTAACAACTGGTATCAGAGCACGGGGTTGCGGTAATCTCGGTCAAGTTTTTTGCGGGGTTACTATTCACGTGAATAGTATATTCGTGAATAGTAAAATTTTGTCGACGACATCGGTTTTGTCGACGGAGGTGTTTAATACACGGTGGTCCGCAAAAGTAATCAGAAACGATGGGGAGGCGAAGATGGTTCGGCGCACGGTATCGGGAAATTTGACGGTACAGATTATGCATTCTGGAGAATGCAAATTGAAGATTATCTGTACGGAAGAAAGCTTCATCAACCACTGAGCAAGAAGCCTGAGAAGATGGATCAGGCTGAGTGGGAGCTCCTTGACAGACAAGTTCTTGGTGTTATCAGGTTAACACTGTCGAAGAACGTTGCTCACAATGTTGCGAAGGAGAAGACCACAGAAGGGCTCATGAAAGTTCTCTCGGATATGTATGAGAAACCTTCAGCAAATAACAAGGTATTTCTCATGAAGAAACTTTTTCATTTAAAGATGGAAGAAGGTGGCCACGTTGCAGCACACGTGAATGAATTCAACACGATTGTCAACCAGTTATCGTCCGTTGAAATCGAGTTTGAAGATGAAGTGCGGGCACTGATTTTGTTGGCATCTCTGCCAAATAGTTGGGAGCCAATGAGGGCAGCGGTTAGTAATTCTGTGGGAAATCTTAAACTTAAGTTTAATGATGTTCGAGATCGTATCCTTTCTGAAGAAGTTCGTAGGATCGACTCTGGTGAAGCTTCAACGAGCTCTGCTTTCAACGTGGAAAACAGAGGCAGGAGCCAAGACAGAAATAACCGGAACAATGGCAGAGCGAAGTCAAGAAATGGAAGAAGTCAGTCCAAATTCAAGCAGCCTGCTGAATGTTGGAACTGTGGAAAGACGGGCCACATAAGAAAGAACTGCTGGGCAATTTCAAAGAAGGAAGGCAACAAGGGAGCCGGAGCCAATGCAGTCACACATGAAATTGGTGATGCATTGGTAGTATCTGCTGATTCTCCAAGAGAAGGTCAAGCTCATGATGCGGCTGTAAACACCAATGAAGCGTCGATCTCCTATGTTGATAGCCCGATCGAGTCTTGGGTTCTAGACTCTGGAGCATCATTTCACACGACACCACACCACAACATAATGGAGAACTATGTTGCTGGAAATTATGGGAAGGGCACGATGTCAATTTTGGTGGTGGAGCATGGAGTGTGAAGAAAGGTTCCATGGTGGTTGCTAGAGGTCATAAAAGAGGCACTCTTTATATGACGATGAGTCATGAAGACACTGTTGCGGTTGTCGAGAATGCCAAACAGACTAAGTTGTGGCATTGTAGGTTGGGGCACATGAGTGAGAAAGGATTAAAACTTTTGGCGGCAAATGGCGTGCTTCCGGATTTGAAGACGGTGGATCATCAGATGTGTGAAAGTTGTATCCTTGGAAAGCAGAAACGGGTTAGTTTCTCAAAAGATGGAAGAGAGCCCAAACCTGAGAAGTTGGAGTTGGTGCACACTGATGTGTGGGGACCCGCTCCTGTTGCATCGCTAGGAGGTTCATATTACTATGTGACCTTTATTGATGACTGCACAAGGAAAGTGTGGGTTTACTTCATGAAGAACAAGCATGAAGTGTTCTCGGTTTTCAAAAGATGGAAAGCCATGGTTGAGATTGAGACAAATCTTAAGTTGAAGTGTCTAAGGTCTGATAATGGCGGAGAGTACATCAGCGAGGAGTTTAAAAGATATTGTGCTGATGGTGGGATCAAGATGGTGAAGACTATTCCTGGAACGCCTCAACAAAATGGAGTAGCAGAAAGGATGAATAGAACCTTGAATGAGCGTGCAAGGAGCATGAGACTGCACTGCGGATTGCCTAAGACATTTTGGGCGAATGCAATCAATATCGCGGCCTTCTTAATAAACAGAGGACCGTCTGTTCCGTTGGGATTCAAGATCCCCGAAGAAGTGTGGAGCGGAAAGAAAGTAAACCTTTCTTATCTTAAAGTATTTGGTTACTTAGCTTATGTTCACATTGATGATGCTGCAAGAAGTAAACTTGATGCAAAATCGAAGAGGTGTTACTTCATTGGTTACGGTGACACGGAGTTCGGTTATCGGTTTTGGGATGATGAAAATCGGAAGATCATTCGCAGCAAGAATGTTGTGTTCAACGAAGAAGCGTTGTACAAGGATAAGCTAAAAGAAAGCTCGGGAAAGATGGAGCCTAGAGCTGTTGATTTGGGAGAGATCCTGGCACCAGAGTTGCATCAGGATACAACAACAGCAGAAGAGCAAAATTCTCAAGAGGAGAATAGTGAGGCAGATGAAAATGATGATTCAGAAGAGATCCCATGTAGGCCAGTCACAGAGTTACGACGGTCAAACAGAATCATCAAGAAACCAGTAAGATTTTCTCCATTACTCAACTACATTATGCTCAAAGATAGAGGCGAGCATGAATGTTATGAAGAGACAATGCAAGCAGATGAATCGATTCAGTGGGAGCTTGCAGTGAATGATGAGATGGACTCGTTGATGTCCAATCACACGTGGGAGTTAGGTGATTTACCTAAGGAGAAAATGGTATTACAAAACATGAAGGTGAAACTCTCGAAAGAGTTTACGGTGAAAGACCTAGAAGAAGCAAGACAAATTCTTGGGATGAGAATTAGTAGAAGCAAGGAGGGTCTTAAGTTATCACAAGAGGAGTATGTGAAGAAAGTCCTCAAGAGATTTAATATGGATGACGTGAAGCCAGTTAGTACTCCTCTGGCAAGTCATTTTCGGTTATCCAAAGATCAGTCTCCGGTGACTGAAGACGAGATGGCATATATGGATAGAGTTCCATATGCTTCTGCTATTGGCAGCCTGATGTACGCGATGGTATGTACAAGGCCAGACATTGCACATGCAGTGGGAGTCGTTAGCAGGTTTATGAGCAATCCTGGAAAGGAGCATTGGGAATCTGTTAAGTGGATTTTAAGGTATCTGAAGGGAAATCCAAGTTTATCGCTATGTTTCAAGAAGTCAGAGATTGGATTGCAGGGATATGTTGATTCTGACAATGGAGGTGACATTGATAGTGCAAAGAGTACATCCGGGTATGTTTACACTTTTGGTGGTACTGCAATTTGTTGGGTTTCAAAGTTGCAGAAGATTGTAGCTCTATCAAGCTGTGAAGCGGAGTATGTTGCGGTGACAGAGGCAACAAAAGAGATGATGTGGTTACAATCATTTCTAGAAGAGCTAGGCCATGACCAAGAGAAAAGTGTATTGTACTGTGATAGTAAGAGTGCCATTGACTTGGCAAAGAATCCAGTTTACCATGCTAGGACGAAGCACATACATCGTCGGTATCATTTCATCAGAGCGGCTTTAGAAGATGAAGTGTTGATGCTTGAGAAGATTCCAGGAAGTAAGAATCCGGCAGACATGTTAACAAAGGTCGTGCCGTATGATAAGCTGAGGTTATGTGTAACCTCGGTTGGCTTGTTAGAGTAACAAGCACGGAAGACCTGCTACATTGATCAAGGTGTGAAGACAGATTGAAATCAGTCTTCAAGTGGGAGATTGTAAGTTATGTAAGTAACTTGAAGAAGGTGGAGAAGTGAAATTGAAAATGGTTTCTTCCCAACTATTCCAATGGCGGCAACTATTGAAATGGTGGCTTGCAACTATTGAAATGGTGGCTTGGCACAACTATTGAAATGGTGGCTAAGTGGTTGAAGTGGTTCACCTAACTCACCCCAAGGTTTCCTATAAATAGAGAGTGATTCTCATTGTTGAATATCATCCCAAAACATAAACAAGAAGAGAGAAAGAGAGAAGAAAGAAAGAAAGAGAAAAAAAAAAAATCTTTTTTCTTTGTGAGAAAATTTAGTATAATTTTCTCGAGTGTATTCGGGTTTTGGGTGTGAGTTGAGAGAGTTGTAATTTCCCGGTGATTAATATAAAGATCTGTAGCAGGTCCGGAGACGTAGGCACGATTGGCCGAACTCCGTTAACAAATTTGTGTGCATTTTCTTCGGTCCCTTATTTCTGGTTTTCGAGGAAATTCGAGTTTATTTCCTAACAATATATATATATATGAATCATCATAGATAGACTCAACATAAATGTCACTAAATAGTAACGTTACATGATGTCTTGTTGGTTTATTACAATGTTTTCAAATGGACAAAGGACAAATCGTGGATAATTTATTTAATTAATTCTATGGTTTGCCCTTTGGATACAAGACTTGATAGAGTTGTAAAGAACTTACCTGTATTGAGGAGCAAGTTCACCATCCTTAACAATGTAATTCTCGGCAGGGAAGTCTTCTCCCTTAAAATACTTCTCCAACATGTCTTTCGTCCCCGCCGCATATCGTAGCTGATCAAAACACATCTTAGTAACAGATTTGACTCGGACTATCACTCGAAAATGTCATTGTTAGATTCAAAGCTCGAGACTCTTGCAGATTGGTAGTGACCAAATAACATGTACATTTCTGGATTACATCACTAATATAAGACACCATATTTGATTCGTTAACCATATATTTTCAAAGTGATATTCTTATGTATGATATCTATTAACTCTTACAGAAAACAATATTAATTACCTGTGCATCAATGGTGGTGCCAGAGATGTGAGGAGTCATCGCTTGATTAGGCATGTAGCGCCATGGATGGTCCTTAGGAGCCGGCTGCGGGTCCCACACATCTCCGCTGTAGCCTCCAATGTGTCCACTCTCCACCGCTTCCACCACCGCTTGCCTCTCCATGATGGCTCCTCTTGCGTTGTTTACAATCAACACTCCTTTCTTCATCTTCCCTACCATCTCTCTGTTGAACATTCCTCTGCATAAACAAGAACACATTTGATCAAATCACACGCAAAGTGGCGGAGGCACGTGAGCTAGCATGGGGGCAGCTGCACCTAGTAAGAAAATAAAATTTAAGGTAAATTCTTAAGGTTGATAATTGTTGCCCCCCTAACAAAAAATAGATTTGCCCCCATTACTTTTTTTCTTTGCTCGGCTACTTATTTTTTTTTGACTAAATCATGTTTACATAATTGGACATTTTCTATTTAAATTTGATGGCCAAATATACTAACTTGCCATTTTAAGTCAAATTGTAGTAATTAAAATTCTATAATTAGATTAAAAAAAAAAATCTTCACAAGCCAAATATGATATTATCTAATTGACAGACAAAATATTAGGATATTTACTAGAGTTAGCCTATTCTAACGCTTTGTTTTTAGATTAGTATGCAAAGTTTTAATTTAAGTTTTGTAAACGAATCGCAGACTATGATTTTTTTTAACAAAATTAACTATTTTTCTAAACGAATAGTAATATTTTAAAAGAGAATATTAAAAATTCTGAGAAGATTTATAATTTATAATTATATACAAGGTAAAAAGTTTACGTTTCTTATAAATTTTTATATTGATAAGTCTTTAGATAGATTTTTTTTAAAGTTAATTTACAAATAATAATACATTTTAAATTTTTATTTTTATTTATAAATAGTACCATATTTTATAAATAAACTTAGTAAAATTTAGTTTAAATATTTTGCCCTCAATTATAATTATTTTTGGCTCCGCCAGCAAAACTCTAGCTCGTGTTTGTTATATTATCATCGTACTTACCTTGTCTTCTCCGTAAGAGGGGTGTTTACAACTACAACGTCGCATTTAGGTAGCATCTCAATCAGATTCTCAACAAACTTAGCTCCAATCTCTTTCTCCAGCTCCGGTTCCATCTGAATCCGGTCATGGTACAATAAGTTGCACCCGAACGGCTTCAACCGCTGTAGCAAAAGCCTTCCGATTCTTCCAGCTCCTACAGTTCCTACCGTCTTCCCTTCCAGATCATACGCTCTATAAGCAATGCCAGCGACGTTCCACTCCCCATTGACGACCTGATTGTACCCTGGTACGAAGTTACGCATAAGAATCAAGATTCTCATGAGCTCGTCTTCTGCTACGGAGACAACGTTGCTTCCCGTGACTTCAGCCACCGTTAGTCCAGCTGCTGCAGCTGCTTGTAGATCAATGTGATCGGATCCAATACCGGCTGTGAGGAGAAGCTGCAGGTTCTTGGCTTTCTTGATTCTTTCAGCTGTCACATATGCCGGGTGGAAAGGGGTGGATATTAAGACGTGAAGATCCGGGATATGCTTCTCAAGCTCTGCCAATCATAAGAAGACACCATATGGATTGTTTGTCTTATATATGCATTATAAAGAAGAATATAGATATTTGATAATTGTATGGATTGGCATGAATGCTTACCGCAGTCTGGACCTTCTTTGTCGTCGGTGACAATGTACTGATGTCCTTGTGATTCTAGCCAGTTGCGGATTCCTAGAGCATTCTCGACGCAGCCAAGGAAGTTTGGATTCTTGGTAGCGTATTCGTTGGCTTTGTAGAAAACTCCCACAATCTTTTTGCTATCACCCGAAGAAGCCTGTTTCATAAGCCAGTTCAAAAATCTATTTAACATTACCATTTGTATGTATAAGGAACTCTTAACATATGTTAAGTACACCCATTTCAAATGTACATATAAAACTGAAAAAAAAATCATCCAACTTCCGTCTTTGCGTTACATTAAAAGAGCACCACTCAGGCTGTGATTGGTATTGTGACTGTAGACACTTCATCTTATTCTAGGGTTTTTAAAGTAAAATTTTGCCAATCATGCTTTGATTTTTTTTTTTCTTTCTCTACATTCTTAAAAATCCACCTTTTTTTTATTTTACTCACAAAATTGATTATTTTTCTACGTCCATGTTAGTTAGACTTTTGAATGGATGTAACAGCATATACATTAAAGGTTTTTAGGGGGATTTTGGCACGGGTTCTTAGACAAAACAGAATAAAAAAAATAACTTTTTTAAGAACTTCTTAAGGACTGATCCTTATTTTAAGAGCATCTCCATTGGAGGTTTTTAGAAGTTTTTTGGCTCGAAATCCTAGGCAAAAGGGATAAAAATATATATTAAGAATCCCTCCAACAAATTTTTTTAGCTAAGAACCGGTTCTTGCACTGTAGCGCTGACGTGGCGTTGTATGATTGGTCCTTTTTGATTTTTTTTTCATCTGTAAAAAAAAAATAATAATAATAAATTGTATTAAGAACCCCAAGGGGATTTTACCAATGTTCTTGCCCTAAAGATTTTAAGGATCGGTTTCTTCACTGTTCACGCCTACGTGGCATTTTTTTATTCGTTTCTGTTTTCCGTTTTTTCCCCAAACTTTCCAAAAAAATATATATATTAAAATAAGATTTAAGAATACCAAAAGAGAGTTCATTGTTGTACATGCTCTAAGTCAAAAGAAACCTTTTTACAGTTTTTTTCCCCATAACCTCATTTTCTATAAGTAAAGAATTTAAAATATTAAAATATTTAACAAAACATGCATACGATGAGGGTAAATTGATTTTTTGTAAACAAAAGATATTTTCTTTTTTGTCAAAAACTTATGTTTACAAAATCAAATGATTAGTTTACAAATGAATAATAACTAATAAACTAATTTTTACAATTTTAATTATTTTGACATGATTTATATTTTGGCTAAAATTAATAATTAAAGTATCAATTATAGTTTTTACAGTTTTTGTTAATAATCATATTTTTAAAAATATTAAAATTAATAGTTTTTACAGCAAAAATCTTTACAGCCAAAATGTACCGTCAAAGCCTACAGTCACGATCCTTACCCGATCGGAACTTCAATTACTGATACCCATAGCCCATACGTTAATTAGAGTCCCAAAATATAAGAGTGCCAACTCAAACAGCCTGCCGTTTATTAATTTCAAGGAAGAGAGGCCTTGTAGTTTTTGTTTCCCAAAATGGAAACTGGCTAATCACTGATCAGAACGACAGTTGTACGTTACAGTCATGCACGGTCTGATCATTATCACAGCAAAATGGTTTACATTCAAACACCAAAACTGCGTCGTCAATTTTCTCCAGAATTACACTTGATGCGCAACTTATAACACTCAATAAGACCCTAAGAAATCTTGAAGTAAAAAAGAGGATCGAAGATCTTACATGAACTTGGCGTGCTGACGAAGAAGAGGAAACGGAGGCTCTGATCGCTGCTCCGGTGGCTAGTGGCATCTCCATCTTCTCAGTAGATCTGCTCTCAGAGTTAAAAGGAGATTATTATCATTTATCAATTTCGTTACGTACAAGAGAGTACTTATAATAGATGATGGAAGTTCATGCACCTGAACCAAATCGTCCATTTGTCTAGACCAGCTACAATACGACACGTGGCAAATAAGAGATATCCGACGGCTCACGAGGCATTGTTTTGGATAAGTGTATAGCATCGGATTATTGATTAATAATGTACGAAATGATAATTATAAAATTTTAGAACCGAAAATGTAACGCCCAAGACAGGCCCATCTAAAGGCCTGGTTATAATAAAATGTTTTTCCTTTTTCTTTTTAGTATTAGGACTTTAAAAACGGTGCCGTTAAGATTTTCGTAGCCGAGGACGCTCTCTGCGATGTGCACCTTCGGGGTTGTTCCCGACTTGCATCTCTGGAATATTTTGATTCACCATTTCAATGTCAATTGTTTGGTACCCCACCAGGTATCGTTGATTTACAGCAAGATGATAGCTTGTGGAGCTTCCCACGATGTTTTTGCTCTCAATGTGTTGATTCATTCATTGTGCAAAGTGGGTCAATTGAGATTCGCATTTAGTTTACTTAGAAATAGAGTAATCAGCGTTGATACTGTCATTTATAACACTGTGATTCGAGGTTTATGCGAACATGGTTTTGCTGACGAGGCTTATGGGTTTCTCTCTGAAATGGTGAAGAAAGGTATATTGCCGGATACAGTTAGCTACGATATTTTGATTAATGGGTATTGTAAAGTTGGGAACTTTGCTAGAGCTAAGGCTTTTTTGGACGAAATCGAGGAACTAAACCTCATCAGCTCTTACTATAGTCTCCTGATATGCCACTGAGGGCTTATAGAAGGAGACAGAAGACTGTTGAAGGTAAAGAGGTCGAAGGAGGTGCAGCTGACATGGCAAATTAATAGGATCATATTGAGTCAGTTTGTATTAGTTGACTAGTTGTTAATAAGAAGAGTCTGTACATGAGTCCTCGGATATATAAGGGGATTCATTTAGAGTTTACATTCAGTTTTTGGATTGTGGACTGAAGTCTCGGGTTGTGAGATTCAGTAATTCTAGCTCTCAAGACTTAAGCTCTGGAGCTTGTAATCCGACTTTACATCAATAAAACGAGGAGATTCATAACAAATTGGTGTGGCTGAGCGTTCTGGAACGAACAATCGCGAAGTTCAAGAAGATGACGAAGAACACGACGACTACTCCGATGACGATCGAATCATTATCGACGTCGGTGATGAAGCATACGACGGAACAGCTCGAAATCAACAACCGCCTTCAAGCATCGGTTGCATTTCTGGAGAAACAGTCGCGAGCCTTGGAGATTCAATCGCGAAATCAAGAGCTTCAGGTGAAATCGAAATTTGAATCGTTGGAGGCGAAGATCGATTCGAAGTTTGAGAAGCTTTGCGAGCTCATTGCGAGGACTTCAAGAGGCAAAGAAACGGAGGACAGACAGGAGTACGACAATCAGGATTCCGATAAGGTACCTCACTATAACTCGGAACATTGCCGTAGTAATAGGTCTGAGGAAGGGGCTGTGAATGATCAGATTGTAGGTAGCAAAGAAAAAATGTTTAAACGTGTTGAACTACCTATCTTTGACGGAGAAGATGCGTATGGATGGATTGCTTTGGCTGAGAGGTTTTTCAGGATTGCCGGTTACGATGAGAAAACGAAGTTGCAGATCGTATCAGTAAGTCTGGTTGGTGATGTTCTCAGCTGGTTCAATGCAGAGACTCACAGACGACCTTTTGAACGGTGGAAAGAATTTAAGGAGAGACTAATTGCCAGATTTAGTCGAGAGAAGTTAAGAGACCCAAGCCAGCCATTCTTTGCAGTTAAACAAACCGGGACTATAGCTGAATATATCCACCTGTTTGAAGACTTATCAACACAAGTCTCTGGTCTTACTGACCGACAGCTTGAAGGGATATTCATGAACGGCTTGAGTCCAGAAATGAGGGAGGTTGTCAACATGTGTAAACCAGTAGATCTCCCGGAGATGATATCTACTGCTTACCAAATGGAGGCAAGTTCACTCTATAAAGTGGTCTGCCGGGAAAGGCAAATGGAAGGGAAACCACTGATGAAAACGAATGTGACAAGATCATACTCGAGTCATTTGCCACAATCTGCTTGGCAACATAAACAAGCAACTACCAGCAGTGGTTCAACGACTCAAAAACAGACAAACAATAATAACAATCGACCACAATTGAAGTTAACGGAGGCGCAGATAGCTGAGAAGAAGAGGCTTGGTCTCTGTTTTAAATGTGACGACAAGTGGTCGAAGCAACATGTCTGTCCCAACAGATTACTACAAGTCCTAACAGTCATCAATGGGTTTGAGATGGAGATATTGGACCAATCCATGATTGAAGTAGAAGATTCAGAGGATTGTGACACAGTGGAGATGATGGAGTTATCTCTCAATTCTTTCATTGGAGTCAATTCACCAACAACAACCAAACTGAAAGGATCTGTTAAGGACTGTGAAATGGTGGTGATGTTAGATAGTGGTGCCACTCATAACTTCATTTCACCAGCAGCAGTAGAGAGAGGAAGACTCTCTATTTTCAGGAATCACAAGTTAGAGGTGCAGTTGGGTACAGGAATTTCAGTTCAGGGTTTTGGGGTATGCAAAGATGTGCAACTCTCACTGCCGGGCATGTCTTTCAAGACTGACTTTATCATTCTGGAGTTGGGAAATGCAGATATCATCCTTGGAGTTCAATGGCTTAGAACATTGGGGAAGTGTGTGGTAGACTGGAACAAGCATGAACTGTCGTTTGCATATCACAACAAACAGATCACCCTTAAAGGCGATCCTACACTTCATTCCGCAGCAGTCTCTCTTAAGTCATTTCGACATGTTCCAACAGTCCATTATAAGGGAACTGAGCTGCTGTTTTCTTCATCAAGTGTAATAGACAGTGACAAACAGGAGATACCACAGCAAATTGCCAATACACTGTTGAATTTTGAGAGTGTATTTCAGGAACCGACAGGTTTACCTCCCATAAGGGGAAGAGAACATGGTATTACACTTCACCCTGGTCAGGGACCAATTAGCGTACGTCCGTATCGGTACCCACACGCTCATAAGGATGCTATGGAGAAGTTAGTCCAGGAAATGCTTGACGCAGGACTGATACGACCAAGTCATAGCCCATACTCTAGTCCAGTCCTTTTAGTTAAAAAAAAGGACAACTCTTGGAGATTTTGCGTTGATTATAGAGCTGTGAATCGAGCGACGATCCCTGATAAGTACCCAATTCCCATGATTGATCAGTTGATTGATGAATTACATGGAGCAAAACTGTTTACGAAGTTGGATTTGAAAGCTGGCTACCACCAAATCAGAATGAAGGAAGAAGACATAGAGAAAACAGCTTTTAGAACTCATGACAGTCACTATGAGTTTCTGGTGTTGCCTTTTGGATTGACAAACGCTCCAGCTACTTTTCAGGCTTTAATGAATGAGATTTTCAAACCTTTTCTGAGGAAGTTCGTATTGGTGTTTTTTGACGACATTCTCATATACAGTTCCTCAATGGAAGAGCATGTTCATCATCTGGAAGCAGTCTTGGCAGTTTTGAAGGAGCAGAGGCTATATGCAAACAGAAAGAAATGTACATTTGCTCAAGATAAAGTGGAATATCTTGGCCATGTTATTTCTAGTGAAGGAGTTGCAACAGATGGACAGAAGATAGAATCAGTCAAGAAATGGCCTACGCCAAGGACAGTAAAGGATCTCAGAGGATTCCTTGGACTAACAGGCTATTACAGGAGATTTGTGCAAAACTATGGAACCATTGCCAAGCCTTTGACTGAGCTACTCAAGAAGGACCAGTTTCACTGGACACGAGTAGCGCAAACAGCTTTTGACAGTTTGAAAACTGCGATGATCACAGCTCCAGTTCTCACACTTCCAGATTTTAATAAGCTGTTTATAGTAGAATCGGATGCTTCCGGGTATGGCCTTGGTGCAGTTCTGATGCAAGACCGTCATCCAATTGCTTATTTCAGTCACGCTCTCACTGAGAAGGAGCAGTTGAAACCTATATATGAGAGAGAGCTGATGGCAATTGTGTTGTCAATACAGAAGTGGAAGCACTATCTTTTAGGGAGGAGATTTGTAGTTCGAACGGATCAACAAAGCCTGAAATATCTGTTAGAGCAACGAGAAGTTACACTTGACTATCAAAGGTGGCTGACGAGGATTTTGACATATGAATTTGATATCGAGTACAAAGTTGGAAGTGAGAATAAGGTTGCAGATGGATTGTCTAGAATTCAACATGCCTCTCTGCGGAATACTACAAAGTTCTTTCTATCACTGACAATCCCAGCGTCTTTACAAATTCAAGATTTGTACCAAGAAATTGAGGAAGATAGAGATATTCAGGAGGTTTTAAGGAAGATAGCAGATAAGGAACAAGTTAAGCCTGGTTTTTCAGTAGCTAATGGGAAGCTTTTTTATAAAAACAGGCTGGTCATTCCTTCTTCATCTAAGAACATTCCCTTGATACTTAAAGAGTGTCATGATAGCTTGATGGGGGGACACTCAGGGGTGTTAAGAACGTTGCAGAGGATTCAGACTAGCTTTCATTGGCCTAAGATGAGAAAGCAAGTGCATGATTATGTAGCTTCTTGTGCAATCTGCCAGACACACAAAGCTTCTACACAATCACCGGCTGGCTTACTCCAGCCAATAGCTTTACCTACAAGGATTTGGGAGGACATATCTATGGATTTCATTGAGGGATTGCCCTTATCTCAAGGCGTGAATGTTGTGCTCGTCGTGGTGGACCGTCTAAGCAAATATGCACACTTTATGGGTATCAGACATCCATTCACGGCTACTGATGTATCTCACAAGTTCACAAAAGAGGTGATCCGTCTTCATGGGTTTCCCAAGTCTATTATATCAGATCGAGACAAAGTGTTCTTAAGCAGTTTCTGGAAAGAGTGTTTCAGAGCTTGTGGGACTCGTTTACGGTTCAGTACAGCCTTCCACCCCCAGACCGATGGTCAAACGGAAGTGTTAAACCGTTGTTTGGAGACCTATCTCCGGTGCTTTGCATCAACTCACCTGAAAACATGGTCTAAATACCTTTCTTGGGCTGAGTTATGGTATAATACATCTTACCATACAGCTCTGCAATGTACTCCTTTCAAACTGGTTTATGGAAGAGACCCTCCAGCCTTGTTAACCTACGAGCCGGGATCATCACAGAATTTTGAAGTTGATGCTGTGTTACAAGAGCGTGATGAGATATTATCATCTGTTAAGGGACATCTTCTGCGAGCTCAGCAAATCATGAAAGTAAATGCTGATAAACACAGACGCGACTTGGAGTTTGAAGTGGGAGACATGGTTTATTTGAAACTCAGGCCTTACAGGCAGCATACAGTCAGTCGCCGCCTACACCAGAAGCTTGCAGCTCGATTTTACGGACCTTATGAAGTTCTGGCAAGAATTGGCAAGGTAGCGTATCGCTTAAGACTACCGCAGGGATCAAGGGTTCATCCTGTTTTTCATATTTCCCAATTGAAGAAAGCAGTGGGACAGAATCAGATAGTTACAGAGCTGCCAGTAACAGCATTTTCTGATGGAGAGGTAGTAATCAGACCAGGAGATATTGTGGATAAAAGGTATGATGAAGAAGGCCATTTAGAAGTGTTAATGAAGTGGAACGGATTGAATGATCATGAGGCCTCTTGGATCAGAGTAGGGGATCTAAAGCAACAATTTCCGGATTATTCGCTTGAGGGCAAGCTCAGTCTCAGCGATGGGGGTATTGAT
Source organism: Orychophragmus violaceus (assembly GCA_030180135.1). NCBI lineage: Eukaryota > Viridiplantae > Streptophyta > Magnoliopsida > Brassicales > Brassicaceae > Orychophragmus > Orychophragmus violaceus. The sequence continues at coordinate 5,923,442 of CM058238.1, read as the reverse complement.
ATGCCACTGAGGGCTTATAGAAGGAGACAGAAGACTGTTGAAGGTAAAGAGGTCGAAGGAGGTGCAGCTGACATGGCAAATTAATAGGATCATATTGAGTCAGTTTGTATTAGTTGACTAGTTGTTAATAAGAAGAGTCTGTACATGAGTCCTCGGATATATAAGGGGATTCATTTAGAGTTTACATTCAGTTTTTGGATTGTGGACTGAAGTCTCGGGTTGTGAGATTCAGTAATTCTAGCTCTCAAGACTTAAGCTCTGGAGCTTGTAATCCGACTTTACATCAATAAAACGAGGAGATTCATAACATCTCCATGCCATCGAAGAAGCCTACAAGGATATGGTTATGAGCGGGTTTTATCCAAATGTGGTTACTTTTAGCTCGATTATTAACCGATTGTGTAAAGACGGGAAAGTGGTGGAAGCGGGATTGCTACTGAGAGAAATGGAGGAGATGGCTGTATATCCAAACCATGTAACTTATACTACTCTTGTTTAAGGCCGGAGAACGTAGGAAGGGAGAGAAAACATTTAAGATGCTTTTGGGAGATAACCAAGTTCCAAATGCGGTTGCGTATACGGCTTTGGTAGATGGCTTGTGCAAAGCTGGAGATTTAAGCAGTGCGGAGTCTGTATTAAACAACTACATCCTTGATGCTCGGGTGAATCAATTGAAGAGAATTGGTCAGATTAAAGAAATTAAGGGATTAGTCAAAGACATGGTATCTAAAGGAGTAACACTGGATCGTATTAACTACACATCTTTAATTGATGTGTTCTTCAAAGGAGGAGATGAAGAAGCTGCTCTTGCTTGGGCTGAAGAAATGCAAGAGAAAGACATGCCATGGGATGTTGTTTCTTAGAATGTCTTGATCAATGGGCTGTTAACGTTTGGCAAAGTCGGAGCAGACTGGGTCTACGAAGGAATGAGAGAGAAGGGTATAGAACCAGATGTCGCTACATTTAACATAATGATGAATTCACTACAAAAGCAAGGGAATCTCGAAGGTATCCTTAAGCTTTGGGATAGGATGAAGAATCGTGGAATTAAACCGAGTCTGATGAGTTGCAACATTTTGGTTGAAATGGTATGTGAACAGGGTAAGATGGAGGGAGCAATTGACATATTACATCAAATGATGGTTATGGAGATCCATCCTAACTTCACGACATACCAAATTTTTCTCGAGACATCTTCAAAGCATAAAAGAGCTGACGTGATATTCAAAACACATGAGAAACTCCTGAGTTGTGGAATCAACCTCAGTAAGCAAGTCTACAATACTCTTATTGCAACTAGGTATGACGAAAAAGGCAGATATGGTTATGGAGGATATGAAAGAGAGAGGTTTTGTTCCTGATACCGTGACGTTCAATGCCCTCATGCACGGGTACTTTGTGGGCAGTCATGTAGGGAAAACTCTTTCGACATATACCATTATGTTGGAAGCAGGAATATCCCCAAATGTTGCAACCTATAATACCATTATAAGAGGTCTCTCTGATGCAGGGCTAATCAAAGAGGTGGAAAAATAGCCGAGTGAGATGAAGAGTAGAGGTATGCGTCCTGACGACTTCACAGACAATGCTTTAATATCTGGTCAGGCTAAGATGGGGAATAAGAAAGAAAGTATGACGCTATAATGTGAGATGATTGCTGATGGGTTGGTACCGAGAACCGGCACTTATAATGTGCTTATCAGTGAGTTTGCTTAAGTTGGGAAGATGCTTCAGGTGAGAGAGCTAATGAAGGAGATGGGTAAGAGAAAAGTGAGACCCAACACTTCGACTTATTGTACAATGATATCTGGTTTGTGTAAACTTTGCACTCATCCAGAAGTTGAGTGGAATAGAAAAGCAATGTACTTGGCAGAGGCAAAAGGGTTGTTAAAAGTGATGATTGAAGAGAAGGGATATATTCCGTGTCATCAAACTGTATACTGGATAAGTGCTGCTTTCTCTAAACCTGGAATGAAGGTTGATGCTGAAAGATTCTTAAAGGAGTGTTACAAGAGAAAGAATGCTCGTTCCTCAAATTCGTGAACTGGGTAAATCTGTTTCGTTCTTCTAATCCTAGTCTCGCTCTCCAAGATTCAGTTGCAACTATACTCAAATGTTTCATATTCTCTCAGATATATACTACAATAGCAGATTTGGCTCCAAACAGGACGTCTAAGCACTTGTGATTCCGCAGTTGGGTTAGGGCCGGTGAGTTTATGGCACCGCACCATAGTGCTTCTTCAAATTATGTTTCGGTTATATCAAACTGCACGGGCCAGAACTATTTCCTGAGACTATCCATTGACTTTCATTGTAGCAAAACGTGAATGGCGGCTGCAGAGTAGGCAAGACTATTTGATCTAGGTGGTTTTCTGGATGGAACTAGTGACTAGGCTGTTCTAAAGCGGCATTGAAGAAGAAATCTATGTTTCTTAATGGATTCGCCTTAGTGCAGCCTTCTCAGGCTAAACAGGACGAGTGAGTTCATGTTTGGTCCTTTAGTATAAGCCATACCCAAGCTTGGAGCTAGCAGTTTCCTCAGGAGAAAGATGGAAGCTTCTGGAATGGTTTACTCAGAAGAAAGAAACTGAGGATATGGAGTCAGTGAACAGAAGACTGTTCTCAACATTGTTTCTTTTTGCTCAGAAAGTCAATGAGATTGAAAGATGAATTGTCAAAATAATTGATACCTCAGATGAATAATTATTTTCATTTGTGTGTGTGTCAGAATCACAAATTTTCCTTTTGAATCCCAAAATTTTCTCAAACAACACAAGAATCAGAAAGGATTGGCTTCAAATAAGAACATAACTTCAAACAAGAGAGGTGCTGCTTATGTTCTGTAGCTGCCTTGAGCTCCAGCTAGCTGTTGTAGGAGAAGAAGGGAGAATAACTGTCGGAATACGCTTGCTTTCTTCCACAAAAGGATAGTCCGTCGTGTAATGAAGACCGCGGCTTTCATGTCTAGCTAACGCACTGCTCACAACAAGCTTAGCGCAACAAAACAAGTTTCTCATCTCACAAGCTTCAAGAGCTACCACTGTCTGTTCCCATCCATGTTCAAACAAAAACGTTTCCCATTTCGCTTCTAGCTCCGCTATTTTCCTCTCAGCAGTACTGAGTCTACTGGTCGATCTGACAATACCAACATACTTCCACATCACTGCCTGAAGCTCTCTTCTCACTTCTTTAGTCAAAGCTAGAATCTTTGATATCACTTCATCTCCAAGCGATCTAGCTGTTGCAACAACAGGCCTTGTCCATTTCTCTGATGCCTTTAGGTCAAGTCTAGTGCATTTCATGAGCTCAGTCGAAGGCTGAACAGCCCGTCTAGCAAAAACCAGAGCTTCTAAAAGCGAGTTACTAGCAAGCCGGTTTGCCCCGTGGAGACCAGTACATGCAACTTCACCTGCTACAAACAATCCAACCACATTGGTTTCACCTTGTAGACCAGCACGAACACCTCCACACATGTAATGAGCTGCAGGAACAACAGGGATTGGCTGACGGGTGATGTCTAGACCGTGTTTAAGACATTCAGAAGCTATGTTCGGGAAATGAGCAAGAATCTTTTCTCTCGGTTTATGGCTTATGTCAAGTAACACATACTTCTCTTTCCGTTTCTTGAGCTGGTCATCAATGCTTCTTGCAACCACATCTCTTGGAGCTAGCTCAGCTCGCTCATCGTAAACGGGCATGAACCGCTCCATTCCTAGATTGTAGAGGATACCACCGTCGCCTCTCACAGCCTCGGTGATGAGGAACGCGTTTTCTCTAGCGGTTTGTGGTTTGATGGGAAGACCTTCGTCGGCTAAAGCAGTAGGATGAAACTGCACAAATCTACCAAAACAAACACAAACATAAGTTTCATTGTCAACATGTTTCTTCAGACTTTTTTCGGTGTTTACTTACTCCATATTTGAGATCACAGCTTGAGCTCGATGAGCCATAGCCATGCCATCTCCAGTAGCCACCTATACAATTATGTTGCATGTGCTCATTCTTTCTTATGATAATATGACGCTTCCATAGAGTCTAAAGAAATTGTTACCAGAGGATTTGTAGTTGATGGATAGATATGTCCAGCTCCACCTGAAGCAAGCAATGTCACCTTCGATATAAAACGTACTACCTGAAGAAACATTAACTTTTTTACATTACAATCTAAGCTACAAGGCGAGTAATCAAACCGAAAGAAACAAGATCTTTTTTTTGTACCTCATTTGTTTTGATATTCAAAGTGTCAACACCATGACAAACTGTGTTCAAACCATCCTGTTTTACATAAAAAAATATTGATCTTATAAGCGAATAGATCAAAGGGAATTTGGATCTTCAAAGGGTGTGAAGTGGAACCTGAGAAGTGAGCAGATCGATTGCAAAGTGGTGTTTGAATACAGATATGTTTGGATCATTAAGCACGGCTTCAAGTAAAGCTCTCTCAATCTCTCTTCCTGTCATATCAGCTGCGTGAACGATCCTACGATGCGAGTGACCACCTTCTCTTGCCAAATGCAAGTTTCCATCCTCGCAATGATCAAATGATGCTCCCATCTCAATCAGTTCACGAATCCTTTCAGGCCCTTCTGTACACACAACCTGAAAAAGAACATACATTCAGACAGTCTCCAGACACTACAGAACAGTGATAGTATCCAATCTGGTAAACTCCTTTGTTCAGTTCACCAAAGAACTAAAATCACAGAACAACTATTGCTGAGCTATTGCCACAGCTACATCCACTACAAACCTCCTAGGCTAATTACAATGCTTGTGCAGTAGACTAACACAAGCACTTATCAATCAGTTATCAGGTAATGAACAGGATAGCACATAAACAATTACTTACTCTTACGGTTTCTTCATCACAAAGATGAGCACCGGCGACCATTGTATCCTGCATATGACTTTCTACAGAATCCAAAGGGCATAACACTGCACTAACACCACCTTGAGCATAGTTAGTGTTACTCTCGTGAGGCTCATCTTTGGTGATCACAGCCACTGTCCCTTGCTTTGCAACTTCTAAAGCATAACGCAGACCCGCCACACCACTGCCAATCACAGTGAAATCATAATACTTTGTTGAAGATGATACTGCCCTGATAGTTGTATTAAGCTTTGAGCTCTCATTGACACGACGTGAGTAACAACCACATCTCTCAGCCTTTAAAGCCTTAGATACACCACTCGACCTATGCGCCCAAAAGATTAGACAAGTTTGAGTCCAACATGAGACAATATGTTGTGGATTTGGATTGAAAGTAAGAATTTTTCATGAGAACAAGAACCAAAGATTGAGGAATCAGGAATCTCAATGGGGTTTAAGTTTAAAAGAAGTGATACCAAGAGAGCTCTTTGAATGGATTTGCCTTGAAAGTAAAACCAGAACTCCATGAATCTTGTCTGCAACCTTGTCCCTTGTAAACCTGCCCAGAAAGATAGAGATGATGAATGTTTCCAACAGAAACATAGGCCGCCGCCGCCATTTCCGACCCGTGTAGCTCTCCTACAACATCATGACGATTGTTGTCATAAGAAAACATCACCAAACACTAAAAGATCTTCACTTTATAGGAACAGAGAGATAGATCACACAAAATTTCGGATTTTTGCTAATCTAAAGCCGAAGAGGAACCAAAACACGAGAATCTTACGGAATCACGGGAAGCTGGAGACGAAGAAGGCAAGTGTGTGGGTGAAATTGAAATCTGGGAATTCAAGTAAATCAACAGAAGAACGTGACTCGCATTCAAGTAGATCAACACGACCTCTTCGCAGAAGGAAGAAATCAAATTACAACGCGAAAGAGCAATCACACGGGAATGAAATGGACCACTAAACACAAACTTCGTGAGGTTTCTGGTCCTTGAAATTCGCGCCTCGCTTTGTCGTCCTTTTTTTTATTCTTCTTTTGGGTGCTTTATGGTTTGGGAACTAAATTCCTTTGGCATTTTTCAGATAATCTAAGACCAACAATTTTAAGTAATAATAAATTATGTTTTCAAGTCAAATCATAAGAATTTAACCTTTTTCGTTATCAACCGAATCTAACCATTTATGTCCATATATTTTGCTTAAATTACATTTTTGGTAACAAAAAAGTAAAATAAAATTATGCATTTTAAGCAATTCTTTTTATACTTTAGGGTATATAAGTTTATAAAAGACTCAGACTAATTTTTAAGGGATGTAGAGTCTACCGATAAATTTTTCCTCCGAATATATAAAAAACTGAATGTTTAAGTTATATCCATATAAATATTTAAAGTAATGTATTGTCGTTTTCCGCATGAGATTGCTCAAATATTATGGGAAAATATTGGTTCGAATAGGTAGTGCATGCACAAAGCATTGCCTTGTATGATGGCGGTAGAATCATGGGAAAAACAGAAGAGAATAATTACTTTTCAATGAGTCGTGGCCAATGAAATCTCCAACGGCCGTTTATGTATTATTTTGAGTCTTCTTTTGACTATGATGGCTTCTGAATTTTCCACTCGGACAGCTGAATAATACTAGTGATGTGGACGTGGTACTCTCTTTTTTTGTGTCAACTTTCATTTTATAAAAAGCTCATTGGGCAAAGACATAGTGTTGATCCAACATCTCTACCATCATTACAAAACGTAAACAAGAAATAAAGGAATGAAGCCCAAATCCACTCTCGGGAAGATATGGATGAACCAGAATGCAACACGTGGATGTATACGTGTAGGATGATGGTGAGCAGAAGACGAAACGGTGATGAATCTGTCAACCACCATAGCTCCGCCGTAAGATATCTTCGTTCAACCACTATGAGCTCTTGCTATAGATGTCGCCGGCGCCAATCGCTTGACCTGAATCCATTGTTATCACCGAAGAAGAAAAACAGGGGAATCCTTGAAACAACTCGTAACAAGCTCCCAAATCTCAGATCAGCCTCGTTGAAGGAAGCTTCAATGCTTGGGACGTGGCGCTTCGTTTTTTTATTGTTGAATTAGTGGACACGTTTTCACTCTCTTTAAGCTTTGTGTGGGCAGCTAGCTGCGCTCTATGCTTTTTTTGTGAACAAAGAAAAAGAAAAGTATCTAAGTGTTTTAAAAATCGGCCTAGGCGCCATCTAGGCGGGCGCCTAGGCGCTACAAAAACTAAATCGAGGCGATTAATCTATTATCGGTAATTAAAATCGTCGGTGCGGTTCAGTCGGTACAAATCGGTTAAAATCGGCCAATTCGGTTCAAATCGGCCAACTCGGTTCAAATCGGCCAACTCGGTACTAATCGGTTAAAATCGGCCAACTCGGTTCAAATCGGCCAACTCGGTGTTATTAAAACGTTGTCGTTTCGAAAATAGAAAAACAAAATTGACTATTTTAACCTAACAACTATACTAACTAACTATAAGCCCAATAAAATTCAGTATAGATAAATTATAAAATAAAATTAGTCCCACTAAAATAAATCAAATCCAAATTATTATTTTTTTCTATATGAAAACCCTAATTATTCGGTTGACCTTTACTCTTGTTTTTTTTCAATCTCTCGTCCACTAAAATCAAAATAGATTTCAAAATTAAGGTAAATCTTTTATACTTTTGTAGTTTACAAATAATTTTATTCTTTTTCTTCTATCATATGGAAAATAGTATTATATTATTACAAAAAGATTTTTATAATGGTTAATGTTTAACTTTTTCTTTTTAATATTTATGTTTATTTCTGATTTTTAGGTTAATTTGCTAGAAAGTCTCAATGTTCTTGCTTGTGTATTAGTGGAGACAAGGAATCATCTTTCTCATCGTTTGATTTATCAGCGTTTGAAATTATGTTTGATTTTCATGTTGCGACTGAAGGGTGGAAATGTGCATTTCCCGAAAAATATTGTGAAGACGACCTCATGTCTAGTTTGCTTTATTGAAAAACATGTGCTTGAAATAAATCACAAACGAAACAGTGATAAAACGGTTTCAAAATATGAATGAGGTTAGTGTACATCTTCGGTTTCAAAATATTTCAATTTTTCAAAAGATTATGCATTTAAAAAAAAAAATTATACTATGACCTTTGTCAATATTTTTTCTGCCACCGCCACTACTTTAAACTTTAGTTTGGAATTGGATTTTAAATTGGATTGTTTGGATTTTTGAATTATCTTATTCATTGTTTGATATTTTTTTTTAAAGTTATGTTTTATGAAATTATTACAAATGTTTTAACATATAATTATATTTATATATATATATATATAATCATGAAAATTTATTAACGCCTAGGCCCCGACTAGTCCCCGCCTAGGCGCTCTAGGCACTAGGCCCGTCCTAACGCCTAAGTACCGCCTAGCGATTTTTTGAACACTCATATTCTCAACTTAAAAGAGTGGTTTTGTTAATATATATGGTTGATCATTTTATTAACTTTATGACGGTAATACTTTCATTTAAAGAATTTTCGACGCCTGAGTTCGCCCTAATTTTTTTCTTCCTGGTTCGCTTCTCGAGGCGTCTTACAGCCGCGTCTTCTGATCTGCTTTCTCTTCGGCGGCAAAGGCGCTCTTCTCCGACCGCCGGTAGAGACCTCATCGTCTTCTTATTTGCTTTGTGTTGGATCTTTTCTCGGCTGGGCCGGCGAACCTGTGGTGTCCTCTTCCGTCAGGTGGTGTCTCCGGCGTTGTTGGCTCTGCGGGATCTGTGACTGCTTAACGGGCGGTGATTCTAGGAGTTCAAGTGGGCTCCGTCTCCGCTTCTTCTTGGTGATTTACGGATCACCGGTGCTTCCCTGTTTCAGTGCCGATGAGTCTCGTAGTCGCCCTGGTGTTTTCTCTTTTCCGGCGGTGTGGGTCTCTGCCTTATGGTGTCACGGCGCGGCGGTTGATGCTTTTCCGGTGAGGAGCCTTCTTGCGTGGTTCTCATTCTGCTCCGGTTGTTAGCGAGGTTCGTATCTTCGTTGTGTTGTTCTGCAGAATCCCGGTGTGTTTGTTTGGCTCACGTTCATGGGTTAGCCGGTTAGGCCAAGTTTAGATCTGGTCTTTAGGTTTAGGTTTGTTTGGTTTTGTGGGTCGTGTTGGTTTAGTTAGATGGTTTGGGTTTGCTCTTGGTTGGTTCCGACTTGAGTTTGCTATGGTCTGAGTTTTTGCTTGAGGTCCAGTCCCGCGTTTGGGTGCTCTTCTGCTATCAGTCTTAGGTAGCTTAGCGGGTTCGTGTTGCGGTGTGGCTGCGGTTGTTTAGGATTTTTAGGCTTCGGGGGGGGGGGTGTTGTTTCCATGCATTGGGAGTGTGCTTTCCCTTGTTGTTGGTGCATCGGCATAGTTTATGTGGTTCTCGTCTGTATTTTCTGCCTTGGGTCTCCTATCTCGGGCAAGGGTTATCCGGCACAACTCTAAGGGATTGAGGCTTCGGTCTTCATAGCATCTAGTCGTTCAGTGGCGAGTGGTAAAACAGTTTGGTCCCTCAGCTTCTTTGGTTTGATCTCCAGTCGTCTTGCTCGTGGCTCCTAGTGGTGGAGCAATATAAAGAGTGGAGGTGGGCAAACTTTAATAATTTCAGCTTTAGATGTCACGCTCTTTTCCTCTCTCGGTGTATGGCGCTCGCCTCCTCTTTGATGTCTTCTTTACCTGCAATGACCCTGACTTGTGATGCTTATCAGTTGGAACTAGCTCCATCCATCTATCGGTTTATGCTTTAGGTTTGTAAATTCGTTTTCGTTTTGTTGTCTTGCTCTTTTTGTGTCTCCGGGGATTGTCTGTTAATCCGCCGGCTCTGGCTCCGGTATCGTCTTGTGATAGCCAGCTTTAAATTTCTAAGTTTGTATCCGAAAACGCATACGATCATGGTAATGAAATGGTAATCTTTCAGTGAAAAAAAAAGAAGACAATAATACTTTTAAAATTAAAAAACTAGCATAGAGAAAATATAGTATATCATACTTATTTTATTTTTTAATTAACTATAAAAATGCCATTAATTTTTTTTTTTTTTTGCATGTTAAAATAATAATAGCATTTTATTAAATTCAACAAACATTGTTCATCAATAATACCTCGTATGATAACAAGAATCGCTATTAATTTATTACAATGTTAGTAATTTTATCAGGTATTTTTAACATGTTGACAATAATATCGTAAATGTGTAACTTCTTAACAATATTATATAATATCAGTAATTTGTTAATGTAGAAAATATAATACTAAATCATCTACCTTACCATAAAAATCATGATAAACCAGTTGACATATTATAAAAAAAAATATTATGTTAAAACAATTATGATATCATAAATAGAATTATTGTGCTAAACAAGTTATCGTATTATAAATTATCGTATTCTTTCAGTAATTATTATTTAAAACAGTTAACAAAGAAAATCATATTAAATGTAGTTCAACATATAAAAATATTATTTAGCAAATAACAATCATAAAAATAGCAAAGGACTTTGATTTATAATTGTATGTACAAACTGATGAGAGATGTAAAACTTTTATGTTTAAAAGGTTAAAAGAAAACAAAAGGAGTGTTATGTCAATTTCTTAAAATAAACACTATTCTAAAAGGTGTCAAAGTGTAAACCTAACAAATCAATATTCTATGTATATGAGTTACAATTTCTCAACTTAAAATGACTAATCATCTAGATATTTTGTTCAAAATCCATATAAAACAAGTATAACAGTTGAAAGCAAATATTTTTTTATTAACTTATCAATTTTTTATATATTTCACTCGTAAGAACTAAAAATATCAATTTTTTTTTGAAAATTTCTTTTTTCGAATTATTCATATAAATTGCAAATGCATATCAAACTGTTGAATTATAAATTATCTTCACTAACTCAAAACAATCCATCGCGAAAAATAAATTTCCTCTTGTTAGTCTTATATATTGCATAACTCAAATTAATATTTCAAATTCAGTACAATCAAATTTTATATATGTTTTCTGTTTCCAAAATCTCTGCTTTGTGTTTCATTAGCCCATTTATAACTCCCAGTCCATTTGGACATTTGCAGTAAACGATTGGAACGACAAAAGAAAAATTATTGCAAAGAAAGAAAACCACAAGGCCTGAAGTTAAAATGCAATTATGATGCAGCTTTCAACAGTCATACTTTAGGCACATCAGGTTGGGTTGTACGGGATTCAAATGGACAAATGATTTGTTGGTGCTCCACACATTTAGGCACATCGTCATCTCCATTAGAAGCCGAAGCTAAAGCTTTTCTTGCTACTATTCAATGTCTTTTCCTTCAAGGTTGATCAAGAACATTGAGTTTGAAGGTGATAGCATGAATCTGACAAGTATCCTCAATAGTGAGTCAAGATTTATTGCCATACAACACATTGTCTCTGATATTCATTGGTGGAGTAACCGACTGAGAAACCCTTCTTTCCAATACATCTCAAGGAAGGCCAACAATGTTGCTGACATAATCTCAAAAAAGACCACCAAATCATTCTTATTTCTTTTCCTACTCTTCATATGATCAGCCACAGTGGTTATATTCCTTGTTATCCAATGATCTTAATAATGTTGTAACAATACCTCCGTAATATTTAATGGAATTTTTTAGACGGAAAAAAAAAGGTGGAATTTGCTTGGCTATCATAATTTCTTAAAACATCACAAGAAGTTTCACCTACAAATAAAATAATTAATATTATCAAAGATAGATTTTGTAAAAAAATGAAACACTCAGGTGACAAAATAATAATATTTATTATTTTTATCATATTTTAAATGTGTGAGAAGCTTAAACAATAAAAAAAAACATCATCTAAAAGAAAAATGCTCTCTCTTTTCTCTCTCTTGCGAACGGCGAAAAACCCTAATCGCCGTCACCTTCGAGTTAGATCTACTCACTTCCCTTAGATATCTCAGTCCTTGTTGTTCAGATCCTGTCTCCACTCAAGTCCAGCTCTAATCTAAGCTCTGGATCGCTGTGTTTCGGGGTCTCTCTGTTCTCGAAAGTTCTAAAGAACATCTATCGGAGCAAAAACCTAGGCTGTCTGCAAGGTAGTCCGCGGAGCAAGAGCAGTTTTCTAAGAATCCGTGGAGTAAAGATTGATTTGTCCTTCGAAGGGTAGGTCCTCATTCTAAGCTAACCAAAGAGATTGAGCAGATCTACGGCTTAACCTTTCCGTCTCTATGTGTTGATTACAACTATTAGAGTTTAGAACCGCTAGCGCCTTGGATCTTGCTTCAAGGACTGTGTTCCGGTTAGGGTTTCACGCTCTCCTTAGAGTTGTGTCTCAGCTTGTCTGAAGCCGTATTTCGTAGTTCTCTCTCTTGACAACTGAGCAACGGTTCGCCGGCTTGGTTCTTGTTAGCAGACTCTACTTGTTGTGTTATTAGCCTCTCGGGTCTGCAGTATTCATCCGCTGTTAGGGTCAAGCATTAAGATTGTCTCATCGAGAGTTGAAAGGCACTTTTCCAAGCTTGTCGGAAATACTTGCCTTAATGGGGAAAAAGAAAGAAAAAGAAGTCATCACCTATGACTCCTCAGAAGAAGATGTCCCTTTCACCATGCCGGATTTGCCAGAGTACTATTCTTCGGAAAGGAATGTACTAAGTTTAATTGGCAGAACTCTTAATCCGGAGTATCAGGTGATGAAGAACCTGATTACGGAGATGCTAAGGAAATGGCAGAAAGTGGGGCGAGTCAGAGGTATTGCGCTAGCTAAAGATCGGTTCCAGTTTATCTTCAAGTATGAGCATGACCTGTTAGAAGAACTGGAAAAAGGTATGCATACCTACAATGTTGGTCTCTTGCGATTGATAGATGGGTTGAAAGACCTCCTCCAGACTACCTTAGATTTGTGCCAACTTGGGTTCAAATGAGAAATATACCAGTCAACCACTACACTAAAGAAGCCTTGACAACTTTGGGAGAATTTGCTGGGGAAGTGATGACGGTTGCATTTGATCCGACTCAAGCTCAATACATGGAGTATGTCAGAGTCAGAGTTAAGCTGGACACGGAAAAGCTTCTAAGGAAGTCATAAATTATCAATCTTAGGTATGGAGATTCCACCACAATCTACTATCACTATGAAAGGGTGCAGAGGAGATGTACCAAGTGTCAGAGACTCACCCATGCCCAAGATAAATGCCCTCGAATCCTTAGAGTCCAAGTGGTTGGAGGTCCTCAAGTACAGAAGATCATTCCTAGCCAAGAGCCTAAGATTATTCTAGAATCAGATCCCCTGTTTGGTATCCTTTCAGAAGACCAAGTTGCGATTGATCCAGCCACTGGGAGGAGAAGAATTACGGATGAGGTGCTAAACCAAATGAGGAACTATATGATCTCAGATAATGGAGAAGACTGGAAGATCAAGAGTAAAAGGGTCCAACAAACAGTGGAAGATGCAGAAAAAAGTCCTATGCTGGCTAAATCTATTCTTAGGCTGGAACCATCTCATGAATTCACCAGAGATCTGAACAAAGAGAAAGGTATTGTGTATGATTATGAGGACCAATCCTCTCAAGCTCTGAAGGCACTGAGAAGCTCAGGAGAATCAAGAAGGATGACTGGTAATGATGATTCCAAATTCATGAGTGCAGCAATAAGAGCCAACTCATCTGTTGCGTCTGGAACTCGTATCAGATTTACAGAGAGTGAGGATATTATATCGGCTAAGAAAAGGATTTCATCACCTGATGTGTTCCAAAGGCTCTCTCGCTCGGAAGAAGCAATCTCTGAGTCTGGTGAGAAAAAACAGAGGTTTAGGAAGAGACCACCAAAGTCTATTAGAATGGGTGGTAATACCAAAAATCTGTTAAGCCAAAAAGCAGAGAGTCATCAACATCAGAAGAAGAAGAACCAGAAAACAAAAAAGAAGAAGGAAGTGATCAGTGACATCTTCAGTGCTGATAAACCAAGGAAAATGAAACCGGAAGACTTACGAGACATGCTTGATGAGGCTGGTTCATCCAAGGTGGTCCCTCAGAAGGGACTGCGAAAGCAGTAATGGCTCTAATAAGTTTAAATTGCCAGGGCTTGGGCCGGACACTTGACCTGGTGATTCCTCGTCTCAAGGAGATGCGTCAAAACCATTTTCCTGAGATGCTTTTTCTTATGGAGACAAAACAAAAAAGAGATGTGTTAGTTGATTTACAAGAATGGCTTGGTTACGATAGAGTTTTTACAGTGGAGCCTTCAGGTTTAAGTGGAGGGCTGGCATTGTTTTTCAAGAAGAGTTCTGAGGTGGAAATCTTATTTGCGAATAAAAACATTGTTGATGTTAGTATGGTTATTGGAGAAGTGAAGGTCTATGTGTCATGGGTGTATGGTGATCCTGTAGAAGAAAAGAGACATCATGTGTGGGAAAGAATTCAAAGGATAAAACCGACTCCGGATGCTCCCTGGTTAATGCTTGGAGATTTTAATGCAATCATGCATAATGGAGAAAAGATGGGTGGCCCCTTGAGAGCTGACAGTCACTTCAAACCCTTCACTGAGATGCTCAGTATGTGTGAAATGCATGAACTGCCAAGCAATGGCAATAGTTTCACTTGGGGAGGAAGGAGACACAAATTGTGGATTCAGTCTAAACTGGACAGATGTTTTGCTAACAAGAACTGGTCTTCTCTGTTCCCAGCCGCCAATCAATTATTTCTGAATAAAAGAGGCTCAGATCATAGACCCGTTTTGGTCAAGTTCATTGCTTCCCAAGACTCCTTTAGGGGACAGTTTCGTTTTGATAAAAGACTTCTCAAACAACAAGGTGTCTCATAAGCAGTTCTCAAAGCTTGGACTGGTAATCATCCAACCTGCAATAAAAAGGTGTCTGATAGACTGAGACATTGTAGAAAAGCGCTCAGTGGTTGGAAAAGAGAGAACCAGTCTAACTCGAGAGACAAGCTGTTAATGCTTCACCAAGATCTGGAGAAAGAAGAATCAGCTTTCCCCCCCCCCCAATGGTGATCTAGTCCATCATTTAAAAAAGAAGATCAGGAAAGCTTATAAGGATGAAGAAGAATTTTGGAGCCAAAAGAGCCATAAGAGGTGGCTTAAAGTTGGAGATAAGAACACTGGTGGCTTTCATTCTGCAGTCAAAGGTACAAGGGCAAAAAATCTTATCAGTTTCTTGCGTGACGAGAAGGGGATCATTCACAAAGCTGAAGCTTCTAAAGGCCTGGTAGCCACAAAGTACTTCCAAAAGTTGTTTACCTCATCAAGACCTACGAGCTTTGATGTGTTTTTCCAAGGGTTCCAGCCTAAAGTCACCACTGCAATGAATGAAACCTTGATCCACCCAGTGACAAGAGATGAGATTAACCAAGCAGTTTTTGCTGTCAAGGCAGCTAGTGCTCCAGGGCCTGATGGGCTCACAGGACATTTCTTCTAGCACTTTTGGGGTTCTGTAGGTGATAAAATCTCAGAAGAAATCTTAAACTTTTTTAATCATGGGATCTTGCCTCAGGAATGGAACTATACTCATCTGTGCTTGTTGCCTAAGATCCCTCACCCGGAAGAAATGTCCCAGCTTCGACCTATCAGCCTCTGCTCAGTATTAAACAAGGTAATATCTAAGGTCATGGTGAATAGATTGCAACCGTTGATGCCGGATATTGTCTCCCAGTTTCAATCAGCCTTTGTAGCTGAAAGGCAAATTAATGATAACATCATCCAAGCCCATGAAACAGTGCATAGACTGGCTACTCATGACTTTATATCTAAGGATTTCATTGCTATAAAGTCAGATATGTCAAAGGCTTATGACAGGGTTGAGTGGAGCTACATAGAGGCAGTTTTAAAGGCTTTGGGTTTTCATCAGATTTGGATTAATTGGGTCATCCTCTGTGTGTCAACTGCCATATATTCAGTGTTGATCAACAACCAAGAACATGGTCTGATTGCTCCTCAGAGAGGCATAAGGCAGGAGGACCCTTTCCCCCTTCCTTCTGTGCATAGAAGGCTTATCTCACCTTCTGTAAAAAGCTGAGTTGGATAGGGAATTATCAGGTTTTAGTTTCTCTGAGGAAGGCCCTGCTTTGTCCCATCTCCTTTTTGCTGATGACAGTCTGTTCGTTTGTAAGGCAGAGTTGGCTCAGGTGGTGAGATTGAAAGAAATACTCAAGGCGTATGAAAAGGCTTCAGGACAATGCATCAATGTTGACAAGTCTTCTATAAACTTTGGAGTTGGAATCCTTCCAGAAACTCAAGAAGCTTGCAAACATGCTCTGCAGATTTACAACAGGGGAGGAGCATCAAAGTATTTGGGGCTCCCAGAATTTTTCTCTGGTTCTAAGGTTAAACTGCTTGATTATATTAAGGAAGGATTGAAATCTAAGGTATCTGGTTGGTTTGCAAAGGCCTTATCCTTAGGAGGAAAAGAA
This sequence comes from Orychophragmus violaceus, assembly GCA_030180135.1. Taxonomy (NCBI): domain Eukaryota; kingdom Viridiplantae; phylum Streptophyta; class Magnoliopsida; order Brassicales; family Brassicaceae; genus Orychophragmus; species Orychophragmus violaceus. Next base: position 5,907,119 of record CM058238.1, on the reverse strand, counting down.
GTCCTCCTGAAGTCAGTTGCGCTTTCCCTGCCTGTTTTTGCAATGTCAGTCTTCAAATTTACCAAGACTACTATCAAGGGTCTTAACTCAATCATGGGGAATTACTGGTGGGATAGTAATGAATACAAGAAGAAAATACATTAGAAAAGCTGGTCTAAGCTTTGTTTGCCTAAGAAGTTGGGAGGGCTAGGCTTCAGAAACTTAGAAGCTTTCAATCAAGCCTTGTTAGCCAAGCAAGCTTGGTTTTTGCTTCAAAATCCAGACTCTCTGGTTGGTGAACTCTTGAAAAGCAGGTACTTCCCCAACTCTCACTTCCTGAATGCCAATGTTGGGTCTCGGCCCTCCTTTGCTTGGAGAAGTATTCTGTTTGGTAGGGAGTTATTGCAGAGAGGAATCAAAAAGATGATAGGCAATGGTGATTCGATCCTGGTATGGCAGGATAAGTGGTTGTATGATGATGGTATTCTTAGATCTCCTCTCTGGAAATCAAATCAAGTGGTGTACAACCTTAGGGTGTCCAGCCTTATAGATGTCCCTTCTCGGAGATGGAATATGGTTAAGATCAGGGACCTTTTCCTCCCTATGGATGTTGAGATCATTCTCAAATTGAAGCCAGTGGTTACCAAACCAGATTTTTAGATCTGGAATTCTACCAAGAGTGGGTCCTTCACGGTGAAATCAGCCTATGATCTTGCAGTTGCTTCCTTCTTAGAGGTGGAGTTTGCTGAAGCTTCCCAACAACCTTCCACTAACCCCCTAAAGGAAGCTGTCTGGAAAATTATGACTGCTCCGAAGATTAAGAATTTTCTCTGGAAAGCTCTCTCTGATGCTCTTCCGGTTGGGGAGCTGCTTCAACTAAAAGGTGTTAAGCTGGACACTAGGTGTCAATCTTGTGGTATGGAGGGTGAATCTATCAACCACATTATGTTTTCATGCCATGTTGCGAGACAAGTGTGGGCTCTTCTTAATGTACTTGTTCCTGAAGGTGGGTTCCATGACAGTTCAATCCTGGTCAATATGAGCTATCTCCAAAGATTTTACAAGGACAAGTCGGTTCCCTGGTTGATTAGACGGTGTTATCTGTGGGCTTTGTGGTACCTGTGGAAGAATAAAAACAAAGTGTGCTTTGAAGGGGTGTCTTTTACTCCTCAAGAATCTATGGCTAAAATCTTGGAAGAAACTGATTTCTGGTTCCAGGCGCAGGAAGATGAAGCTCTTGAGGCTCCAAGATCACATTGTGTGAAGTCCCCTGCAACCAGACAGAAATGGGGTAAACCCCCAGTGAACTGGCTTGCTTGTAATGTAGGTGTCTCCTGGTCGAAGAGAAATCACATTGGAGGTGTGGCTTGGGTTCTCAGGGACTCGAACGGTGTGGTGTTATTACACAGTAGGAGGATGTTCCTGCGTATAGATTCCTTACTCCAGCTTCAAATCAAAGGCTTGTTGTGGGCGGTACAAGACATGTTCTCTCTTAAAAAGGACCGCGTGATCTTTGCTATTGATGCTGCTGATTTAGTTGGTGCTATCCTAAGGCCAGAGGCGTGGCCATCGTTCAGTTTTTACTCGTCGGAGATCCTTGTTTCTCTCAACCTCCCCCAGGCCTTTAAGGTGCAAGAGGAGCGTCTCTCATTGCGAGCACGGTTACCTTTGATGGTCGCTTCGGTTTGTACGTAGCGGTTGGCCATTCCTTTTGGCTCGCGGGGTTCTTCGCTGGTGAGAAAAGCTAGTCCTCTTTTTGATGTTTCCTATAGGCTGGTGTTTTTTAGATTTTGTTGGCTTTTGTTTTGAGGTTGAGTTTTTGTTCCCCTATTTTGACCTGATTGTCTTGTATCCCACAAACATTGGCTATGACCTTGTTATGGTCACTTATATACCAATTATTGACAAAAAAAACAAAATGTGTGAGAAGCTTTTGAGAGACTTCCACTACATCTACAAGACTACAACCGTTCGTTTTTTCAATAAAAATGGACATTAACATAAATCGAAGCCTCTATAAAAGCTGGCCCTTGACATGGAAATGGGCCCGCCTTTCACTGTTACGAAATTTCGTTTGTCGTCTGTATCCTAGTTATTTAATATACGGTTATTCATTGTTACGGTAAAGGCAAAATACAGCGTTGATTAGTGATATGTGGTGTCGCCTGATTATAATTTAAAGTTCATGCATTTTCGGGAATGCTACATTTTGTTAATCTAATTAAGATCGGAAGTACTTGAAACATATGTCATCTCACAGTTATTCTACTTTCATTTCTTTTTCATCGCAGTTCTCAACACTATTGTATGAAAATCATTTAACAAATTTGAGTTCAATGTACCTGTTTTAAACCTTGCGTTTTGATAACTGGATTATCCAGAAACTACTCTCATCTCCAGTTAAAAAACTCATAAAATATTGTATATTATTGTTTCTCTTACTCTATTTTCCCCTTTTATTTTCATTGTCTTTTGATGTCTTTTTCTCGTTGGAAGATTTTATTCATTACTGAGATCGAATACGTATTTCGAATACAAATATAAAAGATTAAAATTAGTTATCACAACCTGATATCAGAATTAAAAACCGATAGATTCAAAAAAAAAATTAGAAACACAATACACACAAGACAATAATAGATAACAACTTCAACCTATACACCATAAGACCTATAACTAGAACAGGTTAACACTTAACACCAACTAAAAAGTTGTTAGGGTCAGATCGAGAGTAAACATATATGATAATGAAGAGGCAATGACTACTCCACACTAAGAAAGAAAAGAAACATAACATTTGAAGCTGAGATTTATCGAGACTTGGCCCAATAACATTTGAAACGTAAAGTCCTTTTATGTCTTACATACGACTTTTTATATAAGATATGTTTTAATTGTTTGATGCATTATTCCAATTTTATTGGATGTTTTTGAAGGAACAACATTCATTAATTACTACAAATTATATATATAATAGAAGGATGTCTCTCCAGGAGCATGACACCTCAGCATTTCAAATGTGTGAGAGCTTGACACCTGGTTTACTAAAAAATTATGTGAACCAATCAAATGTTTTTGTTTGTACACGTTTTAACCACAGAACTCCAATTGTACACGTTTTCCTTATCGGTATTGGGTATATCGAGACAGTATCTCTTCCCTTAATATCGTAAAATGCCTCTCGAAAAAATTGACCGATGCAGTCACGGATTCGTAAGTCGAATGATATGAACGATTGGTTCTTGTGTTTTACCTTTTTCCTTGTCGATTGAGTCTGACCATTCGTCTCCTTTTGTTATAAACTTCAGGCAGTTTAGATCAATGCACACCGGCGAAGCATAGGGCTGGCGAAAGGAGATCACGGAGCCGGTGGTGATGACAAGAAGGAGATCACCAAGTGGTGTTAGGTGTTCTTGTGGAGAAGGGTTTTGGGGAAATGGCTGATTTAAATGGAGAGAGTCATGGTTCGATGATGAGGAAGAGTTGTGTTGTTCTGCCAAGCTCGAAATTTTCGAGACGTATGTGTTTTAGGTTTGTGATTATATTTGTGGTGTTTTGTGTTTTGATTTGAATCACATGGTTGCTCGATTGTTCAAATTGAGAATGATTTTTATCAATAATCATCAGTTCTTGTTATGGCGATTTGTTTCTCTGGTTGGACTAATTCACTCTGGTTGGAAAGGTAGACGTAGACGTTCATTAATTGTTTGGTAGACTTAAGAATCTCAGGTGTATCACTTTAGTTTGAAGGTTAGATTCGATTCAGTAGCTTTTTCTCCTCTTTGTGCGATCTTTGAGTTGTATATATAGTTTTCAAAGTGTTTTAGCTGGTGAAGGTGAAGTTCAATATGAAGAAGCAGATTATGGATGAGTATGAGAATTTGTGTCTTAAGAAGTCAATGATGCCGCCTCCTCCTCCGCTTCCTTCATCTCCAGGATATGGATCAAGAAAGATCGAGGGAGACAACATAACGAATATACAGATCAAGAAGTTCTGGAGGCAAAAGCAGATCATTGAAAAGGAGCATCTCTTTGCTGCTATTAAGGCTGCAGCTCGTGTCAGAGCCCGTAATCTCTCTGTATATCCTTATGGTTTTAAGAGTTCTTCTGCGGTTTTTTAGATCATTGAAGAGGAGCATCAATGTTTTGTCAATAAAGTTTATATAATTTCATGTTTTTAACTTGGAGAGACTCTTTAGATCAAACTAATTATTTAGCTCGTGGTTCTGATAGTGATATATATTTCAGGATGAGGACTACAAACGATTTGAAGAAAGTTTGGACATGGAGGATCCGGAAATGGAAGTTCATGAGGGAATAAAAGACTAGTCTCTGTTTAATTCTCACCTATAATCTTACACCTTGAGCATATATCTTGAGCCATCTGGTTTTTTTCCTCAGCTGTTTGAATGTCATAACATGGTCTTAACTTTGAATGTGGACTGTTAATTATCTATCAGGTGGACGAAGAGCAAGTATGCATACTTTGATAGGAATTGCTAGTTTTATTGATCAAAAGAAAGAATACAGAGACCAAGAGTATGTTCTTGAAGCCCCAGTCCTCTTGAATCTTCACAATCTGAAGAAACAAGCCCACACAACGATTCTCAACTAATCGCGTAATCCTATCTGTACAGTCTTCTCTCTATTTATACTATTTGGCTCACCCTTTCAAGTCTAACTAACCCTTCTTTGCTTCTTCTTCTCCAGGTGCCAGCTCAGCTCCTCCCTTTAGAGTGGTCTATCACATACTCTTGTGATCATATTATTACCCTTTCAAGCGTCCACCACCAGCCCATGATCATATCAATACCCCCCCTCCGGAGACCCAGCTTGCCCTCAAGCTGATTACTCTTCACACTGCATTGGCTCTTATAAGGTTCCACATCAAGAGTGATCGCTTCTGGCTCTAACACATGATATGTTGTTCTGCTGGAAACTTCAGTTAAGAAGATAACCTTGTCACTTGTCTTGTTTACATGAAAAAGTCCATGATATGTGATGTGTCTTCTCTGAGCAGCAGTCTCGTACAGATAATGTTGAACACTGAGCCCATATATTTGGACTTTAAGCAATAATTGTGCTCTGTTTGTAACTGTTTTCCCCAAATTCAAAATCCAGTGCAGACATTTTCCAGTCATTAGCAGCCGTAGTTGCTTTGTATCAATTGTTTCCATGCAATAATCGAAACACACCCTTTGCCGCAGCAACACAACGACTCTTTCAATGTGAAGCTCTGTTTTCACTTGAATATGCAATGGTAGAAGCATAAAATCTCTCAGCCAGAACCAGTCCAAAAAATCATTGTGCTGCAGAGGGTTCTTTCTCCAACAAGGCCATACTGCAAAACCGATTCTCTTTTCCACCGTTGAAGAGTTCATATGTTGCTGCACTGAAATCAACACGGCATTTGTTTCATGTACAATCATCGTATCATCTGATCTCTCCGCACCCAACCTGATCTCAATTTCAGAAGCATGAAATGTTTTTCCTATGACATAGTGCAAAACAGGGTACTCTGTTGCATATGACTGCACTATCCAGATTCCTCCATTCCAAGCCACATGCTTCTTCAAGCCTTTCTTGGAACATGACAGCATCTTCTGTCGAATTATGGATGCATCTTCAGCATCTTCCCAAAGGATTATGAACAAACGTGAGTACAACCACAATATCCTCATCTTCAGTTTGTTCATTTTTTGAGCATCAAATCCTTGTATAATCTGGTCATACTCAGGTTTGCCATCAACTATTGTCCATGATTGCTTCTCCTCAATATTTCCACTTGTGTCCAACACCTCTGTATTACAGCTTGATTCCGCCCCATGATGTTGTTGTCTTCTTCGTTTGTGAAGACAAAATCTGTCAATAAGAGTAATGGAACTCCCACAACTGAACACACCCAGCTCCTCCACGTATAGAAGTTCACATCTGAAGCTGCTGGGGATATATTTGATCCATTGCAGCATTGTGGTATCAAGCAATAGACTCTGATATCTCTTTGCAAACTCATCGCCTAGTGACTCAACCACTGCCATTTCAGCTTGGACCGTCTGATCTACAACCCCTAGATGGATCGCTAATAGACCAGTAACACTGAACCCACATTGTTTCTTGAATTTGTACTTAAATTTCCATGATTTTGGTATTCTTCTCTGTATATTCCTGTGCTTCACTCTGGTTACTTTTAGAAGCATTAAATCGAACAGTTGGCATGCACAAAGTAACGTGGTGATACTTGTTGATTTCTGAATAGTTCCAGCCACTTTCAATGCTTCTAAAACGCAGTAGTGCTCATTGTATTGAACAATCCCAACACCAGTGTTAAAACCATAGTGGAAATCAGCCAAAAGATGATTCTTGACCCTTCCGATGTCAAGATTCCGATCCGCAACTACCAAATTCATGCCGTAAACTCCTACCAAAGAATCACCAGCTCTAGATTCCAAGAAAGAAACCCGTACCTGAGGTATTGCAATCGAATCCATTGATGCTATCAACTCTGTTTCATCTCCCGTTTCAGCTGTCAATTCGTTTTGTAGGATCGCCTCATTAACAGTCGCTTGCTTCACCCACTCGACCTCATGATTGCATTTTCTCGCATCAAGCGTTTCTGTTTCAAGAAAAATGGATTCCCGATTTTCCTGATGTGAGACAAGCAGATTTGAGTTTTCGATCTCGTCAGCACAACTCGCTGAGCCTTTCTTTAGCCAATTGAACAACTCTGTGAACTTGTCGTCTATCGACGCCATTGACGTCTTCAGCTCGGTCTTAATCTCGGTCATCGTCTCCCTAAATTGTTGATTTGTTTCTGTTTGCGCTGAAATGTGATCCATCATCACTTGCGACAACGTATCCAATGTCCATGGTTGTTGCTGATGGTGATCGCCGGTTGTTTGTGTAGCTTCCGTCATCTTCTTCGCGTAATCTTGCGATTGTTCGATCCGAGAACGCCTCACCGCACCAATTTGATAGGAATTGCTAGTTTTATTGATCAAAAGAAAGAATACAGAGACCAAGAGTATGTTCTTGAAGCCCCAGTCCTCTTGAATCTTCACAATCTGAAGAAACAAGCCCACACAACGATTCTCAACTAATCGCCTCCTCCTATCTGTACAGTCTTCTCTCTATTTATACTATTTGGCTCACCCTTACAAGTCTAACTAACCCTTCTTTGCTTCTTCTTCTCCAGGTGCCAGCTCAACTTCTCCCTTTAGAGTGGTCTATCACATACTCTTGTGATCATATTATTACCCTTTCAAGCGTCCACCACCAGCCCATGATCATATCATACTTGAACCAGCCTGATCTAGGATCCGCAGATTCACTGAAGAGAAAGAGGTTTTCTTCTTATGTACCAAACAAGACTGTGTTGGCAAGATCCAGCTCTTTATTGGTAGCACGACCTCATCCGTTGACGACTGTCACATAATTGTATGTTCTTTCTCCAACAATTCTTAGATTGGCTATGTTTTATTCTGTGAGATAATGCTCCCACTAATTTATGTGCATTATTTTTGTTACAGAGCCTGTTGTGGAGACACTAACATGTGATTTGCTACTAGAAGCTCCCACATGTGCCCAAAAGTTTCATTCTTAAAACTTAAGACAATGGATCTTGAAAATGGTTGTTAAGTGTGTTTCCGATTCAGTTCTGTGATATATCACCCTTCTATTTCTCACTGGTCAAAATTCTTTATTGCAGCCTACAACATCAAATAGTGACGCTAGAATCAACCATGCTAGCATCAATTAGCGTAAGTCTCTTTGATAATGTTTATGATATTTGGTGAACAACATTTTGATATTCAAACCAAATTAATTAGTATTACTTAAAATCTGTGTCTAATGTGTTTTCAGAGACTGGATTAAAGCGAGACCGTGGATTCAATAATAGAAGGGGATTCAGAGACTGAAAATTCGTCTTGGAAGACACTAAAATGGCCGCATCTGGTGTGGACACCGCAGCTACATAAGAGATTTGTGGACATGGTGACTCATTTAGGGATTAAAAACGCAATGCCAAAAACAATAATATAGATAACGAAAGTCTAGCCCACGAAAACGTATTTTCTTCCTTGCAGTAATACATACTCTATCTTAAATATTTTAGTGAGGAGAGATTAATAGAGTTATATACAAAAAGAAAAAGAGAGATTAATCAAAGCTTTGGAAATCGTAGTTATTTATATTAATTTTGATGTAATCAATATAGTGAATGTAATGAGAGCAAACCATAAGATCAGAGGAGGGCTTGTGCGTTTTATATTTGACAATATAGAAATGTTAGTTTTTCATAACTATTACAGTTTTCAAATGTTATTTTTGTTAATGTGTAAAACCTATATTAAATTGATTAAATAAAATCTTAATAAAATCAACCCGCAGCGTTAGCGCGGGCACTAACCTAGTAAACACTATAAAGAGAACAACCGAGGTTTTAAACGCCGTTACTAGTCCATGGATTAAAAACCGGATCAAAATTATCGAACCGAACTGAATCGGTTTTTTGAAGAACCTAACTGAATTGATTACGTGTCAATAAACTGAACGACAGTTTTTTAGTGAACTTCGGTTCGGTTCGGTTTACCCTAACTGATTGGTTAACCGAAACCGAAACCAAATACATTAAAACTCTTTTTCCCGCATCCTCCTTCTCTGTGGATATAGTGTTTCAGGTTTTTCATCTCGATCATCTCCGTCTGTTTATCTCAAAGCTAAGCGAAACATATACTTATCTCACAGTCTCATCTAAATCCCAAAACTGAATTCGGCGGCCGTGCATCGTGTTTTTTTAGGGTTAGATAAAAGATGAAGAAGAAACACAGAATGTATCATTTTATTAAGTTTAATGAATTGGGTTCAAGCCCACAATAACATTTTGTGCAAACAGAAAAGATTTGGCTTGTTATTATATTTTTCACTTTAAAAAATGAACCGAATTAACCAAAAATAACCGAAAAATCTAAACTAACCGAACTTATCCAAATTTAACCAAAACTTCGGTTTATTTCGGTAAAATAAAAAATAACAGAAAAACTTTGGTTAATTTCGGCGAAAAGTTTTTTAAAAAAAAAATCAAAAATTGAGAAATCGAATCGAACCAAAGAACCAAAGTCTCAAGCCTAGTCGTTACATACGATTATTAAGATAATTAATATTAATTGTTTGGTAAAAGTGAGGGATGTTATAATGTTATAAGATTCAACGAGCTTTAGACCACAATCTGGTCTTTATTTGAGTTCTTTTTTGAGAAAAGGCATAAAATAGCACAAAAAACATACTTTATCATAAATATAGCACCAAGAGAAATAATTCATATTTTTAGCATTATTTTAATTATAAAGGCTTTTATAGCATTATATAATTTAGGGTTTAAGGTTAATTATTTAGGGTTTAGGGTTTATTATTTAGGGTTTAGAGTTTAATATTTAGGGTTTAGGGTTTATTATTCAAGGTTAGGGTTTAGTATTTAAGGTTTAGGGTTTAGTATTTAAGATTTAGGGTTAGGGCTAATTTAATGACAAAACATATTTTTGTGCTATTTTTATGATTTTTCTTCATTGGTGCTATATTTTTGACAAGTCATGTTTTTTGTGCTATTAATGCGATTTGCCCATCTTTTTTTGATCAAATATTTGAGAAGTTCTATTTCTAGAAAATGTATACGTAGCAAAAATGTATACGTGGTTGAATTTTTGAATAAAAGAAAATGTGAAGCCTGTAATATTTTCTTTCTTTCAGTCGTGCTATTTCTAGGAAAGAGACAAGACTCTAGACCTTGCCGGTGAAACTGAAACTCGCACACATGTAAAGACCAGTTACTCACATGTCCATTCCATTGATATACTATTTTAGTAATATTTTTTGTGCCAAGTATTTTAACAATTTGAACCAGTTCCGCAAATCATATTTTCAATTTCCCAACGTAAACTATTACTATCAAGATAATAATGTGTCGTCTATGGTTAACACGATTAAGTATACCTATCTATAAATAAACTATTTAATTCGTAACATAAATCATTACAATATTCTTGAAAAGATCAAACTTCTGAATCACGTAATCCTTGGCCATGGCATATATACCCAAACCTTGATATAGTAGAATCAAACAGATTTGAATTTGAATGATAGAATGTCCACCGAATTCTTCGATGGCGTAATTATTAATATATATTTTTGTTTCCGAAATATAATTAAAGAGAACACAGGTAGTTATTAGTTACAGTGAAATGTTGCAGAGAATTATTACTCCTCTTATTGACTCAACTCCCAGCGTTAAGAGTTTAATATGCCTTGACTTTTTAATGTGCCAGCTATATCTTTTACTTTTGAACAAAAAAAAACATTTTCTCAAAATGAAATTTATACAAATGTTCGCAACCAGGAAATCAAAGTTTTTTACGTAGAAAACACTAAATTATGTAAACTAATTAAGAATCTTATGTGTTGGCAAAAAAAAAAAAAAGAATCTTATGTATTACTGGTGGTAATTATATAGTATAGTTATTTATATTGAATTATAGATATATTGCTAGGGCACAAATATTAAGAGAGGGAGCTTCTATTCTCTCTTTCTTTCTTACAATAACACTTTTGTCCTTTTCCGTTAATAGTCCTAATCCCAAGAGAGTCAAACCATCCTCTAATTAAATTATTACTCTCTCCGTAACAAAAGTATTAGTAGTAATTAATTACACTGAATAGTCTAATCCAAGATTCCCGGGCGCTGGTCTAAAGGTATCATTGTACAAAATTAAAATTAATATATTAGCTTTTCCTTTTTTATCAGTGACATCTTAATTAACACTAGCCTGGCTGACACATGAAACTTCGATGCCGAAATAGCTCTAAGATCAAAGACGAATCTTTTAAAACATATACACGTGATTTTTGTGTCTCCCGAGATCATCTTAAGCAGTTCATGTTATCATAATTTAGTAGAAAATCTTGGTTAAGTGATTAAACTAATCCGTAACAGTAGTTACCAGCTTGCATCTCAGAAATTCGTTATCATTCATCAATTATCGTCACATGCCAGACACAATCAATACTCTATTTAATAAGCCGATTTAATGTTAGTATTAGCTACTCCATGCATTATTTATACTCTTTACATCTCGAGGTTCTGATACTGTATAGGACTATTTAATAAACTTCCATCAGATAACTACTACTCATAGAATCTCTTTATATATTTATCTCCCTTTCTATGATCTCTCTCTGTCTATCTTCCAAAGAAGTAAAAAGAATGAGAATCAAAGTAAGTAGTAGTGGTGAAGAAGGAAACAATGAGTACAAGAAAGGTTTGTGGACCGTAGAAGAAGACAAGATGCTCATGGATTATGTCAAAGCTCATGGCAAAGGCCACTGGAATCGTATTGCCAAAAAGACTGGTCTTTCTTTCTCTCTCTAGATTTGCTTCTTAAAATAGGTTAATAGTTCTTGCTTATGTATACTTAGAATAGTAAGTCCCAAAAGTCTAAGCTTTAATATTCTGCACCTATGTACCTCGTTAAGTTGGAATATTACTGTCTTTATATGGGTGATAAACTGATGGCTTGATGCTAACTTATGGGTTAAAGTTCCTCATGAATTGATAAATTGTTTATACCAATTAGGTTTAAAGAGATGTGGAAAGAGTTGTAGATTGAGGTGGATGAATTATCTCAGCCCAAATGTGAAGAGAGGCAATTTCACAGATCAAGAAGAAGATCTTATCATTAGGCTCCACAAGTTGCTTGGCAATAGGTATAATAAATAAGTTCATTTATTACATTTACTTCGATTTATTTTTATCTACTTTAATTGAACTAATTGTTTTCGAGAGAAAGAATATACTCCCTCCGTTTCTCAATATAGGAGGTTTTAGAGTTTTAGATTTTTTTCAAAATATAAGAGGTTCTCACATTTCTATGCAAATGTTTGTGTTATTTTAATATTAAAAAATTAAAAAGCTATCATACAACTAAAAAGTTTCTTGGAAATCTTGAAAAATTAAATTATTAAATGATATTTTTTGTTTAAAGGTAAAGAAAGTAAGTTTTCTTAATATGTGTGCATTACCCTAAAACCTCCTATATTGAGAAACAGAGGGAGTATTTATTTATATCCATTTCCATCACTACAAATAATACTCCTAATAACTATTTGTGTTTTCTTCTCAAACTTGCTAAGGAACACATGTTTTTATTTTTTAATTTTTCATAAGCCATTTATAAAACTAATATATTGTTGATATTCATATTATAATTAGGTGGTCTTTGATTGCTAAAAGGGTGCCGGGTCGGACGGATAATCAAGTGAAGAATTATTGGAACACGCATCTGAGTAAGAAACTCGGAATCAAATATCCAAAAACCAAGCCGAGCAATGGTGATACTGTTTATCAGATCAATCTCACGAAACCAACTGAAACAATATTAGAAGAAACAAAAATCTCGAATATTAACGATAACAATGAAATTCAAGAAGATCATCGTCAAGGAAGTAACTATCTGAGTTCGCTTTGGGTCCATGACGATGAGTTTGAGCTAAGTACACTCACCAACATGATGGAGTTTATAGACGGACACTACTGCTTTTGATGTTTCTTTTTTATTCGTCTTGTGTGTATCTTCATAGCTGATCAAACACTAATACATCAACAATCTTAAGCTAAAAGTTGTTGATGTGGTAGTGTATGATATTGGCTAAGTCGTCTTTTAATTAGGTTAACTTTCTTGGGTTATATATATGCTTGAACTCGATGCATCAATATATGTTATGTTTGTTTCTTCCTAAGCATTATATTTTGTACTTTCTTGTGTGAAATGTTCATATAAATCTTTTAAATATTAGTTCAATTATAAATGAGTAAGGATAAGAGCAAGTACAACGCTGTATGTTAGCGTTGGTCCTTAGCAAAAAAAATATATATATATTGTGTGGGTCTCACGTGGACTCCACAAAAAATTAACAACCGAGCTGCTAAATCTCTTAGACAATGACTGCCTCTTAATTGTTCATGCCACGTGTCGTCTTGTGATTGATCCGTTTTTTTTTTTTAGGATCCGAAAAAAAAATTATTAAAATATTTTTTTTAGAACCCCAATGGAGTATCACCATTGGGGATGCTCTAATGGCAAGTTATAATATTCAAATTTCATTTAGAAAATCAAAAGAAGAAAACCATGTGTTTACTAGCTCCTTTGTTGTCAACTACTTAAAATTATAAATATGTAACAATATTATTTGTGTTTCCCAAAATTTTGATGTTCGTTCAAATGATTTTAATGTACTTAGTAACCGAGAAATTAGACAGAACCCTTGATTGCCCTGGCGACCTTAATTTAAACAAAAGTAAATTAATGTAGTCAGAAATAATACTGTGTCAAATTTACGTTCACGCTTCCCTATAAAATTCTATAAATTTCTATGACAAGGCTGTCCCATTTCTTAATAGTTTAATTTATGTTTTTTGTCTTTGATATTAATATGTTCTTTGAAAGTTTTGTTCCCCACCCTTCATTGATTTTGGTTATACATTCACTTAAATGATACATTGCTACATATGCTGTTTAAAATCTAAGTCGACGGTTTTTATATGATCTACAAGGGAACACGTTGGTCATGTATATATAATGGAAAGCTGAAGGTTCCCGAATTTGACCAGGTCGATCTTAGTGTAACTAATATGGCAGCCATATATATATATATATATCTCCATCCCACACAACGGTTCTAACATTTTAATTCGTGACACTACAAGAAAAAATCTTCAAATTGACGGACAAAACCGTCAGTAATCCGTCAATTTAGGTCTTAACTGACGGATTATTGATCGAAAAAATCCGTCAGTTCCAGAGCGTCAGTAATTGAAATCCGTTAATAATCCGTCAGTAATTATTGACGGATATTTAACAGGAACAATCCGTCAATAAATATCGACGGATTATTGACGAACTATAAACTGAGGAATTATTGACGGAAAATAGACGAAATTTTTACTGACAAAATAAATCCGTCAATAATTTGTAATGACGGATTATTGAGAGATGATTATTGACAGAATATTGATGGATTATTATTGACAGATTATTGACGAATCATTACTGATAAATTATTGACGGATGGTTATTGACGGAATTAATTAAATTAATGAATTATAATTCCAATTTTTATATATATATAAAATATTTAAATTCGAAAAATAAAATTAAAATATTTGAAATATATTATTGTTCAAAACAAAAAAAAACAAAAAGTAAAAAAAGTTTATTTATTACAATAGCAACCCCTACTAATCCAAAGATTGCGACGATCCCGACGGTCACTCTTGCGGTTCTCGGTTTTCTGAAGAAGTAGCCGCCGTATCCAGATTGGACCAATGCACCTTCAAACCTTCCCTTACGTCATGAACTGGTCCCTTTGCTCTCTACCCAATAAGCCATCGTTTCTTCTACTCGCTAAGGGTCTTCGTGTACTTATCCGAGGCTTTGCTCTCAGTCTCCTCGTGGGTAGACAAGATCGATGCTTGCGGAGTAGTCGACACATGTGTCTGTGATACACTCGCACTGTCAATTTATTAAGCAAGATAAGGTAAGCGAGGGACGAAACAGCCAGAAACAAAAGGGAGAAAAAAAAGACTCCAAAATTATATGCAGGCACCTGTAAGCTGCATCCGCAAATGCAAACGGGTGGGGGCTCAGTTCTCCAAAGCATGCACCTTTATATTGTTGCATCATATGGTTGGTGTAAAGATGTGGTATTCTTCTAAATGGGATTACGGCAATTAGAATATTCCCTGTGGAAGTCTGGAAGAATATATATACATTAGCGCAAATGCCTAGCAAAGTAAAAGAAAACATTGACGTTCAAGAAGCTTCAGTCAGCAGAGGAAATATAAATATATATAAGTATTTGAAGTGAAATTCAAATAAATACTGACATATATGTCGTTGTTATCAAATCTTGATTTCATATTTTGGAGGACTCCTGGTTCATGTAAATATGCTAGTCTTGTCATATCATCCACTCCAGAAGCTGGTGCTTCAACATCTTTTGGGTATGCATTTGAAACTTGAACAGCCACCTAACAAAACAAAGGATTGAATAACTATCATTACGCAAAACATTTAGAAACGAAAAGTTAAAAAAGAACAAATTACGTAACTGTTACAATATCAAAATCTAACCACAAAACATGTAATTGAACCAAGATTAGGGGCTAATTACAATCGTAGAACGTCTAAATCTCCAAAAACCAAACATGCAACCTACAAAAATCTTTCTCAAAACCTAAAAACAAAACAAACATCAAATTAAACAAAGGGGTTTAGAAAACTTACATATTTAAGAGGGATTCACGGTGGCAGAGGGCGATTTGGCGGTGATTTCGTACTGAATCTGTAGAGAGAAGGCGGAGGAGTCTATAGAGAGAGAGAGCTTCGTAGGAAAAAAAAGGAAGAAGAAACTAATCTCAAAATAATAAATCCACAAAACCCGTCACTAATCGAAAATTTAATTTTTGGAATATTTTTATTTCCCGGTTAAACTAAAATTTTCCCGGTCAAAGTAAAATTTCGCGGTCTCAACAGACCAATAAGTGACGGATATAAACCGTCAGTTTTTGAATAATCCGCAAAATGATCTTCGGGTGCCTCGAACCCGTGACTTGAAGGCTGGATCGAGTGAAATATATACCATTCTGCCACATTACGATATCACGTACAAACGCTACAATAAATTTATATAAGAGTTAAATTTGAATTATCAGCAAAAAAATATTTGCGGAGCGTCGAACCCGCGACCTGAAATCTGGGTCGTGTGCATAAACCATTATGCCATCTAGATTAACATGATTGTATACTACAATAGAATTTATATAAGTTAAAAACAAACCAGAAAACCCCTAAATGAACAGTAATAAGGATCCGTTAATCATCCGTTAGTAATTACTGACGGATTATTGACGGTTCAGTGGTTTAGGGTTAGTTTTTAGCCGTTTTCCTCGTTTTAACTTACCGTTACACAAATAAATAATGCTATATAGGCAATTTAATGAGTTCCAAACTCTATTTCCACAAAATATAAATTTTATAAATTTAATTTTTCATGGTAACTATAACACTTATGTAGGTGCATTGTACATTAAGGATTACTTTGTAATGAACATGTTGAAATATGAAAAAAAATCACGTAAAAGTATTAAATGATTATTTGAAGTATTATGTAATCAAAAGTTGCGTAAAATATGTGTTTGTTTCATTTAGGATTGTTTGAGATGTGTTTTGAAACCCTAAACCCTGAATTGTCAGTATTCTGTCACTAATCCGTCAATATTTTCATTAGTACGTCAGTAATCCGTCAATATTTTGCCCTCAGTAATCCGTCAATAAAATCTGTTATACTAATATACGGAATATTGACAGATTACTGACGGATTACCGACAGATAGAATCCGTCAATAATCCGTCAGTAATTACTGACGGATTTTTTTTCGTCGATAATCCCGTCAATAAAGACAGTGTTTTTTTGTAGTGTGATTAGAAAAAAGCAACTACGTACGAAAATTTACTAAAAAATGAAAATAGATTTTTCATATATATTCATGTTTATGCAAAGGGCCAAATAGATCCCTCCTTCGACTCTAAACTGCTACTGTGCTAGAAAGCCAATTAAGAAAATAGTTCAAATGAACTCCTTATTGTCAACGAAAAAAAGCATCAATTTAGTGAGAGCTTTCATTCATATTTTCTCCCCCATCAAAGACGTTTTATAAACTCTTGGACCCTTGAATTTGTAAACTTGTTATATTACCATGTTATAAATCGAAATCGACTTAATAAAGAATAGGTTTGCTAGTGAAATATTCACTGCCTCCTGCAATATTCAACATATTTTATCATGAACATTGTGATAAAATAATGACATTCGAAATATTATATATATAGATAAGGTCAATACAAGGACACCAGCACTTTGATCAGTTACTGCTTTTAGCTTGGTTCTATACGTGTACGGTAGCGCTTCCGCTTTGATCTTTTGCTTCTTTTTGGCCAAATCCAGGAGCCTGCTTGCTTGTGCTTGAAGCTAACGCTTCTTTTCTTCTTGTTCCGGCACTTGCTTTTAAGTTTAAATGTAACTCATTCAGTCTGATCTTTTTTTACACGTATTTATGTGACACTTTTGTCGAATCCAGTAGCTTGGTTGCTGCATGTTATGTTCTTTCATGGTTAGTTCCCTCCTTTTTTTTTTAAAGTCTCAGTCTCACACGCGGCAGGAAAGAAAAACAAGTGTATTTGGAATTTAATAGCACCAGAAAGTTTTACATGGACAAAAACGAAAACAAATATTAAAACAAGGAGCTATTTGTAAATTTACTAGCTATACAGTAACAGAGCACTGGAATTCTTTTATCGACGGAGTCTGCTCATTCCGGCGAAAACGCCGATCAAATCTTGTCTGTAAGGTAAATAAGTCTTTCTTCTCATATTCACCTCCCTGGTGTTAGTAGACTTATTCGACGCCGTTTTATGTTTCCCTTTCACTGCGGGCGAGCCGCTTCCGCTCGACGAAACTAAAGGCACACTTCCGCCGCCGTCGCTGTGGCTTCTTCTCAGAAGATCCTTGAAACGACAACGTTTAGGCTCGCTCGTGGTCGAAACAGCTCCGTCGCTGTGGCTTCTCCTCAGAAGATCCTTAATACGGCACCGCCTCGGTACGCTCGAAGATTTACTCTTGGAGCTATTGCCTCTCGCCGGAGATCTGATCGGGCTCCAGAAACAGTAGTATCTTCTCGGGGAAAGGTCCTCCGGATCTTCAGACTCGGAAGATGAATGCGACTGAGACGGCGAGGATAGATATTGATCAATAATATTCCATCCACGGTAGGAAAGATTCTTCGAGGTGACTCGATCGACAAGGGCTGCCACGTCATCGTCTCCTTCCTCCTCCGGTGAGCGCTTGAAAGATTTCGTCTCCGTCGTCGTTGAGAAATGGAAGAAGTCCTCTTCACGTAACGGCAATGTTTCGAACTCGAATTTAGCTGTGTCATCGCCGTCGACTTTAACGGAATAATAACTCTGCGACTCACGGACAACTCTAACGGCGGCTTCGACGATCTTACCGTCACCGGAGGCGTAAAAACTGAAGCTGGGGCTAAACGACACCGTAGAAGAAAAATCTTGCATTGTTATGTGATCTTCGGTATCTGTAATAATTTCTCTGTTCTTGACTCTGTTCATACACTTGGACTTTCTCTGTATATATATGTGAACCTGCTTGCGTGTGTCTAGGCGTATAGATGTGGATGTTTTGGTTTACTTGAGCATCAAGAGAAGGCGGCTTTGGCAAGGAAACGTGATCTATTTCTTTTGTTTAAGGATAATTGGTCGTTTTATATGTATAATCATCTAGTTTTCAGGGAATGTTACGTCAAGGCTGACGACTAACGAGGGTAATAAGATTTTCTAAAAAGAAACGATTTAGTGATTACTTATAAACTTTTAAATGATTACAACCTCAAATTGTGCTGCTTAGTCCTGGGACTTTTAACCGAACCGAATTTGCCGAACCGTACCGAACCGAAAAATTTCGGTTCGGTTCGGTTCGGTTAATTTGGTTCGGTTAGTTCGGTGGCTTTTAAAATTGTATTCGGTTTTCGGTTCGGTTCGGTTCGGTTCGACGAACCGTCGGTTAACCGAAGTTTTTTTTCTTTTTTTTTCTTTTTTTTTATAAACCAAAATTAACCGTTTTTAACCAAAAATATTAAAATTTTCGCAAAAAACCGAACCGAACCGAAATAACCGAATATACCCAAAATCAACCGAATTAACCGAAATTACCCGAACCAAACCGTACCGAATAACCGAATATATCCAAATTTAACCGAATAAACCGAAGTAACCGAAATTAACCGATTTTTCCGAAAACTTCGGTTAGTTTCGGCAAAAAAAATAATAACCGAAAAAACTGAAAACCGAACCGAACCGAAATTTATTTCGGTTAGTTTCGGTGAAAAAATAAAAAACCGAAAAAACCGAAAAACCGAACCGAAACCGAACCGAAAAACCGAAGTCTGCTATATTTTTGTATAGTGATGCTTAATGCTTTAATCCCAAAACTAGATTTTGACCCGCACTTTTTATTTTCTTTACAAATTTTAATTTTTATTTATTTTATTATTAGTACTTTAGATTTTTTAATTACATAATATAATTTTGTTTATAATTGTTAAACTCACATTATAAAAAGTAGTTAATAATTTACATTTTTAAAAAAAATTATGTGTTATTTGGAAAATGGTATATCATAAAGAAATAACGATTTCGTATTTTACATTTTAACCCGCGTTGTATCTTAAGATCACGATTTAGAAATAATTTTTTTTTCTTATGAAAACAAACATTTTGAAAGTTATTTGATATACGTTTAATATTTATTGCATTTATTTATAATATTTGTATAGACGAAAATATATTTTTGCAATTTAAATTTTCGTATAATTGAAATTGATTAATTCAACTTTATAACTTTTTCAATGAAGAAAGTTAAATTTTAATATTTATAATCGAAATTGGCTAATCTATTTTTCAACACGTGTTATAATGGTATATGATTTGAAAATTTGATAGAACAATCCGTTAAAAACTGCATTCAAACATGAAACATAACTTGAACGCATCATAAATTTCAATAATATAAATATTGAATAATTTTAATATTTTTATTAAATTAAAAATATATCAATTGGAATTAGTTAAACTTGTGCAAAGTTCATTTATAGAAATCGAAATTGGTTAATTTATTTTTCAACCCGTTCTTATAATAGTTTAAATATGCTGCAATTTAATGGAACAATCCGGTAAAAAATGTAATCGTAAAAAAAATATTTTTCTTACGAAATAAATAAATTTAAAATATTTTATAAGATTTTGTTATACTATAAAAATAATTATTTATATTTGAAAAAAAAATAAAGAAAATATTAATTAATGAATATTATCTTATATATACTAACATAATTGATGTTTAAATTATTTAGTTATATTAATCAATTGATTTAATAATAGTTTCATATATAATTAATTAGTAAAGCAGAACCCATTATATTTAGTTTGTTTGGATACATGTTTAGTAATTGTCTTGTTTGGAAACTTCGATAGTAGAGAAAATGTTATATTCCGTAATTACCCTTAATGAATATTAAAAACATCCTTAAATTTTTAATGGCATTCTTTGTAAATAACACATGACCTAAAAGTTAGTTTATTTTTGACTCTAATTTTTTAATAGTATTGATATGATTCTGAAATCTGAATATGATATACTGGTTTTATTAAAAACTGTTGCGTTGAATGTGTTCATTCATAACTACTTTGCAAATATAACCGATTACCGATAGAATTGTATAAATATTTTTGGATGGACTACTATAATGATATGCATTCTTGTGTTGACCAAGTTGGGCATACACACAAACATTTATTAGTCCACTTGTTAATATTCATCTCTTCAAACAGCATCATTATTGAACATTATATTGGCATGTTATCAAACACACCTATCTGTTTATTTATGTTTTGAGATCTTTTATTCAAACTAGGGAGGAACCCCGCAAATGCGCGGATTTAGTTTAATTTGTGAATATTTTAAATATTTTAGATTTAAAATTAATATATTTTATGTTTTTTTAAATAAAATTGTCTTTTTATTATCTTAATAATCATATGAGAGAAAATGCACTAATATGCATATTTTATTTTAGTTTATGTTTTAATTAATATGATTTTGTATTTTTGATTTATTATCAATCATTTTTTACATCTTTTGTAAATTTTTATTTTGTATGATTTTTGTGTGGATCATCCTTCTAATACTTTTACACATCATTTTATAAATAATTTCTTGTATTACCATAATGTTTTGTATATATTTCATTTTGTTCTTCTTTTCTCTATTTCATATTTTACCTTTGCTAATTATAATAAATTATTGATTGAATTTATATTTAATAATTTTTTAGTAATAAGTTTTTTTTTCAATCGTTCTAAACTATTTTAATATAATATTCTAGTTTTGATCTCCTGATTTATTTTATTTATTTATATTTAATTAATTATTTCTTATTTGTGAAATGATTAAATCATACAATATAATTAATTTAAATATTATATAATACAAAAATATATGTTTAAAACATTTAAAGATTAAATTTCGAATTTTATTTATTTTATATTTATATTTCAGTAATAGTTTTAAATATATTGATGATGTGGAAATTTTTATTTAAAGTGGACCAATCATAAGAGGCTGACGTGTCAACACAAGAGAGCCTTTTCTTCTTCTTTTATATATAGGATATGCTTTATCCGTTTCATAATAAAAGTGTTATGTGACCTTTTTGTACAAACTTTAAGCAATTTTAATTATATCCCTATTAGGATATTATCAAACTTTACTAGTTGAAAATGTGAATTACATAATGTGGTATTAAAATATGATTATAGTAATCTTTATTGTTTCTAATACATTAAAGAAAATATAAAATGACATTTATATAAAACGAATGAAGTTTGTTCAACAAGTTTTTGTCAAACAATTCTAATGTTTTATTTTCTTGATATATCTTGGAAGTTCCAGGTCTTTGACCTTTAGTCTCCTTCGGTGTCCGGAATCAGCCGTTGATAATACCACGTTTAAGGCGTAAATCACTCTTCCCAAGTGGACTTGAACTAAGGACCTCCTTTGTCAAAGAAACCACTAGATCAAGAGCCACTTGGTATTCTAATGTTTTAAGACATCATAAATTTAATATTTTCTAAACATGGTATCTAAGCACGAAATAGATTGAATTGGTTTTGTGCCTCTGTAAATCACATATCAAATTGTTCACTGACAATAATAGAATTGCATGTGAATACTAACCTTTTCCATATATATATTTTTTTTGTTTCTAAATGGCTTTATTAAAAAAAAAATTAGACACAAGTGGAAAGGTAAATAGTCGAAAATAAAGAAAAATACAAAACTGCATACTCCCAAACTAAAATCCCACAAATGGATTTGGTTTGACTTAAACCCAATCATAAAGAAAGAACCTCTGAGCAGAGAAGTGATGCCTAAACAAGGCATAACGAAAGGACTACAAGGCAAAAACCATTTTCGGTATACCGCCAACTGTGACAATGCCTAGAAGAGCAGAAAGTATAGCCTCAAGCCGCCAAAGTCATGGTCGGTCCATCACCACTGCCGCAAAGCCTCTCGCCCCAACCACAACAGTCCTTTTGCAAATAAAAGGGAGAAAACCGACCAAATGAAACATGCACCCGAAAAACCTTTCACCCCCTCGAAGAACATAAAACCACCACTACCGGAACTCGGCGTCGGAGGAAACGAGAAAGACACCGACCCATAAAGACAACAAAAGTAAACCACCGGAAACAACATATGAGAAGGCCCTTCACCGGATCCGATCTTTTCAGATCAAAGATTATATAAGCCGCCGCCGACCAACTGATGATAGACTTTTTCATAGGTTCTAGCTCAATTCCTCAAGTCTACTCATGTCATTATAGTACTTAAGGTATCAATACAGGGAGGCAAGAAGAACAACCAATCAAGAATGCAAGAAACTACTCAAGCTAAGCAAATCAAATAAAAGGGGTTTATCTAACAACCTAAACAATCTAAAAAGGAAATAAAGCAAGAAAGAAACAAAGCAAAACACTAAACAAGAAGCAAATAAGATAAAAGAGGGTCCTAGGATGAGGCTATGGAGACTAGATGGTTTAGAGACAATCAATGATGCTTCAATCAATCAAACATTGCTAAACAAGGCTAATGATCATAATTAAGCTAATCACATTCTCATGTTCATAACTCCTATGCTAATCAAGCAATCATTCAATTCTCATTTGCAAATTACAAGTCAAGCATGCAATAATATCCATCAAACACCTTTTAGCAAAGCTAATCCTTAGGCTAAGAACATTAATCATTAGACTAATCCAATCTCTTGGCACTAATCCCTTTGACTAATCCCTAATCAAGATCAAATTATCATTTGTGATTAAGAATCAAGCAAGCATTAATTTCAAGTTCTCATTACCAATAATCACCTTAGACAACTAATCTCTTAGGCTAAGATATGAAAATCCTCTAAAAAGTTCATTCAAGCATTTCATCGAACACCTTTCGGGCATGAAAAAGCCTAGCATCTAGATTCAACAATTCCTTGCAACCTAGCATAGAGCACAACTAATTAGATAAGGATCATTCATAAATAAGTCCTAAGCATCACTAATCATCACATAAACCACCTAAATCAACCTCATCCACAAGACCCAAAAACTCTACTCTCTAATCTTCATTGTTCTCACAAAACCCATAAAGATAGTATGAGATAACAAGATTAAAGAGAGATTAAGAGAAAAGATTAAGAAGATATAAAGAAGTACTTAGATTAAACTCAAAATCAAAGATTACAAGATCCAAATCCTAAAACAAAACTATGCTTAGGTAGCTTCGGGTTCCAAAAACCCATAAAAGAGCATTTATACAAGAAAGGGTCAAAAATGGCAAAATGGTAATTTTTGGTAAGATGGTTCGGTTGCTGTCTGAGTATGCCCGCAAGCTAAACCGCAAGCTAAACCGCAAGCTAAACGGCTCGATTTCATCTCTTGCTTGCGGTTTACTTCAGCCGCTACACAAACCGCGAGCTGGTAAAACGGCCATAACTTCTCGACTACGGCTCCAAATGACTTGTAACCAACTCCATTGGAAAGCTAACTCAATTTACTATAACTTCTATTAGATGCTCCAGAAGCTAAATATGCACGGAAAGGCTTCATTTTGCTCCATCTTTCAAGCTCACCAGTTTGGTCCTTCATCACCATTTCACTTGCAATCACTCATTTGGACTCCAAACTCTTCCAAACCTCCTTAGCAACTCCAAGAACCTACAAAGCATAAGAAAACACTCCCAAGAACAACAAATTATGCAAATCCTAACTCTAAATGCACTTAGACTCTAAATGCAACAAAGAACAAGAAAAGAACATGAATGAATGCAAAATGAGACTAAAACAAGAATTTAACATATGACTAAATGCATGAAAATGCATGAATATCACCAACACAAAGAAACTCCAAAGCAAAATTAGAAACAAATCTGGTTAGATTTAAATAAACCACATGGAACGAACCAAGAGAGGATAGAAGGAGATGTCCCTTCACGACTCCGACGGCAAGCGTCGAGCGCCAAAATATCTCCATATTTCTGATTGCCTTCTAATATGCTAAGGCCAACTCCAACCCAAAGACATATCATCAAATTTGACCCATCTTCAACTCCAAAGTGATAGCATCTTGGACGGTATTTTTTTTAATTTGGTGTGGTATTGTTCATAAAACACTAAATAATAATAATAATAGTAATAATATTTTATTCTTTTTTAAAAATATAATATTAAATTAATTATTTAGTAATATGATTAAATTGTAGTTTTTCAAATGACTAATAGTAATTATATAAAATTTTAATTATAACTAATAAAATATTTGTTTTAAAAATATATTAATAAGAAAATTAATTACAAAAGTAAATAACATAATAAATATAAATCAAATACTTAAACATAAAATTACATAATTAAAACAAACATAAAATTACATAATTAAAACAAAACACAGATAAAATTATATAATTAAAACCAAACACACATAAAAAAATGCAATAAGCTAATTTTAAAGACCTATAATAAATTTAAAAAATAATCTAGTTATATTCGGGAAAACCATTTAAAGAATAATCTAATTGAAACATTAATCTTAAATTATAATATAATTTATCACTTGATAATTAATATTTATGTTATTTTAATTTATGCATTAACTTTTTTTGTCTTAACCGATTGTAATCTTAAATTTATTTGTAATTAATCAATTATCGGAACAATTAGTATTTATTAAAATTATTAAAATAATATAATCTAAAATTTATAAGGAATAATGTTTTTAGTATAATATTTGATGTTGTGGTTGGAGATGGAAAAAATATATGGAACACTAAAATTGGTGTTTTAGTGTACCCTAAATTTGATGTTTGGGTTGGAGATGCTGTAAACATTTATTAAAATAAAAGTATATATTATAAAAGTGCATGATTATTTGAAAAGTATTTCAGACATATTTAGCCATAAAGAAACAATATTCCAGATATATGATTGTCCTTTTTTTTAGCAGAAGAAACACTTTTCATTCAATAAAATTAAGCTACAAGTCCGATGGCTTAGCTAAGATGGCTTTGAACCTATTGTCTGATATATGATTGTCCATGTTATATTTTTCCAGGCACATGCCTAGAAAGACAATTAAAAATGAAATTGTACTGTTATCAACTTTTTGTCTTTTCAACAGTGATGAAGTTTTGTTTTGTCAACATCATCCATGAGTTGTAAATTTGTAATAAAGCTCTCTAAAAAAAAAAAAAAGTATAAATTTTATTTTCCTGGTAATTGACATACAATTTACAAATAGAGTTTTTGTTTTTCATTTTCATTTTTCATTTTCCACCAGAAGAATATTGGGTAAGAATATTTTCATTTGTTACATAGATGAAATAATTACCGTGAGAGCAATTTCCAACCAATCAAGAAGCGGGGTTGACGTTGACCAAATAAAGAAGCAGGGTTGACCCCAGCAACACCTCCCCTTGTGAAGCAATCATCTCTTCGCCAGCTTGATCGAGTCTTTTAGTTTTTTTTTCTTCTTAATTTAGAATATCGGTACGATATCTAAGTGACAGAACGATAAACAGAACCCGAGCCGGAACTCGGTTCAGTATCCGGTAAACTTCTACAGAATCTAAATCAAGAGTTTCTGTTACTTTGAAGGTATAATTCGATCTTTTTAATAGTAACCAAAATCCGCGAGTCTTAGTGGTCCTTGTTAGGGTCATTCTTGTCGGGTTGTGAAGTCTTGGTTCTTTGAGTCTAAAAGAGGGTCTTTCAGCATCGTTTGGTTTAGCTGATGTTACTGTTGGTGGGCCGTGGGCTACATCGGTAAGTCTCGCTCAAGCATCTCCGCACGGATCAAGATATGCAAGTCTCAATTTGGCTCTGATTGGTTTTGGATTGTATCGATCGTCTTCTGTTTTAGATGTAGGTTTTGTTTCCGGGGATTTCTGTTTATTCCGCCGGCTTAGTTTCCCTTTATGGGCTTAGTTTCCGGAGAAAGTTATGTTTTCTGCCGGCTTTTGTATCCCAAAATCGTATTCCACCTCGTATAAATAAAAGTATAACTTCAGATGAAAAAAAAAAAAAAAAATAGTAACCAAAAATTTCGGAGCCTTTGTAATTATATAATAAGCATAGACCAGTTTTAACAAACTTATCAAGAATAAGATTTATTCATGTATTGTTTTTCATCAATTTTATAACTATAATTCGTCTCAACATTATTTTCATCATAAATTATAAAATTGTTAGATTTAATCATAACCGAGGTGGGTTACTTCCCGGTTCACAATTTGTCCAATTCAACTAATTTGTGATCTGGTAAATTTGATCCTAAACCGGTACACAATTTAACCAGTAAGATCGGGTTTTTGTAATGTATATTCACACGGTTAAACCGTTTCTCTTAGCTCCTCTCGAGATTCTTTCTGCTAAGCAAAAAACAGACGACAGAAAAGCAACACAAGAGGAGGAGAGAAGTCGACAACGAAGAAGGGAAGAGAAAGCGAGATTCAAATCTGTCTATTGCTACGAATTCAAATAATTTCTGATCATTAGCAGTTCGATCGCAAATTATCAAGCTCCGCCGCCGCCTCCGCCGTAATTGACGGCGGTGTTCACGTCTCTTTTGTTTCTGCGTGATAGGAGGACCCCATCAGCAGGATAAGTCAGCTTAAGTAACGCCTCCTTTGATTTGACTTGAGGTCAGCGTTGTTTCTTCTCCCAGATTTGTTTCTGTTTTTGTTTTGTTTCTTTCGAATTCGTGTCTGTAACGGTAAGGGTTATCAGAAGATTTTCAGATTTGTATTCTCTTTCTAATTTCTACATAATTTATATTTCCATGGTTCGGGGGTTTTAGTTTTCTTCATTGTCTCTAATCTGATTGGGATGATGGTGATAACAAATTGTGTGGTGTAGAAATTCTGAATGCGCGTGAAGGTTTATACAAGTCTTTAAATTATTGGGTAGATCGAGAACGAATGCGGAAACAACGATGAACGTCCTTATAATTTGTAGCCATATATATTGGTCTCCCTTCTTCACCACGAGAAGTTTTTAGATGAGCATTATCCTGGACGTAATTGTAACGCTTGCATGATTTAGGGGAGTTTGATGGTTGTGTCCCAAAAGGAGATGTTTTCGAGTTACGGGTTGTCGGATATTTCTGATTCTGCTATGTTATCTATCAACTTGAGTGACATGAAAACCTCTTCTTCATTTTAACTTGAACCGCATTTTCTGCGCAGATAAAGATATTGGTGGTATGTCATTGTTGATATCTCCGCATTTGCACTGCGTTGAAGGAATGTAAAATGCTGGCGCATTGGAACAAACCACACAAAGATTGATGCTCTTGTCAGTCGACCTCTCTTGTAAATTTTTTGAAGGTTACGGAGTCAAAGGTTTATAGCATATGCTTTAAGAAGATAACAAAATAATTATGGAGTCGGTTTCAGAGAAAAAATTTCCTCTCAATGCAAAAGACTACAAGTTACATGAAGAAATTGGAGATGGTGTCAGTGCGACTGTGCACAGAGCTTTGTGCATACCACTTAACGAGGTAGTGGCTATCAAGGTTCTTGATCTGGAAAAGTGCAACAACGATCTGGTAAGCACTCTAACTCATTCTTATTCTAAAGTATGAAAGAACGGCTTGCTGTCTAGTGTCTTTTGCCAGTTTACTTTTCTAGTCTTATTTATGGCTGGCAAAGTTTTAGTTTTCTCCCTTTGTATTTCCTGTTTCATGCTTTGATGCTTGCGAGTCCAATTGTAGTTTAATTGCCTTCGAAAGTAGAGCACCTAATGAATCTGTCAACCTCGGCGCATGTTTCAACCTTAATTTTATTTTCTTTCTATGTTAGAGTTTCACGAGCTTAAGCTAGATGTAAAGAATTAGATGCAGTTGTGAACATCACATAATAATTTTTGTCTCTGTTAATCTGAATGAAGAGAAATTGAATTTCTTGTAGGATGGGATCCGGAGAGAGGTGCAAACAATGAGTCTGATCAATCATCCAAATGTGTTACAAGCTCATTGCTCATTTACCGCTGGGCACCAGCTATGGGTTGTGATGCCTTACATGGCTGGAGGATCCTGTCTTCACATAATAAAGTCTTCATATCAAGATGGATTTGAGGAACCTGTTATCGCTACTTTACTCCGTGAGACTCTGAAAGCTCTTGTATATCTTCATGCTCATGGACATATCCATAGGGATGTGAAGGTATATGGTAGCAAGCATTTCCATCTAGTATTAGGACTTTCCTTAATTATCTCTTTAAAGTAATCTTCCCATCGGTACTATGTTACTAAGATGAAGATATTATCGTTTTTATCAATACATATGGCTTCCTTTTCAGGCTGGAAATATATTATTGGACTCCAATGGTGCCGTTAAGCTAGCAGACTTTGGAGTATCAGCTTGCATGTTCGATACAGGAGATAGACAACGTTCCAGAAATACATTCGTTGGGACTCCCTGCTGGTAACCTTTTTCAACATTAGTAATGCCATGTTCTGTAGGTATATGTGGATACATCTTAGACATAATTTCTGATTTTATGCTTGTTTCTGCATAGGATGGCTCCTGAAGTCATGCAGCAGCTACATGGATATGACTTTAAGTAAGTTGATACTCTGTAAATTCTAAACTCTGCATTTACGCTAAAACATTGCTTCCCCACCATAATACTTAGGTTTATTGTCTGATACATTTCTTCCCTGTCACAGAGCAGATGTATGGTCATTTGGAATAACAGCACTTGAACTGGCACATGGTCATGCCCCATTTTCCAAGTATCCGCCAATGAAAGTAAAGTTATAATGATGCCATTTGATTTGTTATTGATTTTCACTGCTCTTTTGCACTCAGTTTATGTATTTTCTATTTGTGTTAATCATCACTGTAGGTTTTGCTGATGACCTTACAAAATGCACCTCCCGGACTTGACTACGAGAGAGACAAAAGATTTTCAAAAGTGCGTGAGTCGTGACAGTTTTTCTGTATCATTCTAGTTTCTTTTGTTTCTTTCCACCTCAATGGTCGCCTGGCCTTAACAGGCCTTTAAAGAGATGGTGGGTACCTGCCTAGTAAAGGACCCAAAGAAGCGTCCAACTTCAGAAAAGCTTTTAAAGCACCCTTTCTTCAAACAAGCGCGCCCACCTGATTACCTGGTTAAAACAATTCTAAATGGTCTTCCTCCATTAGGTGAACGCTATAGAACAATAAAGGTATCTAGCCCTTCCCTTAAACTTATTCTGTCTTTTGCTGGGAAGAAAAATGGCTGGATAAGCTTGATTGATATGTGAATTCTTCCTTTCAGTCAAAGGAAGCTGACCTTCTAATGCAAAACAAGTCTGAGTACGAAGCGCACTTATCACAGGCAAGGATTAGGAAACAAAAATTACACCCATCTGTTGATAATATTCTGCAAAATGTGTCTAAGCTGTTAATTTTTAGCATGAGAAATGCAAACATCTTCTGGTAGTCGAGTTTGATTGTGTGTTTGAATTATTTACATCTGTACTCAGACTTCCTATTTCTCTGCAGCAAGAATACATAAGGGGAATAAGCGCTTGGAATTTCAATCTCGAGGACCTAAAGAATCAGGCTGCCCTTGTAAGTTTAGCACCTTTCTAACTAAGTTAATTATACAAGGCAAGTGACTAATTTTCTGGCCTTGTAGATTTCAGATGATGATTGTTCACATGCTGAAGATCCTGATTACAACAGAAAGCAATGTGAAAGGCAGGATGAATCTGTTCTTTCCCCTGAAAGGGCTAGCAGCTCAGCAACACCTCCCAGTCCGGATGTATTATTTGAAACGATTCTCTACACTCTTATCAACCCACTTTTGGGAATCGAAACACAAGTATTTTAAGAATGATCTTCTGCTGCACGATGTCAACTCAACATGTCTCTCTTTGTCTTCTTCTTTTCAGGACGAATTAAACGACATACATGATTTAGAGAGTTCTTTCGCCTCGTTTCCAATCAAACCTCTTCAAGCACTCAAGTACGTGTTCTCTAAATTTATACTAGCTCCTATAGATATAAATTGTATCCAGTCGAACTCTAAAGGCACACATGATGTGTTTTCATTTAGTAGAGCAGTTTGACAAAATGTGCTCCATAAGTATCCCTTCTGTTTAGTATTCCAAAGCTACTACGTTTCTAAATTTTGAACGAAGGGTTGCACTTTATTCTACCTGTCCTGTGATCCAGAGGCTGCTTTGATATCGGCGAGGACGAGGATAATGCAACTACTCCTGATTGGAAAGATGCAAGCCTAGTGAGTTCTGGACAACAGCATTTAACAAAGGCTTCTATTGGATCTCTGGCCATCACTAAAGAAGAGGACACTGCAGCACAAAACTCTTCTTTACCACGTCATGTCATTTCTGAACTAAAAAAATATTCGAGCGGTTCAGTTATACCAGAGAGTACATTCTCTCCAAAAAGAAACTCATCCGAAGTTGACAGGTTAGCATTCTCAAAACTTATCTTGACATGCGCCATTCACTTTGAAGCTCTTATTATTGAGTGATGAGTTTTTTTAAAGGCCACTTGAATTACTTCTGTAGGGAGTTTCAACAGCGTAGATATCAAAGCGAGCGGAGCTACAGCGGATCATTGTATCGCACCAAGAGAGATACTGGTAATTAACCTCCCATCCGCTCATTACAGTGTTCATGTAATTCTTGTATAGTCTTCATTTCGAATACAATTTATGCAGTGGACGAAACTTCAGAATCCCCGCATGTGGAGCACAAGGGACGGTTTAAGGTCACATCAGCAGATCTGAGTCCCAAGGTATAATTTATAACAATAAACTTCATATGTTTATTCATTTTCGTTGAAGCTATTATGGTCTTTAAATAGAATGGTAGAAACATAAAAAAGAGAAATGTGTGCAATAGTTGATTTGTCTTTTATGAAAACTGAAGATGTGTTTTGGTTTTGGGTACAATTAGGGATCTACAAACTCTACATTCACACCGTTTGGCGGTGGTTCAAGCAGCCCGATCTCCCTCAATGCTATGACCGCCTCAATCCTCCCATCAATGCAGTCGATCTTGCAGCTAAACACCATGCAAAAGGTAAATTTTAAAAGCATAAGAAAAATCACTTTAACAGTCGTTAGTTAAATACTCTTATCTTGGCAGGACGAGATTTTGAGACTAATGAAATACGTGGAGCAACCCTCTGGTACTACAATTCTCTTCATCTATAGCTTTATTTTCTCTAGGATCTTATAAATGTTGCGAGTTATATTTTGTGTCCCAATTCATAGTCAAGCAACCTGGATCACCAGAGATGAGCGTCGTCGATGAGCTATTGCAGGTAAACAAACAAAAAAAAAACGCTTTTAAACTTTCCATCAAATCAAATCAAATCATATTCATATCAACTCTTCATTAATTCGAACGTGATATCATATTTATAATGTAGACGCCGACTGCAACTCCACTGGAGAGAAAACTTCAGACCCAACTCATGCTAATGCAACAAAGGTACATATAAATACATCTTTTTATTTCACAAAAAAACCATGATTACGATTACTTTGTGTTTCTTTTTCATCTTTGATGTTAAAGCTTATGGAGCCTAATAGAAGAAGTAAAGAAACAGAAGCAGAAAAATGAGCAGGTTTGTCTACTAACGTTTTCTAGAAAGACTTCCACATTAAATTATATAATTTGAGATCATGATTAGTTTCATTCTTGAGATAAAATCTTAATACATATTTCCACACTTAGATATAACTCGATAAACCATCCATTTCCATCACATATTTATTTCTTTCTTATTATCTGCAGATAGAGAATCAGTTAAACGCATTAACATACAGAAACGATTGAATCTCGTTAAGTCATCGAGGCAACAGAACAGAAGCTCAGGGATGAAACTGGGGATCTTGAGTAATAACCCCCAAATTCCCTTTCAAGACCAAAGAAGGAGGAGAAATTTGTGTGTTTATATTTATTGGGTGTAATTTATTTGACAGGTTAATATTATGTGACAACAACTACTACAATGTTTGTCATCGTGTTGTCCTTTTGCCGCCTTTGTGTGGTTTATGATGTGCTATATATATTTTACATCGTTTGTTATTATTGTATCTTCTTCTTTGTTTATTTATGTTTCTGCGTGAAGAAAAATGTTATGGTGAAGAAAACGATACTTCATGACATAGTTGACATAACTTTTAATTTTAATCTCCAAAAAGGTTTTTTAAATCGTTGAATTACCAAACTAATAAAAATGAATTACCACGAGTCACTAATTAGATCAAACTAAGAACAGAACATAAAACAGCTTTCGTTATCCTTTTAATGGACATAAATGTGTTACCAAAGGCGGTTCTCGATCACAGAAGCTACTATTTCCTTCAACGTCTCCTACAATGAAAGAAACACAGAATCTTTTAAGTATCATTGATTTTATGCAGACTTTTCTAAAATCAAATCAATGATGTTTCGAAGAAAATGTAAAGTACCGAAGAATGATCTTTGAGACCAAGTGAGAGAACCAGAGGCTTCGAGGGAACATGAGAACTGGAGAAATCAAAAGAGATTGCATCATTTTAGTTGTTAGATCACTTTGTTGTGTTCCATTTTAATCAGACATTAAAAAAAAAAACAATGGAGGGGCCGGAGCAAGAATCAAGAATTGAGAGAGATACCTTATGTGGTCAATGAGTCTTCGAGCAGTTGCTATCAGCATTGGCTTCAAGAAACATAGTGGGTAAAGTCTACTGTAAGATTTTGCAGGTATGAACTATGTAAACGTACTACAATATGATAAGATTTTTACCTCATCTCGCTTTCCGAATATTACTGAGACACTAAATGTTGGTTCAACAGACATCCCTTCTTCCTTCCTGTCCGCAAATAAACATATATAACTCAGATGTGCACAACCGTTATTAGACTTATATACAAAGCTTACAGATCAAACAAATCAAGAACACTCAATTTCATTCCTCAAGACAACCTTGGAAGCATGAACAATCACTAAAACCATCACAGGTAGACCTTGCATGCAATATAGTTCAGATACATAACCCCATATATTCATCGATAGAACAAGAGACTGAACAAATCAAAGAATACTCAGTTTCATTACTAGAGACCTTGCGTGCAATATAGTCCCCATGGCTCCAATCTGTGTTGCTATGACCTGAAACAAAGTTGTGTTGAGATTCAGAAAAGACAAAACTATATGACTTCACACATCATGCGAAGGAAGCTCTTTACACACAGAGATACACTCACAAGGATATGATCTTCATAGCTGCAGATCACAATCTCTGTCTTGTTTCCCTTTCAAAAAACAAATTTAAACAAAAACCATCTGATGATCATGAAAACAGTTAAATGCTTTTTAACACATTGAATTGACGTTAGCGTAATAAAATCAATTCGAATAAGACATATGTAACCTGATCAATCCAGAGAGTCACGTTCAAAATAACAGAGTATATACATTATTTGATCAAATAAAGACCCATATTCACGTAAGAATCGAAGAAAAAATTGCATTCAGAATTATTCGATTAGATTTTCAAATTACCTTACTTTCTAATGAGACCTTTCTATGGCGCACAGGAAAATTAGCGTCCGAACTGTCCATTCTAAGTCTTTGCTATTCCCTCTTGTGCTTCTTCCTCTTCCTCCTCGTCGTCTGAGTGTATCTCTGTCTTTTGCCTCCCAGCTCCGGCGAGAAGAGAAGCCGATACTCGTTAGTCTCTGGACAAAAACGGCACCGTTTAGAGGAAAAGCTCATAAATATGAATTCCAAGAAAAGAAGTCCACTGAAATTCGATAAAAGGCCCACTAACAATTGTTGCCAAAAAGCCCATTAACAAATTTTGTTTTTTTTATCGTCTGGACTAAATAGTAAAGAAACTTGTTCGTACAAAAAGCAGAAGCTTAGATAAAGAGAAAATGGACGGAAGGACAGCTTTAAAATCCTAAAAGAAGGATGATCAAATGCGCCTTACGTCCTCCTGTTGAAGTCTTATGTGCAGCCAGGCCGGTCCTCCCATGGCTAGACAAGATTGAAATTTGCCATACCTGTTCACACTCTTCGCAATATCTCTCGAAACCGAGTTGCAAACAACAGTCTCTTCTTCAAAAGAGCAGCTTTGAAAAGCATTCCTCAGGTTGAGAATTTTCTTTAACAGAGACCGATATCTAGGCCACATTGTAGGTTTGGATAAAGCTTCAATAGCCTGTCGGAAGTCTGAAGCTATAATCACCTCTCGAACTCGAATATCTCGAAGGCTGCGTAATGCCCATTCAATGCAGAGAAGCTCAACTGTCATCCTGTTGGGAGTTCTTAGGAAAGCATCTCTTGCGTGAAAGATTGCCATTCCATTGTGGTCTCTGGCTAACCATGCCCCACCACTCATTAAGTCTGCGTTTCTCCAGTTAGCATGAACATTGCATTTGATTGCTCCTAACGGAGGGGGAAGCCATCGCACATCCATGAGCCTCTGATTACCCGAGACAGAGTCGCCTATTGTTGCCTGGTTGTTCGCCGCCTGCCATGCGTGTGCCTCCTCTGTGATCCGGTTTGCTATCAACTGTACTGGTTCCTGTGAGTTCGCCATGACAATTGCATTTCGTCTTTTCCAAATGTTCCATATATTCCATGGAATAGACTTTTGCGTGTTAGTATTGATGCTTGGATCCTCTATTTTATCCAGTAAAAAAGCCAAATTATCCTCCAGCGAGGCAGAGAAACCATTTAACGGCTTTGGCATGTTAGAACTTTCCAATATCTCAGAAGCAGCTGAGCAGTGGAAGAGAACATGGTTTATACTCTCCACTGCTCCTTGACACACTTTACACACGTTATCCAGTTGAATACCTCTTGAACTTAAACGATCTGCAACCGCCAGAGCTCCTGATATTGCTCGCCACCAAAAGATTCGAATCTTAGGAGATGTTGTTAGCTTCCAGATCCTACGGAGGAGTGTCTTTCGTTGCTGATCTAAGCCGGATGGAGAGTGCAACTGTGGCGGACTCTGCTGTGATAGCAACCAATAACCACTTTTGACCGTATAAGAGCCATGCTTCGTATAAGCCCAAATGCTCCTATCTTCTGTGTTTCCAGTCTGCAAATCACAAATTCTTTTAACATCATCTACAGAAAAAATCTCCTGAAGCTTATTCATGTCCCACGATCTGTTCCCGTCCATAAGGTCCGCAACTCTTAGCTCGATGTCATACATTGTCTGCTTATTCATTGGACGGCGTGGGTGCTTGTCAAAGAGCCATTTCTCCGACCACACCAGAGTTGATTCCCCATTGCCCACAGATTTCCCCAAGCCTTTCACCAGGAGTTCCTTGCCAAATTTAATGCTTCTCCATGCATATGAAGGTCTTATACCTTTTCCACTCTCCAAAAAATTCTTATTCGAATAATAACGCCCTTGGTATAACTTTGCCAGAAGAGAGTTTGGTTCATTTAATAATCGCCAGGCTTGCTTCGCTAAGAGCGCTTGGTTAAAACCTTCGATATCTCGGAACCCCATACCTCCTTCCTCTTTGGATTTACATAAATTCTGCCAGGAAACCCAATGAATTTTCCTCTTCTTTTCACACGCATTCCACCAAAAGCTAGCCATCGCACTCGTAATCTTCTGGCATTGATGCTTCGACAAGCGAAAACATGACATAGCATAAACCGGAAGGGCCATGGCGATTGATTTCAGCAGTATCTCTTTGCCGCCAAGTGAGAGCATCTTGGCATACCATCCATGTAGTCTCTTATCAAGCTTTTCCGTGATAAAATTAAGAAGTTGTCGTTTCGACCCACTGAAGCACTCCGGTAACCCGAGATAAGAACCTGCCCCACCTTCATTCTCAATGTTTAAGATCTCAGCAAGCAAATGTTTCATAATTGGGTCAATGTCCTTTCCAAATGTAACCGAGGACTTCTGGAAGTTGATTTCCTGACCTGATGCTTGGCCATATAGCGTTAGACAGTGCAAGAACTCAGAACATTCCTTCAACGTTGCTCTGCATAGAAACAAACTGTCATCCGCGAATAGGAGATGTTGTATCGATGGGCAGTGTTTAGTGAGCCTCATCCCCGATATCTTCCCTTCTAATTCCGCCTGGTTCATAACATGTACTAGAGCTTCATCACATAGAATGAATATGAACGGAGATAAAAGATCTCCCTGACGTAGACCTCGTTCCGGAGTTATGTGGCCGTGTGTCTGTCCGTTCAGTAGGACTGTGTAAGAGACAGATCGAACACAAAGCATTACCCACTCAATCCATTTCTTATCGAAACCCATCCGAGAGAGAAGCTCCTCGAGGAAAGCCCATTCCATCTTATCGTAAGCCTTCGACATGTCAGTTTTAATGGCTAAAAAACCATGAGAGCATGATGGGTTCGTCCTAAGACCATGTATCATTTCGTGTGCAATGAGTAAGTTGTCTGATATGAGACGCCCTGCAACGAAGGCTCCTTGTGTTTCCGATACTAAGTAAGGCAAAATCTTCTTTAGACGAGAGCATAAGATTCTGGATACAATCTTGTAAGAGACAGAACATAGGCTAATAGGCCGTAGATCCGTCATAAGATGAGGATTCGGTTTCTTCGGCAGTAAACAAATTTGAGTGAAGTTCCAATCGTGGGGAAGCCTCTGTGCCTCAAAAAAGAGTTTGACTTCAGCTGTGACTTGATCACCAGTAATATCCCAGAAACTTTGAAAGAAATGCCCTGTCATTCCATCAGCTCCTGGTGAGCTGTCACTTTTTATTTCTTTCACTGCTTTCCTTATTTCTCCATCCGACACAGGTTGGGCCAGATCTCTATTCATGTTGTCCGTAACTCTGACCTGAAATCCTCGTAGGAGCTCTGTTGCTGCCGCGGGTCTAGAGGATTGAAACAAATTCTTGAAATATTCCACCGCAATATCACCTTTCTTTTCTTCTGTGAAATGCTCAACACCTGTAGAATCTACTAAGGACGAAACCTTGTTTTTCATCCGTCGTGTTTTGGCCCAGTCGTGAAACACTCTCGAGTTTCTGTCTCCTTCTTTAAGCCATCTCACACCACTCTTTTGCTTCCGGTAAGTTTCCTCTTCTTTCCACAACTTCTCTATCTCTGTTCGTAAGTGAATTAACTTCTGAAAATTAGGTGTGTACTTGGCAGATTCACTGTCATGTTCTTTTCTTAACCGCTCCAGCTTCTCCTTGGAGTTGTGGTGGGAGCGTCTTTTCCACTTAGAGAGTGCTTTCCGACAGACACTGATCTTCTCCGAAACTGAACTTCTCCGGAGGTTCTGATTTAGCAGCCACACGTTACAAATAATGATTCTTACTTCCGGTACAGAATACCACCGTTTGTCGAAGCAGAACCGTCCAGTACGTCCCTGGCCGGATGACGCTAATCTCGTCAGTATAGGTCTATGGTCTGAACTCAGTCTTTCCAAATACTCCGTAACTGCTCTGGGGAATAGCCTGAACCACTCTGAGTTCCCGAAAGCCCTATCCAGTCGACATTGAATCCACACCTTCTCTTTAGTTCCACTAACCAAAATCTCTCTCATCCCTGCCCAGGATAGCTTGTTGCCCACACTAGGAACCTCTTTGATGTTACAGTCTCTGGCGAAAGATCTAAATTGATAAAATGATGATTCTGGTCGAATTGGACCGCCCATCTTCTCCGTGTTGTTCATCAGTTCATTAAAATCACCCTTTAAGAACCATGATCCATTCCTATTTAGACTGATCTGAGCTAGTGCTTCCCAAACCAGTCTTCTCTTATGTTGCACAGGATCTCCATAAACAAAGGTCATGAAATATGAAACTGAACCGATATGCACCTTTGTATCTATCATTCTACTGTTGGACGTCAAAATGTCCAGCTTATACGCATCTCTCCAAAACAGTGCCAAACCTCCACTTGAACCCACTGGATTAACCAAAAATTGGTTATCGTACCCCAACGATTCTTGGAAACTTGAAACCTTATCACTAGAGTTTTTAGTCTCTAGGAGGAATAGAAAATCCGGGAAATGGACACGACACATTTCCTCTAGGCGTCGAACTGTTAAGTCACTCCTCAAACCTTGACAGTTCCAACTGAGCGTCGTCATTGAGAATTGGATGGTTTCTTGAGCTTAGCGCGGATTAACCTTCTCTGCACTGTGAAAAACGGAGTTACGGCTAGAAGAACCCTCTGAGGCCACTGAGCTTGAAATTCGAGCAACTTCAACTGGACTCAACCTCCATAGCACCTTTTACTCGCTAATTCTCCAGGAACACAACGGTATCATATAATACAATGAGATTTTTAATCACATACGACTTGGATTCGAAAGCTCTGTCCGAGAAAACCCAAAGACGTCAACTTTATGAAACTTGGAGTTCTTAATCAACGCAAACAAGCAAACAGTTTAAAATCCAAGATGATACAGAAGCTTTGATCCTAGATCCATAATATCAGACCCTAGAAACTAAATTCAACAAACCCGATCTCGTAAATCTGAAGAAATCCCATCGAAATCAACTCTTAGAATAAACCCAGCACCTGATGATAAACGAAAACTCGAAGATCTCGAAGCTAAATAGTCGAGTCCGGATCAAGCTCTGCCACCAAAAACTCCCGCCGGCGGTCCGATAGACGTTGTCGCTGATACCGTCTCGAAGACGAAGACCTCCATCAGTCTTTTTTCTCAAATGTTTTCCACAAATTTTGTTTTTTTTTTTTTTTTTAATGATTAGTTGTTTCCTATTAACGACTTTGGCTGGCATCGCGAGTTCCTCTTCTCACCACGTACAAAAATATAGCCAATGGACCCCGCCGACAACAGTATATAATTGAGAGTAAAAAGATTTACGACTTTGCTATAAAACGTTAAAAATGTTTATTATGTGACTACAACTTCATGACTACAATGTCGACTATATACCTTTCATGATAGCAACTTCGTACAG
Organism: Orychophragmus violaceus; assembly: GCA_030180135.1. Taxonomy (NCBI): domain Eukaryota; kingdom Viridiplantae; phylum Streptophyta; class Magnoliopsida; order Brassicales; family Brassicaceae; genus Orychophragmus; species Orychophragmus violaceus. The sequence continues at coordinate 5,867,951 of CM058238.1, read as the reverse complement.
TTCTTGACAAAAGATCTAACAGTTTCTTGTCTGATATTTGTAAACTAGGAGGAGGAGAATCATCTGCGTTTGCGTTTGAATCGTTGCTACAACCGCAGATCTTTTCGATTGGAACACCAATATCTTTAGCAAGCTTTTCAGCACCATCTTTTGAGAGGATAGTGTCGGAACATATGTATCTACCTAAGAGCACCTCCAATGGAAGTTTTAAGCTCTTTTTTGGCACAAATTCTTATGCAAAAAGAATTAAAAATCAATAAAATTAAGAACTCACTTAACAAAAGTTTCTTAGATAAGGATTGTTTAGGACCTGTATCGTCACTGTAGCGCCTCGGTGACGCGAGGTGATTGGTTAACTTTTTTTTTTCAATTATAAAAAAAAAAACATTAAACAATTGGTTAAGAACCTCCAAAGGAGGGGGTTACCGTTGGTGCTGCTCTAAGGCGGTTTTAATACCCCCAAACCTTCCGATAAAACGTACGTGAGCTTTAGCCAACCTGTTCACATCCATCGACGCTAATAATCCGTTGCTATACATCTCTCTTCCACCTGCATTAATATTGTAAAAAGACAAAAACAATAAAGGTCAAATCTTATTAAGTTGTCTTTGTCTCCATATTGACATGGGCCACCCATGGACTACGCATACATGCCCATGTTATTTGTTTGCATATATATATATATGGAGAGAAGCTAAGGTTGAAGTGGAGTTGCGATGGAAGAAATCAGCAGGATACATAATGTCAAGCTGTAATCCTTTTGAATCTGCGATTCTCCACGCTGCAGCTTTCTCGGCTTTCAGTTTTTTCAATTGCATACCGACGCTATGGAATTACTGTCCAAAGGATATTATTATGTTTGTTTTTTTATTTCATTGTAGCATGGTTTTTTCCCACTGATATATTAAAATAGGAAGTATACATTGTTAGATACATTGCCGAATACATATACATGACAATTGCAAGACAATAACTAAAGGAAAACAATAACTAAAGGAAAACAACTTAACCTTTCAATGATTATTGCGGTTATAATGGACTAAACCAGTAGTACATGTCAAAGCTATGGAATTACTGTCCAAAAGATATTGTTTTTTTAATCTCATTGTATAATGTTTTTTCCCCATTGATATATTAAAGGGCAAATTACAAAAATAGCACAAGGATTATCACAAATATATCAACAATGAAGAAATATCACAAAAATATCATTTATTAAAAGGATAAGACAAGATTAACCCTAAACCTTTAAATACTAAATCCTAAACCCTAAATACTAAACCCTAAATAATAAACCATAAACCCTAAATACTAAACCTTAACCCTAAATAATAAACCCTAAACCCTAAATAATAAATTCTAAACCCTAATTTAAATAATGCTATATAAGTTTTTGTAATCAAAATAATGTTAAAAATGTCAATTATTTTCCTTGATACTATATTTATGACAAAGTATGTTTTTGTGCTATTTTATGATTTTTTCTATATTAAAATAGGAAGTATACATTGCTGAATACATATGCATGACATATACAAGACAATAACTAAAGAAAACTTAATCTTTCAATGGTTATTGGAGTCAGTCTATGGAATTGCATACCAAGGCTATGGAATTAATGTTTAAAGGATATTATTATGTTTTTTTATCTCATTGTGGAATGGTTTTTTTCCCATTGATATATTAAAATAGAAATATACATTGTTGGATACATTGTCGAATACATGAAAGATACCTGACAATAACTAAAAGAAAACTTAACATTACAATGGTTATCGAAGTCTTTTGTTTTGTCAACTTTGAAATTTCATTAAACATTTTTGAAACTACAAAAACCGCAGAAGACTAGCTTCTCCATCAAACATAGTTGGAGGACGACAAGAAGACTAGCTTCTCCGATTATTGAAATCACAATAGACTAAATTAAGTGTGAACTAAAATATTCTATTTTTTTTTAACAGACTAAAATCTGATGTGGACTAAGTTTAACTTTTGGGAATTACGAAAGAATAACCCCCAATAAGGATAATATAAGTTTTGTGGAAAACACCCTGTAGCATCTCTTCTGTACACTTGATAGAAGACGTTAATGCCCCTAGGTAGCTATTGATTCATCAGGCGTTACAGTATCATATAATTTATAGAGTGCAATATAGGTTCTAGTTATATAGGGGGTTATTATCTATATTTGACACAACAACTCACTCTTAATAAAATAATAAAAAAAACAAAAAATACATTTATTATCTCTTTTAAATATATATCCTATTAAGGTTTAGTTTTTAAGGTTTAGAGGTTGGGTTTAGGGTTTAATATTTAGCTTTTAAGGTTTGGGTTTATAGTTAGGGTTTAGGGTTTAGTTTTTAAAGTTTGGATTCATGGTTTAGTATTTATGGTTTAGTTTTTTGGGTTTGGGTTCATGGTTTAGAGTTTAGGGTTTAGTTTTTAAGGTTTGGGTTTATAGTTAGGGTTTATGGTTTAGTTTTTAGGCTTTGGGTTCATAGTTTAGGGTTTAGGGTTTAGTTTTTTGGATTTGGGTTCATGGGGTTTAGGGTTTAGTTTTTAAGGTTTGGGTTTATTGTTAGGGTTTAGGGTTTAGTTCTAGGGTTTGGGTTCATGGTTTAGGGTTTAAGGTTTAGTTTTTTTGGATTTGGGTTCATAGTTTAGTGTTTAGGGTTTATTTTTTAGGGTTTGAGTCCAAGGTTTAGGTTTTAGGGTTTGGGTTCATTGTTTAGGGTTTAGGGTTTGTTTTTTTGGGTTTGGGTTCATGGGTTTAGGGTTTAGGGTTTGTTTTTAGAGTTAAATGTTTAGGGTTTAGGGTTTAGGGTTTATGTTTTGGGTTCTTCCTTTAGGGTTTAGGGTTAGGTTATGGTATGAGTTTATGTTTGGATTAGGGTTTAGGGTTTGGGTTAGGGTTTAGGGTATGTGGTTTAGTTTTATAGAGTATATTTTCTTATATATTATTGTTTTTGAGAAGTACCTTTTAGTAATTATACAAATAAGTGTGAGATTTAATGTTTGAAATTTTGTTAAATAGTTAATTAGGTCACTTGATATTTTATTTTATTTTATTTATTATTTTTTTTGAGTAGAGTAGGGAACATATCATTTAAATGAGCCGTCGATGTTTTCTACCTTGTGTGTAGGGGTATTATAGGGATAAATGAATGAATGTATTGGTGGTAATCTAATTTCTAAGGTAGTGAGACTATATACTTAATAAATATAGTATTTGGAGTTTTACACCCAACTATCCCACTTTTGGTAAAAATAATTCGCATTTGATAGCAACAAATTTTTAAAAAAATTCCATCCGCATTGGTGTAAACCAAAAATTGTGAATTGTAAGAAGATGATTTTGACCATTCACAAATTAATCCGTCTTGACTGTAGGTATCATTCAGAACATTAATATCTTCGTAAAGTAAAGCTCTAACGGGAAACAAAATCCACACAATAAATAAATAACAAAAGATAAACCTGAAACCTTTGACTAAACTAAAATCTGAAGTTTACAATAACAACTACCAATATGTTTGAAAACAAGAAAACTTAAAAAAGACAATTAGAAAGAACATAAAAGAATAGTAGACGAAGACATTATTAAATTCAAAAACGGCACTAGAAGAAAGATCTACAACCAAGACAGTGTTGTAAACTCATAAATGATGTTTTATGCAAAAATTCTGTTTTGATGTTTTGCATTTTCAATGTAATATTAATTTTTAATTCTTTTTGACCAATAGTTTAGACTATAAATGATGTTTTAATATGGGGGACTAAAAAAATATGAATTTATATGAAAAAACTTTTAACATCATTTATTTGGAAACAAAATGATTATTATTTTTACGTTTACTAGGTGGGGTATCTGCACCCTGTGCAAATATAATATTTTGTTAGAGTAAATAAAGTTATTTTCACTATGAAATATTTTAGATCAATGAGATTTAAATTTGTTGATTGGTTTTTTAGAGCAATTTATGCTTTTTCTCTTAGACCATCGTAATTCCAAAACTCCGACGCAAGCATTATAATTAGCTAACGATTTATTTCTCCTTCTTCTTCTTCCGCTGTTGCTTCTTCTTCTTCCGATTCTTCTTCATTTTCCTCTTCCTCTTCCATATATACCTTATATATTACTAAGATCCTTTCCAACTACCGATGTAGGACATTATGTCCCTAATATAACGATTTTTTTAAAGGGAAAATTAACATAACCTAGAGGGCTCGATTTTAAAGGAAATTTAACATAATTAAGCGTTCAAAATTTCATTAAAATTCTATTAAGGGTAAACTGGTAATTAACCTCGTGAGAATGAATCTGGTGCATTCTCACTTCTCTCTTCTTCTTCCTCTATTTTAGTTTTTCTTCTGGTCGTAGAGTTCTCCAGCCATTGCTATTCATACTCTTCTGGTTCTTCCTCTTCTGGTCATAGATAGAGCTCTCTCTCTCTCTCTCTCTCTCTCTCTCTCTCTCTCTCTCTCTCTCTCTCTCTCTCTCTCTCTCTCTCTCTCTCTCTCTGTCTCTCTCTCTATGTTCTTCTTCTATATTCATTCTCTTTTTATCTTACCCTATATATATTAGTTAATTATTTCTCCAACTACCGATGTGGAACTTTTCATTAGAATTTTTATTAAAGATATCCTGGTCATTAACTTCGTGAAAATGAATCTAATGCGTTTTCACTTCTCAATTATAGAATTAGATTTGACTTTTTCGAAAAATGGCCAACTAAAAACAAAAAGTCCACTGCGTCATTTAACACGTGCTGTCTAAACACTCGCGCTTGTCCTCCCATCCCATTCAACCCTAACTGTTTAACCCCATCATCTCGCGATTGTCACATCATTTATTTAATAGTTTTTTTCTTGTGAAAAAATAAACAACATTTTTTTTTAGTATATATTAAATTCATTAAAAAAACCCAGTTTTACAGAGACATGGAACTTTGCAAGCTATTGAAACTAAAGCAATTTACACATTTCTGCCACAGAATTAATTAGGTTTGTTGTGATGCAAACCACAATTCCATGTAATAGGATTATATTTAACTAAGTTATTGTCATTGTAACCGGAGCTCCTAGCTTTGGTGGTAAAAGACCCTCAGCTGAGGTATCCGCCATCACGAGTTTGAGCCCCGGCCACTGCGGAATTCACATTCGGGCTGCAGCGTCCAGGAATAAACCTGGGTTACCAAAAAAAAAAAAAAGTTATTGTCATTGTATTATAGGTTGTTATTATATGATATTTAATGTAAACCAAGAATACAGACTATTTTAACAAAGTACTCTAATAATATGTATACATGATAAGTGAGGTGACAATGTTCGTCAAATACAACCAAATGCGAATTTTGTTTGACCATTAGCTACCAATGGTATATAACTTCGTAGACAGAGCATGTAAAAGTTGGCCCAAAAAGCAAATCTGCAAATTTTGACCGAGTAGTACTCCTCTGCCTTCTTCGTTATTTTTCCACTCGTTATAATTGTTTGACCTAGAGTAGACTTAGGAAGCTGACGATAATCAACCGATAGTAACACAATGATTTTTTTTTTATCACATACATTTCTTAACCTAAACCAAAATAAATCATTTATATTTTCAATATTATAATTGATATTATACTTTTTAACAAAAGTCAAAATAGTCTAATATATATATATATATATATACAATCAATCGATGGTAATTCAATGATTATTATATGTTTTTCTTTACATTATGATTTATTATTTGTATGATTATTATGTCGTGATTGTGAATAATATAAATTTATGATTCAGCTCCCTACGAGAATATATATATATATATACATACATTTTTTGAACGATAAACTTTATATAACATATATCCATCACTATTGACAATGGTGGTGTTATGTTTACTTAATATGTCATCCAATAACAATTAATTTCCTTATTATAATGGTGAAACTTATCGTGGAAACTCATATTTCAAAGGGAAAAAGACAAACTTATCGTGGAATATCTTTAATGATTTCATGAGCAGTAGATTGTTAAGATCTATGGGCTTCCAACCTAAAACCAATTGGTGATAAGAGTGACCCATATCCCTTATATATTACTTGAGATCCCTTCCAACTATTAATGTGGGACATTATGTCCTAATACGCCCCCTCGAAATAATGGTTCTTTGAACATTAATTTTAAAATGCTCGGGCTTGGATCGACGATACCAATTTGGGTTTGGCTTGTCGATGATTGGACCAACTTTGGGTCGGATCGAGTTGGACTGCATGGATCAGACTCTAATACCATGTTAAGATCTATGGGCTTCCAACCTAAAATCAATTGGTGATAAGTGGAGTGACCCATATCCCTTATATATTACTTGAGATCCCTTCCAACTACCGATGTGGGACATTATGTCCTAATATAGATTTCCCTTTTTTCTTGTTCGCGACCTTCTGAGCAAGAGCAATAGATTAGCCCTTTTTTAATCAAAAGAGTTAGTAACTAACTCGTTAAGTAATAAGAGTTGGTGACAATGTGTTGCACGATTATATAATTCAGTAATTCACTTGCGTCAAAGAAGGAAGTCATAGGTTTTATACTGGTTTAAATCATGAGAGTTTTACGAGATTTGACTTTTTCTTCCAAACAAAACATTGGTATTTTTGTTTAAAATAAAAGAGGAAGAGTGCTTTTTATGTTTTGGCATCGGGATATATTTTGTCTATCACTAGCAATTTACCCAAATGATAATATTTTTTGATATTTTTACTGTAACTTAGTATACGAACATTTAGATAATTTGTCTTAGTCCAATTAGATGTCTTATTATCCAACTAATTTGACCGTAACTAATCTAAATGATCGGTTTGGACAGAAATCAAGTAGATGCGAAATAACCAGTCATGTAAAACGGCAAGTCAATTTTAATTTAGTGCCACTACTACTTAATTAATTTAGTCTAATGTAACGGTGTGCTTAAGATATTTTATTATCGTGACGTATATGACTATAATCTATTAATAATAACAATCTAAAAAATACCAATGAACAGTTGTGACTTTTCGTATTTATTTCTTTGCACCCTTTCGTATATAACTTTCATTTAGTCAAAAAATACGTCTTTTCATTCTACGGTTGCGTCTTTCAAATGTGTCTTTTAATCGCAACTTTTCAAATTCTATATATAGTTGCAAACATCATTCATTTCTAACACAATAATTTCTTTCATTTCCATTTGTTCCTCCAAATACCAATCAACGGTCGTGTCTTTTCATATTTATTTATTCGCACCCTTTCGTATATAACTTCCATTTAGTCAAAAAATACGTCTTTTCATTCTACGGTTGCGTCTTTCAAATGTGTCTTTTAATCGCAACTTTTCAAATTTTATATATAGTTGCAAACATCATTCATTTCTAACACAATAATATCTTTCATTTCCATTTGTTCCTCCAAATACCAATCAACGGTCGTGTCTTTTCATATTTATTTATTCGCACCCTTTCGTATATAACTTCCATTTAGTCAAAAGTTTTTTTATTCTACGGTCGCGTCTTTTAAATGTGTCTTTTAATCGTCACCTTTCAAATCATATATGTAGTTTCAAATATCATTCATTTTTAACACAAAAAATTAGATCTTCCATTTCCATTTGTTCCTCCAAATACCAATGAACGGTCGTATCTTTTCACATTTATTCATTCATATATTTTCGTATTTAACTTCTATTTCATCAAAAATGTTTTTTTTTTCATTCTACAGTCACGTCTATTTATTGTGTTTATTAATCGCAACCTTTCAAATTCTATATATATTTTCAAATATCATTCATCTAACCCCAGCATTTATATTCTTTTGTCTGTACACATCCTACTCTTTTGTTCTTTCTAACAAACATATCGTAACATAATTAAAAACCTTTTCACATTTATTCATTCGTACATTTTCGTATATAACTTCTATTTCGTTAAAATATGCGTCTTTTCATTATACAGTCACATTTTTTTTTTGTCTATTAATCGAAACCTTTCAAATTCTATATATACTTTCAAACATCTTTTATCTATTTTTAACACAAATTTTGGATCTTCCATTTGTTACTCCTTTGAAATCACAGTTAATGTTTATGATATCAATTAAATGTTTCTTAGACAAAAGTCTTTAAATTTTCTATTATATTCATCTAACCACATCTTTTTCTTTTTCTTTTTCTTTTTCTCTAACTTCTATTTTCATCAGAATGTGCGTTTTTTCATTATACGGTCACTTCTTTTAATGATGTGTTTTATTCACAACTTTTCAAAATATACATATTGTTTTAAACATCATTCATCTATTTTTTTCACACACGTCTTTTAGTTTTAATTTGTTTCTATTTTGAAATCTCAGTTATTGTTTAAGATATTAATAACAATATAAAAATACTAATGAACGGTCGTGTCTTTTCAAATTAATTTATTCGTAACTGTATATAACTTCTATTTCATCAAAAGATGTTTTTCATTTTACAGTCATATCTTTTAATCACAACCTTTTAAATCATATATATAGTTTCAAAGATCATTCATCTAACATATTTTTTTCTTTTCATTTGAATTTATTTATCCAATTTTGTTTTTCCCTTTTTCGTCCACTCTTTTGTTATTTTCTAACAATCATATCATAACTTATATGGGTGTGATATATGATTTTACAAAAGAACGAGCGCGTTTTTTCTGATTAATTGCTTGATATTTTTGTATATAACTACTATTTTCAGTAAAATGTGCGTCTTTTCATTTTACCGTCACTTCTTTTTTTTTTTTTATTCACAACCTTTCAAATCATATATATTGTTTTAATTTTCTTTCATCTATTTTTTTTTAAAACAAGTCTTTTGGTTTTCCATTTAGTCCTCCTTTAAAATCTCAGATATTGTTTAAGATAATAATAACAATATAAAAAAATCAATGAACAGTTGTGTCTTTTCGGATTTATTTCTTCGTAGCTCTTAAGATATAACTTCTATTTCGTCAAAAGATGCGTTTTCATTTTACGATCATGTTTTTTTCCACAATTTTTCAAATCCTATATATAGTTTCAAATATCCTTCATCTAACCTATTTTCTTCTTTTCATTTTATTCATCTAGACTATTTTTCTTCATTTCGTTTTTTCTTTCACTCTTTTGATCTTTTGTGACAACCATATCCTAACTTAAAATCATATATCGCATCCACATATACACAAAGAACTTAATCACAATAGCAATATAAAAAATACCAAAGAACACTCGTGTCTTTCCGGACAAATTTCTTCTTACCCTTTTGTATATAACTTTTATTTTTATCAGAATGTGTGTTTTTTCATTCTAAGGACACTTCTATTAATTTTGTCTTTAATTCACAACCTTTCAAATCCTCTATATATATATATATATATATTTTAAATATCCTTCATTTATTTCTTTACTAATCTTTTGGTTTTCTATTTGTTTCTCCTTTGAAATCTCAGTTATTGTTTAAGATAATAATATCAATCTAAAAATACTAATGAACAGTCGTGTAATTTCAGATTTATTTCTTTGTGACTTTTCGTATATAAATTCTATTTCGTCAAAAGATGCGTCTTTTCATTATACGTTCATGACTTTTAATTGTGTCTTTTAATCACAACATTTCAAATCCTATATAGTTTCAACGTCCTTCATCTATCCTACTTTTTTCTTTTCCTATTTTCGTTCACTCTTTTGTTATTTTTACGATCATATCGTAACTTAAAATCAGATACCACACCCACTTAGACACAAAAAAATTTAATCACAAATAACAGTCTAAATACCAAAGAACGGTCATGTTTTTCCGGATTAATTTCTTCGTACCTTTGCATATATAACTTATATTTTCATCAGAATATGCGTTTTTCATTCTACAAACACTTTTTAATTGTGTCTTTATTGACAACATTTCAAATCATATATATATTGTTTTAAACATTCTTCATCTGTTTTTTTAACACAAATATTTTGGTTTTCCATTTGTTCTTCCTTTGAAATCTCAGTTATTGTTTATTGTGTAATAACAATCTAAAAAATACCAATGAACGGTCTTGTCTTTTCAGGTTTATTTCTTTGTACATTTTCGTATATAACTTCTATTTTGTCAAAAGATGCATTTTTCAATCTACGCTCATGTTTTTATTGTGTCTTTTAATCATAACCTTTCAAATTCTATATAGTTTCAGACATCCTTCATCTAACCTATTTTCTTATTTTCCTCTGTTCGTTCAATTTTTTTTGTTATTTTCGACAATCATATCCTAACTTAAAATCAGATATCATACTCACATAGACAACAAAAAAACTTAATCACAAATAACAGCCTAAAAATATCCAAAAAATGGTTGTGTCTTTCTAGATTAATTTCTTCATATATTTTCGTATATAACTTCTATTTAATCAGAAGGTGTATTTTTCATTCTACAATCACTTTTTAATTGTGTCTTTTATTCATAACATTTCAGATCATATATATTGTTTTAAAAAAAATCATCTATTTTTTAACACAAGTCTTTTGGTTTTTCATTTGTTCCTCCTATGAAATTCCAGTTATTTTTTTATTGTGTAATAATAATCTAAAAAATATCAATGAACGGTCGTGTCTTTTCAGAATTCCTTCTTCGTACCTTTTCGTATGTAACTTTTATTTCGTCAAATGATGCATATTTTCATTCTACGATCACATCTTTTCTAATCATATATATAGTTTCAAACATCTTTCATCTATTTTTATTTAACACATGTTTTGGGTCTTCCATTTGTACCTTTTTTGAAATCACAGTCATTGTTTAAGGTATCAATTATCTATTTTTTAGACATAAGTTTTCTTCATCTAACCACATTTTTTTTCTTCTTCTTCATTTTTTATCTACACATCTTACTATTTTGTTCTTTCGAACAAACATATCTTAAATTAAAACCAGATTTCACACCCGCAAAAACACAAAGAACTTAATCACAATATTAATCCCAAGTACATAATTTCAAGTTTTTACAGATTAATCTCTTGATATTTTCGCATATAACTTCTACTTTCGTCAAAAAGGTACGTTTTTATCATATGATTACGTCTTTTAGTTATGTTCTTTATTCAAAACCTTGAAAATAATATTTATTTTTAAAACATCATTTTCTAAATTTGAAACACAATTCTTTGAGTTTTTCATTTTATTCATCTAACGTGTTTTTTTTTTCTTTTCCAAAAAACATATTTTAACTTAAAATCAAATATCACACACACAAACAAAGAGCTTAATCAGAAATAACATTCGTAAAATACCAAGGAATGGTCGTGTCTTTCCAGATGATTTTCTTCATACCTTTTCGTATATAATTTTATTTTCGGCAAATTGTGCGTCTTTTCATTATACGATCACTTCTTTTTATTGTCTTTTATACACAACCTTTCAAATCATATATATTGTTGTAGACATCCTTCATCTATTTTTTTAACACATGTGTTTTGGCTTCCATTTGTTCCTCCAAATTCTCGGTTTTTTGAAATCTCAGTTATTGTTTAAGATATAAATTTTCTATTTTTTGAGACACAAGTCTTTAGATTTTCTATTATATTCATCTAACCACATCAATTTTATTCTTCTTTTTGTTCACATATCTTATTCTTTTGTTCTATCTAAAAATCATATCTTAAATTAAAACAAGATTTAGCACCTACAAAAATACAAAAAACTTAACCACAATACTAATCCCAAGTACACAGTTTCAAAGTCTTTTCGGATTAATCTTTTGATAAATTTTCGCATATAACTTCTAATTTTTTCCAAAGGTGCGTTTTTTATTTTATGGTCACGTCTTTTACTTATCTTTTATTCACAACATTTCAAATCCTATATATAGTTTAGAATGTAATTTATTTATTTTTTGGACACAAGTCTTTGGATTTTGGATTTTACATATTCACATCAGTTTTGTTTTTGTTTCCTCTACCCATTCATTATTTTGTTCTTTTCTAACAAGCATATTCTCACATATCTCACACCCACAAAAACACAAAGAACTTAACCACAACATTAAGTAAAGTATACAATTTTAAAGTAGATTTATATAAAGTTAAACATTCTATTTAGTAAGCGTATAATAAACCGATAAAATCTCATAAATTGGAATTGTCTTCTTCATGTACCAATTTTCCTATTACTAATTTTGCAAGATCTACGATTTCATTATTGTTTAATGATGAATGTATTTCTACCAAACCCGTCTAGCTCAGTTGGTAGAGCGCAGGGCTCTTAACCTTGTGGTCATTTAGACCAAAAAAATGTAATTCTATTAATAATAAAAATATGAATATATACATTCGAGAGTTGTGTTTTTTGAATTTTCATTTTGATATGTTTTTGTATATAGTTTCTAAATTTTTTAAAAAAGTTGTGTGTGTTTTAATTATATGTTTACTTTTCTAATCAAAGCTTTATCGATATACATATAATTGAAATCAATAGTCACAAAATTGGTTAATTGAAATACATATATATTCATTATAACATATTCTCTTCTATATCAAAAATGATGAAATGAGCAGGAATATAAATATGGTCAAAACAAATTATGGATAGTCAATCAAAATCTAATAAAGATGTGATAAGAAAACAACAACAAAAACTTGTCAAAGTTAGGTGTTGACGATCTTTACCAAGGCAAGCATGAAAAAATAAATTAAAATGTAATTTTATGAATAATAGAATCATTATCTAATTTCATCGTACGTAACAACAATCCCCTATCAAAACAAATTATGGATAGTCAATCAAAATCTAATAAAGATGTGATAAGAAAACAACAAAAAACTTGTCAAAGTTAGGTGTTGACGATCTTTACCAAGGCAAGCATGAAAAAATAAATTAAAATGTAATTTTATAAATAATAGAATCATTATCTAATTTCATCGTACGTAACAACAATCCCCTAATTAATCACTACAAATTTGTGACACTATTATTAACCTTACATATTTTCATGATGTCACATACGAAAATATGTTAGAGCAACAAATAATTCACGATTCTCTTAATTCATGAAATGTCATACCAAAACATGTTACTCAAAATGCAATTAATTCTTTATTTACACTCTAACGTTTATAGAATATACAAATAATAAATAAAAGTATAAGATGTTTGTGATTTGTCAAGGATAATTTTATTATTTACAAAACTCTTTTGGATTGTTCTTACAATTATGTATTTGGTGTTTAATATTTATAAAAGTTAAAACAATTTACAAGTGTAATTGCTAATGTTTCAAACTACATTCTTAGTTAAAAAAAAAAATATATATATTTTTGAATACATACTTGTTACAAATAATTAATTACGAATATTCAATAGTTGCAAATATATTAAAAATAGTTTTAAAATATTAAATTTAAAATTTATTTATTTATATTTAAAAATTAAATTTATTCAAAATGAGTTTCCGCGCGAATGCGCGGATTCCGTACCTAGTTTATAATAATAATTATGCATTAAAAGTTGTCAAGTACATGTATTTTTTTCTTCAAAACTTCTATTTACGAATTTAAAATGGTATATTGTTTGTTATACTTATATTTAACCCCAATAAAAACACAATTTTGACCCCCAAAAAAGCCTAAAGCATAATTTGGCAGCAGCTTGTTAAGCTGGACTGTTACCTCATCATATTCTTTATTTACAAAAAGTGATGGCAAAAAATAAACACTTCAGTAAAATATATTCATTTGGATTTTTTTTTGTAGTTAGTAAGTAATTAAAATGTTTATCGAACATTAATAATGAACTCTCTATTAAAAACATATTCGACGTTCCATTATTTTCCTCTGTATAAATGCACAAAAGATCATTTACATCTTATACTAGTAAAGCCAAAATTTAATACTATAATTGGCATGATGTAGTTTTAATTTTTTTAACGTATTTATTAATGGCGAAGATACGTCGTTAACTAATGGGAATATGGGATCGTATATATAATTATATACACGCAAGTCTTTGTTAAGGTGAAGCCGAGCCGAGAAGCTGCTTTTAATACAGTAGGCTTCTCTTTCTTGGAAGCACACAGTTCGTGTGATGTGTAACGGCATCTGGCTCTTGCTATATATATCGTCTTTCTCAATCCTCTGTGTAACTCTCTCTACCTTCTCTGAACTTATAGCCAACGAAAGCAAAGGCTGTGAACAAAGAAGTTATCTTAACTCGTTCATTTGCTTTTTGTACTCCGACTATGAGGATTGTACGTGCGACGGAGAAGTTCTCGGCGGAGCTGAAGGAGTTCATGTGCGCCGCTGTGCAGAGGAGAAGAGACGACGAGGGATTCCGAGGCTCAGGAGGTGGTAAAACGAGAAATGCGATGGATCTTGATTCCGACGCTGGAAATAGATTGGTTTGTGTTACCGGCGGCGTTTCCTACCTTGGTCGTGCCATTGTTAAGCGGCTTCTTGTTCATGGTTACTCAGTCAGAATCGTCATCGACTGTCCAGGTACTTCTTTACTAATTCTCTTTATAATTACGAGTTTCTTTGGATTCAAGGAGTTACTGATATATGATTCCAAGATATTTAAGTACAAAATGATATTTATAAAATGACTAAAAATTAAATAAAGTAGATTTTCTGAAAGTTTTTTAAGTTATTGATTTTTATTCTCCAATTTGATGGGAAAAAAATACAGAGGACAAGGATAAAGTGAGGGAGATTGAAGCTGATGCTGAAACGGCATCGTTTAGCAACAGGATCACGTCAGTAGTTTCAAGATTAACAGAGACCGAGAGTTTGATTAAAGCATTTGATGGTTGTGCCGGCGTTTTCCACACCGCAGCATTTGTGGATCCAGCTGGAATCTCTGGTTATTCGGTATGTTTCAACTTTCAATATACCATCATCACCCACTCTATGTAAGCTTTATGTGGTATATACGTATGCTTGTGTTCGTATGTGTACAATGGAGCGCTTACGTGCATATTCATTACACGGAATGTACATGACATATTACGTACCAATTTAAAACTCTTCGAAACCATGGGAAGTTGCATACAAACATGGAAGAACTACATGTGTTTTCTGCGTGATTTAAATAACTTTTGTTCTCTTTGTCGGAACACAATCTAATGGCGTACGTACGTGTCAGGTGTGAATATGAGAATGTTTCAAAAGGCAAATATTGTTTAATTTATCCTGATCATGTTTCTGTTAATAAAGTGGTTATGGGTTGAGGTTGGTACTTAGCAAATAAGTACCTTAGGTTCTCTGAATGTTTGTTGAGTATAGTACATAGTTTCAACCATAAAATTCAATGCCCTAAATACTTTTGCTATAAAAAAAGCTTAAGATATTTTGCATATATTTTTGTCTCCTTGCTTGGTTCTGGTTTCTCCTTTTTGTTGAAAAAATAAATAAATCCATCATCAACCAATTGACATTAAAAGAGTTGATAGCTCCTGCATTATGAAATCTAGACGCTTCTCTTTTCTTGAATAGATTGAAAAGATGCCACACTATATTTGAGATTTTTTAGTGTACTTTTTTTGGCTGCTGACATTTTGAATCATTCAACATCAACCACCTGGTTTAGGAAAAGAGTTATATAGTGCTTAATTTGCATTATCATGATATTTAATTTCTACACTTCTAGATTGATTGATTGATTGTAGGTTCCACTTGTTTTGAGAGTTAACGGTGACACACATATTCTCTACCTACTGATAAATACTTACTTACATTTATACCTACTAAAAACGTGTATGAACCAAGAGTACTGATTTAGAGTAAATACAGCTTACATGTTGTCATCATATCAGTCAGATCAATAACTCTTAAAAAAAAGGACCTCCCAATTTTTGTAAATGTACTATTAAGGAGTTTCATTCTTTTTTTCTTTTTCTTTTTTGTTCTGTCAATCTCTTCCAATCTGTTTTACTTACTCGTTCTAACAAAATGTACCTAACTCATTTTCGTTTGTTAATGTTTTGCAGAAATCAATGGCAGAATTAGAAGCAAAAGTGAGTGAGAATGTAATAGAAGCATGTACAAGAACAGGGTCAGTGAGAAAATGTGTCTTCACATCATCTCTCTTAGCCTGCGTTTTGCAAGACAATTCTTTTAACGATCTTGATCACTATGTTATCAATGAAGAAAGCTGGAGCAATGAACAACTATGCATCGACAATAAGGTGATTTCATATATTAAATCATCTATATATGATATAATGCTTTGGATCCACCCTAATTAATATATAGTATACTTTGACATTTATTTCATAGCTTTGGTATGCACTTGGAAAACTCAAAGCCGAGAAAGCTGCGTGGAGAA
The DNA here is from genome assembly GCA_030180135.1 of Orychophragmus violaceus. Lineage (NCBI taxonomy): Eukaryota > Viridiplantae > Streptophyta > Magnoliopsida > Brassicales > Brassicaceae > Orychophragmus > Orychophragmus violaceus. The sequence continues at coordinate 5,851,629 of CM058238.1, read as the reverse complement.
TAGCAGATTCAAAGGGATTAAAGCTTGCCACTATATGTCCTGCTCTTATAACTGGTCCAGACTTCTTCCATCGTAACTCCACTTCAACCTTGGCTTATCTCAAAGGTAAAGCCTTATAATATGAATATGAATCCAAAATTGTATAACCGTCCAAGACTTATGTCATTATATATAATATATATGCAAACAAATAGTATTTGCATACGTAGTCCACAGGTGATCCATATCAATATGGAGACAAAGACAGCTAATAATATTTGACCTTTATGTTTCTTATAATAACGCAGGAGCAAAAGAGATGTATAGCAACGGATTATTAGCGACAATGGATGTGAACAGGTTGGCTAAAGCTCACGTACGTTTATATGAAGGTTTGGGTAACAAAACCGCCTTTGGTAGGTACATTTGTTTCGACACTATTCTCTCGAAAGATGGTGCTGAAAAGCTTGCTAAAGATATTGGTGTTCAAGTTGAAAAGATCTGTGGTAGCAGCAGCGATTCAGACACAAACGCAGAAGATTCTCCTCCTCCTAGTTTACAAATATCAGACAAAAAGCTTTTAGATCTTATGTCAAGAACTCTACGAAGTTGCTATCATGAAAGTTAGCTATATGACAAAAACAAAAAGGAGCAGTTTAATTAAGATAGTGGTGAGTTTGTTCTTATTCTTTTTATATCATGCTTTATTATCTTGATTTAGTTTATCTCTATAACCATTGTTTAGAATCATGATTATTGTACGAATGTGTGGAGGGAGGTAGTTGTTGTAAAGGGCGGTAGAGTTGGTATTTGTTGGAATTTTATTAAATATTGGGAAAAAAATTGAAGTATTTTTCTTCTTCTAATTTTGGGTAGCTATCAAGAAGTCAATAACGAGCATATAAAGCCAATTTCAACAATACGTAAATTTTGTTATGGCCGGTGCATGATGATAATCTTTTAGCCATTCAGCTGCAAGCATTTATATATATATATATATATATATATATATATCAAATATATATAAGCTTTTTCTGTAAATCATCGAAAGAGAAAGTCTATTTTTCAACTTTGAGTTATATTGAAATTTAGAGGTGAAATACAAATAACCGTCAAGAATTAAAATTGTTCCAGAAACAGCCTCTAGAAGTATACATATCAAATATTTTTCTATTTTAGAGATATAGGTTTTGATTGATAATTTTTTTTTGAATGAATGTTAAATTTATTCAAAACCAAAACATCGTTTTTACAACAAATGCAAATGAAATCGAAATATTTACATTTCCTTTAGACTACTACGTTGCTCGTGAAGCAAACTATGTTGCCATGGCTTTATCAAGTTTGTGGCGTCCTTGTCCTTTGAGGGAAGAAATTTTGTTTTGAACTCCTTTGTCGATGTGATGGATTATAACCTCAGTTGTCCTTGGCTTTTCACCATAAAGTCTTGCGATCCTCAAATGTGTTCAAGAGTTGTGACCAGTTTGTTGTCCATCCACTGCCAAACAGTTTCTCAGCTATACGTTTCCAAATAGTTGCAGAGAAAGTGCAGGAAAAAATAGGTGATCGCGTGATTCGGTTGGGTCGGAACAGAGCTTACAAGATGGATTTACTGTCGCATTCCACTTCTGAACTCTTATACCAGTTGATTGGTAATTTCTAACTGTTGTGGTTAAAAGTATATTAATTTTATTGTTATTAATCACAAAAATTGTATTAAAAACTACAATAAAAACGGTTCTCTCAGTTTTTTATTACAGTCTTTACTAATAATTTTTACTAGCAATTTTTTCTCATAGTTTTATAATATTCAACCGTTTATCAATTCTGCTAACAGTAATATAATTGTTGTGCTTTTATTCACCGGTCCAACCCATAAATCTAATGTTAAAATGATAAACAAACTATAAAATTTAGCACACGAACGATAACAACTAAAAGAAAAAAAAATTGAGAATAATAAACCACTAAAAATTAATAACTTTGTGAACAAAAAAAACATCTCAATCTACTACTTTAATTGTATTAAAGCCAAGCCAAAAGAGTACAGATCCACCAAATCCACTCAAAACCGCTATGATCCTAAAACTTTTATTTAATTTTCTGATCACTCACCATTTTAATGATGTACCAATAATTAGTTCATCCACAATCAATCCGTTCGAACCCCTGACGTACAGTATGACATGCGTCATCATATCAAGTGAAGAAGACTTGCCTCTTTATGTTTATGCTCGGAAATAGAGAGCATCTTAGTTGCCAACGTGGCGATCTCAGAGTCGAATGCACGTGCAAAGTGTTTGTTTTGTAGACAAAAGAGTCACTCCAAATGCAGCAACACCAGAAAGAAAAAGGCGTGAACGACGCTGCTATTTTTACGCTAAATGCACGGAAAACCATAACTAATACTACTACTTGGTTACGTGGAAAATTATTAAAAATCAAAACAAAATACGTAGTTGTTTAATAACTTCACTCATAAATTCATCACTAAAACGTATAAACTTAAATATTACTCGTAGTATCATTTTATTCATGGCACTATTATAACTTTACAGTTGTACACCCATCATTGAACGCAGCCTAATCAAGTGTATACTTTTGGTCATCGATTTAGTAATGAAATGTTCAGATTCCTTTAACATTCGCTCATAGTTATAAAATAAAGGTAGAATAAACAAATGAATATTTCTAATTTGGGTATTTGTTGTTCTTTTTAAAATTTGTGTTAAAAACTTAAAATGCATGGAAAGAAACAAGAATGTGCCGAGTTCCCATGAGATGATTCTCTCTGTCTTCGGGACTCATCGAACACTAACTCACCAAGCTCCGATATTTCCTATAGTGTATTAAACCAGAATAAATAAAGTTGTTGTTCTCATTAATTAACTCAAAGTGAGTATGTACGTTTATATACAAGTCCCTATCCTCTAACTATACAAGTATAAGGTGTTGCTATACAAGTATGTACATCTAATACACCCCCCTCAAGCCGATGAACTGAAATCTGATGATGGAAGAAAGAGGCTTGAAGTAGACATTCGGCGGAGAAGGGAGTAGAATGGACCAGGATGAAGTCCTTTAGTGAGAATGCCAGCATGTTGATTGGCACTTGAAACATGCATTAGCTTGAGAAACCCATTCTTCACCTGGTCACGAACCGTATGGCAATCAATCTCCACGTGTTTCGTTCTCTCATGAAACACAGGATTAGTCGCAATGTGCATAGCTGATTTGTTGTCACAAAACAACTTAGCCGTATTAGTTGGAGTGACCTTCAAATCCGTGAGCAGTTGATGTAACCAGAGGAGCTCACAAGTAGCATGTGCCATGCTTCTATATTCAGCTTCAGTGCTGCTTCTGCTTACAACATCTTGTTTCTTGGATTTCCAAGTGATGAGTGAAGAACCAAGGTACACGCAATAGCAGTAATGGATCTCCTTGTGTCAGGACAAGTCGCCCAGTCTGCATTAGCAAATGCATTGAGACAGATCTCAGATGTAGCAGAGTAGAAGAGACCTTGTCCTGGATTAGCCTTGACATACTTAAGAACTCGATGAGCTGCTTGGAGGTGAACATCAGTAGGAGTACACATGAATTGGCTCAAGGAATGCACATCATAAGTAATGTCTGAGCGTGTAATAGTGAGATAAATGAGTCGACCAATGAGAGCCCGAAATGGTGTAGCATCAGAGAGAGGCGTACCAGAAGATGCACTCAGTTTGACAGTAGGATCCATTGGAACCGTGCTTGGCTTGCATCCCAATAAACCTGTGTCAGCCAGAAGATTGAGTGCATACTTGCGTTGTGAGACTGAAATCCCTGATGCATTCCTAGCAATTTCCAATTCTAAGAAGAATCTCAAAGGACCAAGGTCTTTGATCTTAAACTTAGTATGAAGAATCGTCTTAAGATGTTGAACCTCAATATCACTGTTGCTAGCAATCATAATGTCGTCCACATAAACCAAAATTGCTGTGAAGGCTGATCCATGTTGCTTAATGAATAATGTGTTATCAGCAGGAGACTGAGAAAAGCCAGCAGCTGTAAGAACAGATGAGAGATAGTGATACCATTGACGAGAGGCTTGCTTGAGTCCATATATGGACTTATGGAGGCGACAAACAGGATTAGGAGGGAGCTGTCCTGAAGGTAATGTGTAACCTTGAGGAAGGCTCATAAAAATCTCTTCATCAAGATTGCTGTGAAGAAACGCATTAGAAACATCCATTTGAGATAGACTCCATCCTTTAGCAGCCGCTAATCCAAGAAGTAGTTTGACACTTGCAAGTTTGGCAACAGGGGAAAATGTATCTGTAAAATCCACACCCTCTTGCTGTGTAAAACCTTTGGCCACAAGACGAGCCTTATACCTTTCAATACTACCATCAGCATGGTATTTAATGGTATAAACCCATTTGCATCCGACTACATTCTTCCCAGGAGGTAATGACTCAACAGTCCAAGTTTTATTGAGTTCCATAGCCTGAAGTTCCTCAGTCATGGCTTTAGAAAAGTGAGGGGATGATATGGCTTGTTTAAAAGAAGTGGGTTCAGTTTCTTGGGAATAAGAGAAAATGTAAGACTGGTATTGAGGAGAGAACCACTAGGAATAGAATGAGATAATGATGAAAGGCATTGATGCTGGAAAGTAAGGCCGTTGTTCTCTAAACGAATACTGGTAGAAGGAAAGAGGATGTTACCAGATGTGGAATTAGGAGCCATATGACCACCTTCAGTAATGGAAGCCAATGCTAGAGGAACTTGAGGTTCTGGAGTTTGAGTGTGAACTTGAAGCTGTTGAATAAGAGACTGAACTTGTCTGGGATCCATTTGGGAGAAATCCAGATTCAGAACATTGCTTGCTGGAGGTGGTAGATAGAGTTGTGAGTCATTCATCACATTAGCCACAATGTTAGTCTTCTGGAAATGATTTGGTTGTTGAGCTCGAGATTGAAAGGAACCACGAGGAACAAACTGATTTTGTCCACGATATGGAGTAAACTGATTCTGTGGCACATAACCAGCATTCCCAGATGAATGTCCTGAAGAAGGACCAGCATTATGAAGTCGATGTCCAGGAGGATAGCCATGGAGCTTAAAACACTTCTGAATAACATGACCAAGAATGCCTAAGTGAGTACATAACGACCGTTGTTTAGGTCTATATCCTTGATTCTGAATTGCAAAAGCAGTGTTTTCATATTGGTCTGGGAACTCTGTGATGTTCTGAGGTCCAGAACTCTGGAATACTACATTATCAGCCTTGGGAGGAGGTTTCAACGTCTTCTGTCGTTCATCCTGAGATAACATGTGAAATATGTCTTCAAGAGGAGGGATTGGTTTCATCATGAGGATCTGACGACGGCTAGGTTCATACGCATCATTTAGTCCCATGAGAAACTTGATGATTCGACTACGTTGTTGTAAGGACTCCCACTTATCAGCTGCATATTGCATTCGCATTTACCGCATGTACATGTTGGAAGATCAACATGATTCTTGTACTCTTCCCATAGAGTAACAAGTTCAGTATAGTAAGCATTAATATCCATCGATCCTTGTTGGAGATTATTCAATTTCTGTTCAATCTCATAGATTCTAGGAGCATCAGTCTGTTTAAACCTAGAACATAAGTTCTGCCAAATCTGTTCAGCAGTGGAAAGAAACAATAGACTAGCACTAATCTTCTTCGAAACCGAGTTCATCAACCAGGTAGAGACCATATCATTGCAACGGGACCAAGAACCAGCATCGCGATGAGAATCGAGTAGTTTAGAAATCGTACCATCAATGAATCCAAGTTTGTTGCGGACATTGAGGCCCATACGAATGGAGCGACGCCAAGAATGATCAGAATGATGCAAGAAGTACGGATTCGAATACTGATCAAGATACTGAGTTGAATTCGGAAATTCCGATGTATGAGATGAACTATCAGCCATGACGAGTTGCGATGAGATGAATCGAAAGAGAAGATTACGTCGATTGTTTGATGAAAAGAGAAGCGACGATAATCCATGTCAAAGAAAGAAAGCAAAGGAAATCAGAAACTGAAAGATGATGAAAAAGAGTTCAATCAGCAAGGAAATGAATCGCAAGACAAATTCAAGACGAATTTGATAAATCGAAAGACTCATTGAAGCTCAATCGAAGCTCAACAAGAAAGATTCAAAGAGGATTCGCCATGGAAGTCAAAGAAAAGCTTGAAGCGGAAGAGAGAGAGTATTTAGCTCTGATACCATATTAAACCAGAGTAAATAAAGTTGTTATTCTCATTAATTAACTCAAAGTGAGTATCTACATTTATATACAAGTCCCTATCCTCTAACTATACAAGTATAAGGTGTTGCTATACAAGTATGTACATCTAATATAGTGTTGTACAAAAGTTTGTTCTTGTTAAAATTATTAGATTAGTACGTATAACTATTATATATACTATATATTAGTATATGTATTGTACACGTACGTATGACGTATCATCGAATTATTTACAATATTATAGTATATCGTAATCCTAATGCGCAATGCGCATACACGAATATTCTTATCAGTATGATATATATATCGACTGAAGAATATAAATAGTCATATGATCACATCATCGTATCATTGAAAAAAGAAACTCATAATTAGTATTTTGGGATAAAAGAGAAGAGAATTAATATATATGTGTGTGTATTTATGTTTATGCGAAAACCTCAATCAATAAGGAGTACGTTTTGGTATCGTTGTCCTTGACTCGTTGTAATCTACTGTTTTTTGTCATCATTGTAATTTACTTACTATTTTTGCACTTATACTGTTATACAGTCCTTTAAATCTGTTTGATTATCAATATCGTGAATCACTGAATCTTTGAGCATATCGCACATTTCTCGGCTTTGAATTGATCTATTTCTCGTGTAATAAATAATCAAATGTAATGAAGAATAATTTACTAATTTAGTGTTGGTTAGCTTAAGCCTAAAGTTATAAACGAATATTCATATTATTTATAGTAAAAAGTGGATGCAACCTAATTTTCTAATTCGGTTTAACCTAAATAAAATCCTGGATCATGCAACTCCCACAAAAAAATGATAAAATACTAATCATGTATATATACAAAAAGCTTCTACTACATATAAAATACATTTTATAGATGTATCTACTAGCTTATATGCGTTAAAATTCGTGTTTAACTCTTTCTATACACGTGGAAGTGCGTATATACATTGTGAGAGAAAGAAAGAAAAAATTGTGTATAATACACACACACACATATATATATATATATATATATAAATAGAGCATTTGGCAGATCAAAAATCTTTCCTCATCCTGTCGGTCTTCTTCTTCTTCTTCTTCCATATATCATACCAAACCACAGGTTGTATCTTAAGATTGTTAGAATACGCAACACACATCAAATGAAAATGTATTTCTTTTGATATCCTTTATATACAAGCGTACCTAATTCCATATATTACCCCGGAAGAAAGCAAGTTAAGGAATCACCAAAGGTAATCCATGCACCATTAACAATCTCTACATTTCTCTTATATATGATTACTTAAAGAATCCTCTCGATTAGGGTATACTTATGCATGTAGCGTCCAATTTATTCCCTCTCCAGTTGATTATATACGATCATGCTCCTACCTGGCTATACATTGTGTTCGTGGCTGATAATTAGTTATATCTCTGACCGGCCTTGACATTTAAGTGACCATAAACATTTGATAGTAAATTTTAACAAAAAATATTTACAACTTGCGAACCATAAAACATATGTATGTCAATGTTTCATTTAACTATGCATAGGACTAGTCATGCCCCAAAGATGTATAATTATTCGTAATCATTATTATTTAGTTAATTAGATGGTTATCTTTTAAGTTGCATGTGTGAATGGAGTACTTCAATTCTGATTTTTAATGAAAATATACATATATTGACGAAATATAGCTTCTAAAACTGATAAACCATTTACACAAAGTATGTATATGGCGATGTGTGTGTGGATATACATCAGTCTAGCGTATGAACATGCAAAATTGCATTTTAAATTTACCCAACATTTTGCATATTCACCTTATACAAGTGAAAAGGACAGTTGTACAAAAAAGGAAAAATTAAAATGTTTTGTTTTTATGATGTTCTTAAAAAATGATTACGATTTTCACTTTAGTAGAGATGAAGCAGAAAAATGCAACTCTACAAGACAACAACATTTGCAAGAGTCAAAACTTGAAGATCAATACTGCATAAATACATAGTTTAGTTTATAATTATCTAAGTAAGCAGTCTATATCAAAAAAGTAGTATATAAGTATATTATCCATTTTCTTGATGGAGATTCCTAATAGACTTTATTGGACTATTACTTTATAGTGCTATTTGTCGTATTGATTACTAGTTTGTTCATAACTTAATTTGGAGGACTAAACTTTATTTGCACAATACCCTAGCTGTATTCTATTGCTTCCTAAATTGTATTTTATTACGGGCCACGTAATTGGGCCATAAGAAGACCCGACAATCCACGTGAAAGAGAATCCTTCCCACTAACTATCCACGTTATCACATTGTTTTTTTAATGTATTTTCTCTAGTTGGTCATTATAATATTAGTCACCATAAATTTTTGCTGGTACACCAATCTCCATCTGTTCGTTTGTGGCATAAACTAGTTTCAGATCACAAATTCTTCTATTTTTCACTTGTAAACTACTAGTAAAAGAATGCTACTCACAATCAATACAACTTTCTTGATCCAAGTCTAGTATATACATACTGATACCTAGGCTACCACAAAATTCAGAACAATACCATTTATTCATTACATATCCCTAGAATAACTCATTATTAAAACATTATTCAAAAGTTCAAAACCCTATGTTCCCATGGTAAAGTCCCATATAAATTAATAATTTGATTTCGTTCCCACACGCGCTGCTTCACATCTCTAAACCAATCATTAGACCAAATGACCCAAACCAGTTACCTTTTTCCTTTTAGAGATAACATAAGTTGTTGTTTAATTCAAATCGAAATTGTTAAAACATTGTACCGCCGTGGTACACACGCGCTTAAAGAGAGCTTGAGGGAATAGTTAATCTAAATCTGAACTGTCTGAGTCATTAAGTGAAAGTGCATGGAAAATCTCGAGTTGTTGTTTCCTACACCTCTCTGTTTTCTTCATTTGTTTTTACTATTTCCTATACGTATCAACTTGTAAGCTGAGATATTTCAAATTTTGATCCACAAATTCATACTACATATCGATGTATAATAACAATATAAAGAGCGACAAAGCTCACTGTTTCTCTATTTTGTTTTTGTTTTCCAACAGGCAGGATTTGGTTTTGATGGAGGAAAACCCGCATCGAGTTTCACGTAAAAACAATGGCGGGACCCACTGTCAAAACGACGCCGTCGACGAAGTAAACCGTCGACAACGGTATTACAACCACCACACTCGCGGCGACGAAGTCAGATGCTCTGGCAAGAGATGCCAATCGTGGGCGGCCGCGGCGATTGCTGATTGTGTAGCGCTTTGTTGCTGTCCATGTGCGATCATAAACTTTCTAACTCTCACTTTCGTCAAGGTCCCTTGGATGATCGGACGGCGATGTATCGGCGGCCGCAATAAGAAGCGGATGCTACACATGAGACAAGGCCGTGGGAAAATCAACGGTGAAGATTTGTTTCACCATCACAATACCCATCACCGTTGGTTTGAGACGGGAGAGGGATATGAGAAATGCGGTGGTGGCGGAGGATGTTGTGGCGGCGGCGGAGATTATGATGATCACCGGTTTGTGGTGGAGAGAGATGGGAGTCTAACGAAGGAGGAGGATGAGGAGAAAACGAGAGGAGATGATGAGTCAAGAATAAGTGCAAGAGTTGAAGCCGAGAGAGTGTGGTTAGAGTTGTATCAGATTGGTCATCTTGGATTTGGTAGAGTCTCCTTCACTGGGATTCAATGATTCAATCAAAACGTTGTAAGAATCTTTTAGTTAATATTTAAAAACTTCGGAGAATATATAATGTGACTTTTTCTAGTCTCTGTGTTCCATGGTTTTTACTTTTTAATCAGCGAGCAAAATCGCATATATAACTACATTTATGTCATGAATCTACAAAAATGATTCCATAGTAATGTGCCATTAGAGATGTCAGACGGGCTAACCCAAGCTCAAATAGCCCAACCCAACGCGGTTTTAATTTTGTCTCGGATCTGGCGGGTTGGCCCGTGCGGGCTGCGGTCTGAAATTCAGTGGCCCAAGCCCAACCCGCATGTATTTTATGGATTAGCGGGCTGACCCGCAGGTTTCTATACAAACGTGTTTTATTTCGATTCCAGCTTTATAATTGACTATAAATAAACTTGTTTCCTAAGTTTTTATACATGTTCTTAAAAATTATATTAAAATATTGATAACAAAGATGAAATTTTAAAACAACATTACAACAATCTAGAAAAAAACAATAATCTTAAAGAAATAATGTTACCATTGGACAATCTTAAAAAGTAAGAAAAACAACAAATTCGATAACATTATTTAAAAAATAACAACAAACACCAAAACATACAAAAGTAACACAAACTTCTTTAACTTTTATTTTCGTCCTCCTCATCAACAATATCTATAAATACATATCAAAGAACATAGTGAATGTGAAGTAACAAATTTTCTTGCAATCATTTGACGAGAAGAAAAAACTAAATAAATAGTGTTGTATTTGATCATAGTTGTATTTGTATCATAGAATCTAATAAGAGATCAAAGACATATAAAAATCGCAAGTGAACAAAAACAAATTTTACACTAGCTTTGAAATGTTCACATACTTATGTTTTAGAACAAATATTACAAAGCTAGACAACAAAACACACGCATATACAAATGTAGATTTTCACAACATATATGTTGATAATCTTCTTAAACAAAACAATTATAATAAAGATTAAAGATCACGAGAAGGTTCAAAATGAATGTTTTTTCGGTAAAATTAGAATTGTCCGCGGGCTAACCCAAGCTCAAATAGCCCAACCCAATGCGGTTTTAATTTTTTCTCGGATCATGCGGGTTGGCCCGCGCGGGCTGCGGTCCAAATTCCAATGGCCCAAGCCCGCCCCGCAGCGGATCTATTCGAGCTCAACCCGCGGGTTACAACCCATTTTGACATCTCTATGTGCCATGGTAACATGACATAAATGTCAAAAAGAAAAAGAAGTATAAAAAGAAAAGCAATTACTATTCAAATATCTTAGGAAACTTTAAATTTGACCAGAAAGAAGAACAATTCTTGGGTTCACCCCTAGAGGTGAACCCATATATTCACCTCATCATGTTTAAACCAATTAAAATGACACGTCAGATTTATTTATGGAAATCAACATTAAATTAAAATTTAATAAATAAAATAATTTCTGTAGAATTAAAACATTATTTATCAACCAAAAAATAGAAAAATACCCTGACGGCCTCAACGCCGTTGACGGAGTCGACGGTCTCTATTTCTGCAACTCCGAAGAAGGAAGATCGAGTAAGAATTAGGGTTTCTCATCACCCATCGTCGCTAGGCGAGCCTTCCTCCTTCACTTTCTTCCCCATGCCTTCTCCTCCCCTGAGGTAAAGTTTCGTCCGGAATGGATTGAATCTCCTTTCATCTCCAATCCCAAGGTTCAATCTTTACGACATTTCTTGGCATCTTCTTACTTGGATTTAAAGCTTTGAACTTTGGCTATCAATGTGGATTCTTTTTAACTTGTGGCAGATTCTTTGTCAAATGTCAGAAGAATGAGATTCCATGATACAACATCGGAACACATCAACAATACACATGAACCATCTCCTCCTCATTTCTTGACAAGCCCTTCTTCTTATTCCAAGGTTTGATTCTTGGTACAAATTTTTTAGTTGCTAGTAAGTAAATATTTAGTAGTTGAGAAAGTTAAGCAAGAAGACAATGTCTATATATATAGAGCGAGTTTCAAGAGTGAAGATTGAGTTAGTGGTTACAGTCATTGTACTAACTTAGAACACTAGACAATTGTTTCTAAGATACACAGAAGGTTCATGCTTCTTTCATATATTTTCACACTTTTAGATTTGACAGTTAAACACTACTAGCGGGATACCTGATTTTGACAAGCTTTGGAAACCTCCACCCAACCGCAACTTCGTTCCTTGTGTCAATTCCAATCCTAACTACATATGTGAGAAAACAAATCTGTCTGGTTTGGTTTCTTTTGTATCCAATATCAAAGTCTTATGTTGACATACTCTCTGGTTATTTGGTTCTTCAGCTCCATTGGAATCTAGAGTCTAACTTCTTGTTCACACAAATGGCGGTCTTAACCAGATGCGTGCTGGGGGTAAGTATGTAGTAGTATCCTCTCTGTTTCTCTAGTTACAAGTATGAAATACTTATGGCTGAATCATTGTTCTTTCGTTGCAAACATTACAGATATGTGACATGGTAGCTATAGCTTGTATAGAAATTATGAATTACAATTTCCTCAAACTAATGTACATATCGATACATTAGTTTGACGTTTAAATTACGGACAATACTGAATTTGTCTGCATATATGAAGTTTCTTTTGGTGTTTAGAGGATACATAGACGACGAGACTAATGGAGAATGGAGAATGGAGAGCAGAAGCAGCAGTGGCGTGTTTTCTGCAATAGTCGTGAAAGGATTAGCTCTAAGACCCAAAATATGGTGGTACGTTTTCTACACTAGTTGTACATCAAATGGTCAAAATGCTTCTTTTAGATTGATCAGAACTTGTTCCCACAATAAAATATAATTTATTTTTATAGGCTCTTGTTTTGCCTTTATGCTTGATAGTAGAAATTCAGAGAAACTGAACTTGGCCCTTGTGGTATAATGTCTAGCAAAGTCACCAAATTATAGTGTCTGCTAATGCTAATGTAGTTGTCATTGAAGGATTATGGGTGTTTTTCCAAGGTTCAATTCCCAATTGCAACCTAGCACATAATCTTAACAGATCTAGGTTCTTGGCAAACGAATCATAAAACAAACCTGATCTTTACCTTTGCAGCGGAGATTGGTGGTAATGACAAGATCAGATTAGAGCTGATGAGAATCGGCTCCTCCTCGAGTATCCACACTCTTACAAGCAAGGGACGACTGCTAGACCAAAGATGTGGAAGAATCAGAGAGAGAGAGATAGAGAGAGAGAGAGAGAGTCACGCCAAACAGAAAAAAACGCTGGAGAGAATTATTTCCTTTAGGGCTTTCTAATTCTCTTATATCTCATTAATGGGCCCAAGTCATTAGACTAATGGCTCATTAATCTTTTGGGCCCAAAATACAAATCAGACAAAAGCCTGTATTTGTCTGGCCCAAAACTCTGATCCAATACAATAAATGCCATTGCATCTTACCGTATTAATTCCATTTAACTTTCCCGTTAGCTATGGTGTGTGACCCTTTGGGATCATACAATACTGGTAATAAGTCTTAAACTTATAGATCAAGAGCGGACTCTAGCAAGTCATCATGATCACCCAGTATTTATGACTTATGTCTGATCTCGACACTTATCATACTTTCTAGAGATAGTACGGTAGATTTCAGGACATTCCCAACAATCTCCCACTTGTACTGGAATCCTACAAAGGACATTCCCAACAATCTTCTGATTGTACTGGAATCCTACATTCCCTAATCCTTTTGTCTTAATATCTCGGTCTGGCATAAGGCAAGATGCGTGTCATCCTTATATAGTCAGACCATGTTTATCGGACCAGATTTGATACTGACTATTCAAACGACTTGGGCAAGTCCGTTTGGGAATGGCCATTCTCTTACCAGCTATCAAATCTCCGATTGGCCTAGAGATATTACCTCCGTTAAACGGCAGGGACAAATCCCGTCTTGTTCCATCACTATGAACTACACAATTCATAATACACCCAACCAAGGTCCGTATAGCTCCCAGTTACGAAACAGCGTTAGACAATGATCAAAGCGCATTACTCCATGTGCAGCCACATGCATGCGAACTCAGGTCTAAGGACTATACTCTATAGTCGTATATGAGAACTTCTTATGACACAGATATTAATATCTTGCAGAGTTTCTCATCAGCGGGCCATGTCCGGTCATATGCTCCCCTACATATACCTATGTGTCGACTTTGATGCCGCGCATCTATGACCCCTCGAAACTTGGTCATAAGTCTCAACACAATCTAGTCTCAACAGGTTGTTGGTGTTCCAATTTCAACAACCTTCGACTATGGACACTATGATTTATGTCACTTCGTTAAATATGGGGTTTCAGGATCAAGTCTACTCATGTACTTCGATGGCCCATACATAGTGACATGAATCATTTTGGAACGATTATTTATATCACAGTTAAAATAATCCAGAAATCATTAGATTTCACAAACATAAAATGTTATGTTTACATGAACCATTCAAAACAACTAAGTAAAGCCCTTTACAAACTCCCACTGAAATTAAGACTACATCTTAATTTCACTCATCCTACAGCAACAGTCCGCGACTCGTGCTTAGGCATAAGGATTGGCTTCGTTAATAGATTAGCAACGTTCTCATTCGATGAAACTTGCTTATCTACTTAACACCTCTGTCATTTATCTCACAGAATAGGTTATACCTATCCTCAAGGTGTTTGGACCTCTGATGTGCAGCTAGCCTCATCTATGCTGTGAATCACATCAAGTTCAGTGATGAACTCTTCTATCCAAACAACCTCTTTCGCCGCTTCTCAAGCTGCGAAATGTTCAGCTTAAGTCATGGAGTCATCTACAGTGCCTTGCACCGCCAGATAGACACAAGATATAGCCGGACTGTGACCAGGAAGTATCTTTGTCTATTGGAAACTTGCCTTTCAGACTCTATCGACTTGTAGCACCTCACTTTCTTCGTAAATCAAGAACCTTTCCTTAGTATTCCTCAAATACTTCAGAATATTCTTTACGGCAATCCAGTGATTCTTTACTGGATATGACTGGTCTTTACTTGTCTTGCTTAACATTAAAGCAACATCAAAACAAGTACATGTCATGGCATACATGATAGATCCAATTGCCGTCGCATATGGAATCCTATCCATGCATTCAAGCTCAGCAGATATCGCAGGACACTGTATCTTGCTTAATGAATTGCCATGTGACATTGGCATAAAACCCTTCTTGGATTGCTGATTACGTGTAGGACTTTGTCAATTTAAAAATCCTGACTTTGTCCTACCAGCTCTTTTGGATCTCTATCTTTAGATCCAAAATCCAAGAACTACGTGGCTTTATCCATGTCATTCTTAAAACCAACTCCCAATCCAGTCCTTTACAGACTGCAGCATTGGGACGTTATATTCGAGAATCAGTATGTCATCGACATACACTATGAGAAATGCAATATTGCTCCCACTTATCTTTTAGTAAACGCACAGTTCCACTTCGTTCATGTTCAAGTCAAAACCTTGACTACTTTAACAGAACGAAGATTCCAACTCCGATATGTTTGCTTCCATCCATGAATGGATCGATGAAGCTAACTTACACATAGTGTAATTTCCGGAGTCCGGGCTCACTTTCGCTTCTTTGAATTTCGCAGGTTCGTCGCTTTCAATGATCATCAGATCATGCGAACTTTCAATGATCATCAGGTTCAACTAATGACGAGAAATCACTCTCGGATTAGTGACTGATTCATTCATATCTGCGAACTTCAGGCTCTACAGGTGTAGATTCTACAGAAATCTGTAAATCCATCCGATGCTCTCCCTCAACAGGTTGAGCAGCCTCCTGTACATCTCGAATTTCTTCGAGTTATACTTTTACTCCCACTGTTCTTCTTGGAAAATTAACTTCCCTTCTTAGAAAACAGAATGGACGTAAAAGTAACAAGCCTTGGTTTCCCTAGGACAACCAGCGAAGTAGCACAACTACAAATACTCAGTAAAGACGAATTTGGATCGATTCCAATCCACATTTACGTGGTGTCTTTCAACTGATATTGGTGGAACTATTTCAGCGTAAACTTAGATATTTCTAGAGCGTTATTCTTAGAGAATATCGTGGAAGATTCGTGTGACTCATCTTTAATCATTTCTAATAAGATCTGATTCATTCTCACAGAAACACCTCTAGGTTTTCAGGAGAAATGAGCTGTGAAACGACTTCACACTCATTCAGATGATCACACAATCAATGACTTAAGTATTCTCACTCGTGATCTAATCCAGAGTCTTAATACTTTTGTCATTCAGATTCTATACTTCATTCTGGAACTCTTTCGACCATGTCAAAGAATTCCGACTTGTGTCTCATCAAATGAACACAGTCACACTCACTGAAGTAATCAGTAGAGACAATGAAGTACAGGAAATTTTTCTCTGGCATTACTGCTCATCGGACCACATACATGAGTATGTTCAATCTCCAATAAGCCTTTGGGCCTTTCTCTAGCTCGGCTAAGATGGGCCCCTTTGTCTTTTGGCCTAGTAAGCAGAATTCAAGTCTCATAAGATATCTCAAATCAAATGAGCCCAAAAGTCCATAACTATGGGGTTTCTGAATCTGACTTACTCTATGTGACCAAAACATTTATGCCAAGAAAAATCAGGTTTAATTCATCAGATTTAAACCAATTGCGGTATTTATGTTATATTTTAGGCACTCTATGGTTTAAGACATAAAACTCATTCCTTGAATAGGGTGCTACAATTAACATTTCATTAAGATCAAAAGAACAAAGCTTGTCTTTATCAAAATGAAAAACATTCAATTTCTTACAAGAAAGTGAAAGACAACTCTGCTTAAAGCAGGTATATTGTAGCAATTACTCAATAAAACCAAGCCTCAAAGGCATCTACAAGTGAAAACCCTACGGCTGAGGCAGCATCCCAAGCTCCTTCCAGACACGCAGTTCCACTTGCCCTTCCTTCAACGTTCTACTGTTGCTCAGGCTCTGCATATTATAACAAATATCAGTGCCACAACCAGTATTCGATACCTATTAGGTATAACTTGAAGTAATCACATGAATACCTGAGGAAGTAGTTTCATACATCAACTTCAGCTCCTCATAATCTTCCATGAATTTAATGCAATCTCTCTTCCAATGCCCAGTCTCTTTACAGTAGCAGCACTTACCAACGCAAGAGGTATCTGACTCGGGCTCAGAAGACACACGCTTGCCATGATTCAAAATCTGGACAACTTTGTCTTCACCCTTGTCAGCTTTAGGTTTAGTAAACCTACCCTTCTCATTCATGAGATTGTACAGGGTACTCTTCACGTTTGGCTCAACTATCTTGAGCATGTCATGCAGTTCAGTCAACGTCTTCGTTAAGCCTTTCTTGATATAGTCCCTTACGAACTTATCATAGCTTGACGGCAGTGACTGCAGAATGATATCAGTTGCCAATTCTTGGCTAACTGGATAATCCAGTTTCCTCAGGTTATCAACGTAACCCATCATTTTACTGACATGAGGACTTACTGGATGATCATTTGGTAGCTTGCAGCTAGTGAGAGATTTAACCAACTGGTATCTCTCCACTCTTACCTGCTCTTGAAATTTCAATTTCAGGCTGCTGATCATCTCTATTGGCGACTCCATGTTCTCATATTGCTTCCGCAACTCTGAGTCCATGGTAGCCAATATCAGACCACGCACATCTACCGCATCATTATAATGCTTATTCCAAGCATTATATACTGCATGACTGGTTTTGGATCCGATCCTCTCGGGGAGAGATTTCTCAAGGACATAGTCCTTTCTCTCATGCCTGAGAACTAGTCTCAGGTTCCGCGACCAAGTCAAGAAATTTGATCCGTTCAGTTTGTCCATCTCAAGGACATACCGGATCGAGAAAGTGTTTTGATTGTTTGTGCTTGTCATAGCTGAAATTTAGAGATAAATAGAGTTTTAGTTATTAAGTTCATAAAAGAGCAATCTTAACAACTTATAAGAAAACTCGCATTGTATTCAAAATTTCTTTGTTTAACCTCATAAGAATACAATGATTCCGAGACCCATGTTTAGCTAAATCCAAAGTGGGCCACTGGCCGTCACCCAGAATTAGCTTTACTTGGTAAGCATACACACAACTAGTTATAACCAATAACTCTCGGTTGTGAATTGGGCCCAAGGCCCAAAACACCAGATGTCTCAAGGCCCGAGACTCCCGATGGCCCAGTCAAGGAAACCAATCTCTTACAGCCAAATAATCACTAAAATCTGGGACTCCCAATGAAATTAGTGACTATATACTACTTTACTTACGCGAAAACAGACACCTCACACTGTAAGCCATATCTGTAATCAAATAAGCGTTAAGTAGCTGACAAGATTGGAAAGACATCCAAGCTTGATATTGTTTTTGAGGATTTTTTTTTTTTTTAAGTTTTATTTCCAAAAATAGAAGATTACTATTTTGGGAAACTTTCTTATTTTAGAAACTTTCTAAATTTAGTAACTTACTAAAAATAGAAATTTCTAATTTAAATATTTCATTAAATATTTTGGGTTGGGTCACAAATTATAGGCCCAATTCTTGGCCCAAGACCATAGAATTCCAGCTGGCCCAATAATTTGACATAACCGATCCGGTTTATTAATTCTGGTCCAAGACCAAATTAATTATCAAAACCATCGGTTATTCACTAAACCAGACCAGCTCTAAATTATTTGGTCCAACCAAATCAAACTTAGACCAGCCTTCGGTTTAGGTTAAAATTCAATTTTATGAATTTAAATCCGGTTTAACCAGAAATTAAATAATACCATGTATTAAATTATTTCCAGCAAACCGCGATTTTTGGGTTAACGCCTTAACCGTACATTAATTAAATAATTAATGATTTATAATGATTAAGCAAACAAAGTCAACATTCGAATCAATCGAATCATGCTTATTTACTTAACAAGCACACCTTTTGACTTTTCCAAAATCAATTATTAAACAATCATGCTCATTGCAACATTCGATCACATGTCATTGACACACACGATGCACAACCATGCAACGAATTAGCTTCGTTTGACACACGCAACAAAATAGCATCGAATTAACAACGAAACTTAGGGTTTCATTCTATTAAGCGCAGCATCTCATTCAATAATAACAATTGATTATTAATTCAGCAAGACGATCGTGAGGCACGGCACACGCACGGCACACACTACACTTTAGCCGCCATTCAATTATTAATTCGCTTCATATGATCATTCAATTATTAAACGATTCGGCAATTCCATATCGATTGTTAATTAATTCAATCAACAAGTATATACGATCAATCAATTCAAAATCGATTCATACAAAGATCCAAATTCACAAGCAACCTAATGCCTTGGCTCTGATACCACTGAAGGATTATGGGTGTTTTTCCAAGGTTCAATTCCCAATTGCAACCTAGCACATAATCTTAACAGATCTAGGTTCTTGGCAAACGAATCATAAAACAAACCTGATCTTTACCTTTGCAGCGGAGATTGGTGGTAATGACAAGATCAGATTAGAGCTGATGAGAATCGGCTCCTCCTCGAGTATCCACACTCTTACAAGCAAGGGACGACTGCTAGACCAAAGATGTGGAAGAATAAGAGAGAGAGAGATAGAGAGAGAGAGAGAGTCACGCCAAACAGAAAAAACGCTGGAGAGAATTATTTCCTTTAGGGCTTTCTAATTCTCTTATATCTCATTAATGGGCCCAAGTCATTAGACTAATGGCTCATTAATCTTTTGGGCCCAAAATACAAATCAGACAAAAGCCTGTATTTGTCTGGCCCAAAACTCTGATCCAATACAATAAATGCCATTGCATCTTACCGTATTAATTCCATTTAACTTTCCCGTTAGCTATGGTGTGTGACCCTTTGGGATCATACAATACTGGTAATAAGTCTTAAACTTATAGATCAAGAGCGGACTCTAGCAAGTCATCATGATCACCCAGTATTTATGACTTATGTCTGATCTCGACACTTATCATACTTTCTAGAGATAGTACGGTAGATTTCAGGACATTCCCAACAGTCATGACCATCTAATTGTCTGCAATGGCCCTCGATGTTGTTGTGCTGAAATGTAGTTAATGAGCAATTGAAAAATAATGTTTCGTCCTGTGATAAATTGCTCTGGCATTTTTACACCAGTGCTATAGAAAGGCTGAAAGCAATGGAGCAAACATTGGCCAAAGGCAAGAAGATCCAAGAAGACTGTTCCATAGTGGTAAAGAAGTTACTCGAGAGAGGAGCAGCTACGGGTCCATAAGAAGCAAACCATGTTCTTGACACAATTGACTGCTAAGACAATTCCAAAGGGACTTCACTGCCCCCATACGCCTCACTGCCATATTATGTTTTATATTCTTCTGAACAACAATTCACAAATCAGGAGATAATCAGCTGTATCACTATGCACTCTTCTCTGACAATGTTTTGGCTACATCAGTTGTTAACTACGATAATGCAGTTGTTTCACTTAGTTGTATTTATCTGAAGTTTTATAAGAGAACAACTAGCCCTGGGACTTCGGGTAAACCGAACCGATCGGTTCGGTTAGTCCGGTTAATCGGTTATTTCGATTTTAAACATATGTACCGAAATAAACCGAAATCTATTACGGTTCGGTTCGGTTCGGTTTTCAGTTATTTTTAATTTTTAAGATTGAACCCGAAACTTGTTATTGTCCACGCTCTGAATGCTTTCCGATACGTATCATTCTTCGGTTTGGACTACCATTCTTGTTATTGTCTCTGTGGCTAATGATACGAATCAGACCACAAGTGGTATGATCTTTATCTGAATGCTTTCAGATTTTCTAAGGTTACCGAATAACATTTGAAATAGATTGTTTATTAAATCTGGTTGGAAATTTTCAGATTCTTTGCAATGGTCAAGGGACTTGTATTCCTCTGTGTGTGATTGCTTTCTTGTTCAAGGTATAACAGTTCATATATGTTTTATTACTCAGTTATTTGCTTTTCTCTTTTTTGGATGACCTTGAATGGACTTGTGACAATAAAACAAATAATGTTTTGGATTTGATTCTTAGTTACGGTTTCTCTATTTTCTGTAGAAATTCATCAAAGTGCTTGTTTATCTTTGGTTATAGGTTCTGAGAATTAGATGGTCATCAATCTTTTATGTTGAGAGTGTAGCAAGAGTGAAGAAGCTCTCATTAAGTGGATTGCTGCTTTACAAGTTAAGGCTAGCTGATCAGTTCTTTGTTCAATGGCCACAACTGCAAAAGAAGTATCCTCGGACTCACTATGTTGGGTGCTTCATGTAAGGTGATTGGAACTCTCTGCTCACACCAAATAGTTAAAATAACTTAGAATAACTACAAAGCTTGCACTCTCTCATTACGTACAGGATCAATCACATTAGTATTCATGTTATACATTCTATATTGGTAATTGTGGATCCTAAAACCCACACTCAGTTTTTAGAGTATTTAGATGAGCTGATTTGCAAAGTAGATGGGCTAGATTCTTGGTCAAACACAATCAAGAAGCTAAACAATGATGAAGAATGGATTTGTATTGATTTGGAAGAATGAACAGCAAGAATTCAAGCTATAGAGCGATTACAAAGTCTTGGTGCTAAGTTGGAATAATAATGAATGATCGGATCCCTTTCCCAGCTGCCGAAGCCTTCTCTTATAGTCCTTCTCTTCGCAACTACTTTCCTCAGTTTGCGGAGTCGGCTTCAACAGTACGCGAGATTTCCGGGATTGCGTGCTCCAACTGCTTCTCCTTCTTCGGCGGCCAGTTACCAACGGATCGGCTCCTCGTCTGTCGAGCTATACTCCGAAGTCGGAGCTTCCCTTAATGGATTGGGCCTTTGACTGTGAATGCGTCGGGCCTTTATCCGCTGTCCAGCTGGATTCACTGTGGTGGATTTTGGCCCAAACATTTGCCCCCCAGCCTTTTAAGCGGGTTCCCGAGCTTTGAAAGGTGAGATCTTCTCGGATAAGGCCCACAGTCTTCTTGGATAAGGCCGGATCTTTGCAGTTAGGATTGCGTCGAAGATTCTGGACGCTTCGTCTTTTCGCATGCACCGTTGGATGGTGCGCAGAAAGAAATCCCGCCAAAACGAACGGACGAGATGAGCGCGTGACATTGACTATGCGCGTCCGCGGCACGTGGGAAAGAATCTCGCGTGATTTGACGGTTGCGGTACGCGAGACTTGAAAGATTTTACGGAGTCCCGAGGTGGCGTAATTATGACGTCTTTATAACCCACCTCCTCGTGAACCCACTCTCCAATACACAACCGCCGTTCGCAAGGTAACTTCTCCACTTCTCTTTTATAGCGATTACTCCTCTCTCTCTGCTTCTATTTCTCTCTCTCTTCTGTAGTTTCTCTCTTATCTGTTTGCGAGAGAGAACTATTTTCCTTTGATATGTCGAAATCAAGCTTGGTTAGGGTTAAAAAGGAGAAACAGGTCGCTGAAGAAGAGGAGTTTGAGCATCCCATTCCGACTACGAAAGCGGAGGACATCGAAGCCCTGTACTCTTCGCATGGTGTACCAAGGTCGGTGGAGCTGAGGCTTCTCGATCCCGGAGAGACGCCGGAGTCGGTTAGACCGGGTTATTGTTGTGCTTACAAGGCTTATTTCGAGAAGTGCAACCTGATTTTTCCGATTCCTCAGCTCGTGTTGGACGTGATTGGCGAGCTTGGGATAGCGCTCCCGCAGCTGACACCAAATTTCATCCGCTACCTCATCGGCCTGTTGGTTAGGGCTCGAGAGGAGGGGATTTCATTCGACCTGTCTGTTCTTCACGACTTGTGTTCGATCAAACATAACTCGGCGACGGGGCTTTTCTACCTTTCTCCTCGGCGGAGTTTGGCGATTCTGGTGGCTGTGCCGAACCGGGAGGATCGTTGGAGAGAGCGTCCCTTTTGGTTCAAACTTGACCATCATTCGATTGGGGATTACGATCCCTCTAGAGTCGCGACCGCGTGGTCGGAGTCTATTGGTTAGGGATAGCGTTTTTAGCTAGCTTTTGCATGTCGATTTTTTCAGGAGTATCTGAACTTTTTTGTTTGTTTTCAGAGATCCCGGAGAGGTACGGAATAACCCCTGCAATCAGAAGGCTAGCGGCTACCCTAAGCTCCAGAGACGTGCTCTGGTCGTCATTCTCTGTTGACAGAGTTAGGCGCGCACTCGAGCTCCCGGAGGCGATCGAGCCGTTGGAGGTTCGTCCTGCCCCAATTCTTCTTGGTGAGTGTATGCATACACGCCGAAACATTTTTCTTTACACGAATATTCTATTTACGCTCCGAGCGCTAATCCTTGACCGTTTCGTTTCGCAGCTTCCCGAGAGTACTCGCCTTCCGACGCTGCTTCGTCAAGCACAACCCAGACAAAGAAGAAGATAAGGAGACGTCCCACTGTCCGAGAGTCATCCAAGAGGCCTTCCGAAAAGGCGTCGTCTGGCGGCTATGCGCCCATCCGTGCTGGCCAACTGAGCGATGCCCTGACTGGCGCGATTAACGATGGGAGGTCTGGAGGTGTTCTACCGCCGCCTCCGCGTCGGGACTCGGAGCCTGGGAAGGGCCCGGAGGCTGCACGCCCCGACCAAGTGATCAACCTGAGTTCCAGGGCCACCGGAAGTGATTCCTCGGTGCAGCCTTCGAACAAGAAGCCTCGATATGAAAAGGAGGCAGCTGTTGGGTCGGGCTCGTCACATGCTCTGGGGTCCAAGCCGTTTTATTGGAAGTTTGACCATACGAAGGACTTCCCGGTCACGGATGACCCTGAAGGACTCGCTCATCTGCTCCGTCATTGCAAGGCTGCTGGATGCTCGCTCCCTTCGGTGAAAAACCTGATAGGCCGGGAGCTGTACGTCAGGGCAATGACTGCCAAAGGAAAGGTATCTTCGAGTCTTTGCTTCTCCTTTCTCTTTCTGGTTTTTAACGTGTTTTTTTTTTGTTTCAGTCCTTGGAGGCGGACAATCAGCTTGTGGCCTTCTATGAGCAGAACCTCAGGAGTGTCCCTCGACGGGAAGAGCTCGAGCAGGCTCAGAGCGTTGTGCATCAGTTGTCTGCGAGCCTCAAGAGTTGCCAGGAAGAAGTGAAGCTTATCGATGCTCAGCTAAGCGTCGTGAAGTCCGAGCGTTCAATCGCCGTAGAGAGGACGGTTACTCTGGAGCAGAAGGTCAAGGAACTCCTTGAGAAGGCGGAGGGTGCGGTTCGCTCGGCCAGGCATGACGGAATGAGGGTAAGGGACGGTCATTACCGTGACATGTTCGAAGCTCACAAGGACAAGTTCGAGAGGAAGAAGAAGGAGACGGACTGCGAGATGAAGGTCCAAGAGGTGGAGGCCAATATCGAGCTGATAAACCTTCTGCAAAGCGGGGTGACTACTATCGAGGAGGAGCTTCCCAAGCTGTTGGAGCAGAGGGAGACTTTTGCGAAGGAGTTCGAGGCCGCGCAGGTGTCTGACTTCTCTCTGAGCGCCGAGCTTCGTGCTATTCCTCAGATCTCCGAGGACTCAGTGATGCGCGTGGCTCGCTCCGCAGGCTTCAACGAGTTTGGCTCGAATGCTGAGATGATCGCGGGTCCTGCGAGTACCGGAGCGACCAAGGCGGCGGAGATCGGAGTCCAAGAGCAACAAGGTGGTGAAGGCGAGAAGGCTGGTGGTGAGGAGCTGGGCTGATGGCTGCTCCTTAGAAAATTTAAATTTCTGTTTTTTTTTTGGAATTCCCTAAAGCCCCTTCTGGGCTAAAGTTGAACTCTTTTATTTTGCTTTTGGTGTTGCCCGGGAGGGCTTTTATCCATAACTCTGTTTGGCTCGGGTGAGCATTTTAATGCACGCTTTTGTGTTTATGTTTTTGTTCGAGTTTGGATCTTCTTAGCAAAATATCGAGGTTCGGTTATGCGCTGTAAGTTTGCATGTCGAACCTTCGAGTCGCTGGGTAGAACTCTCTACTTTTGTTGCTTAGTCTGGTCAGACGTTTCTTGTGTTTGGGAGTTCATTTCGCGACTTTGAGCCCTTTAGTTTACCGTGGTTTGAATACCTGTTTGACCCGTGCAAAGTCGTTTAGGGTTTATTTCCAAGTTTGTTTACGGATGCTGGGCTTTGGAGGATTACTCTGGAAGGGTTCCTTTTACGGTTCGCGGAATACTTAAGGTTTTAAGACTTAGTATGTTTGCGATCTATGTTCGCAGCCCAAGTCTGCTGTGTGGACTCGGAGCGACGCGTGGTGTTGAACTTGTACTGAGTAAAGCTTGCGTAAAGTTTAGACTTTGTTTACTTGGCGGTCTTTCACGCTTGTAATTGCCAAGGTTTTAAGACTTGGTGAGTTTGCAATAACATGTCAATCCGTTAAGAGAGTTTCATTAATGTATGCTTCGGAGTTTACGTTGATGTATTGGGTGATAACCCTGTACTCCCCCCCCCCCCCCCTGAAAAACGAAAAGGAAGAGAGAGGATTTTTGGGTTTTTGGGTGGAGTGGCTGCACTCGAAGTTCGAGCTGCCTACGTACCCCGCCAAGGGATCAAGCCTAACGTAGTTCGATTATTGTGAGCACTCATGAATGGTATAGCTTGAGGTTTATGACGTTCCATGGCCTCTTCACGGGTACTCCGTTTTTGTGTTTCGTGAGCTTGTAGACGCTGTCCCGAATTATCTCGGTGACTTGGTATGGGCCTTCCCAGTTCGTCCCGAGTTTACCGGCGCCTGGCTCTTTAGTGTTTGAATAGACCTTGCGCAGCACTAAGTCTCCAACGTTAAACCTCCGAGGTCGGACTCTGGAGTTATAGTAGCGGGAGGTTGCTTGCTGGTAATTTTGCATTCGTATCAGCGCTTGGTCGCGTTGTTCCTCGATCATGTCTAGACGATCTCGGAGCATCTGTTCGTTGAGTTCCTCGTGTCTGGGACTTAAGGTCCGTCTGATAGTCGGAACTGATACCTCTGCGGGGACCACTGCCTCCATTCCGTAAGCCAACGAAAATGGAGTCTCGCCGGTCGCGCTGTGAGGTGTGGTGCGGGAAGCCCATAGGACTCCCGGTAGTTCCTCAGACCACGCTGATTTTTTAGCGTCGAGTCTTTTCTTGAGGTTACTTAGTAAAGTTTTGTTCGCAGCTTCTGCCTGACAGTTTCCCTGGGGGTATCTTGGAGTAGATGTGGTCAGGCGTATCTTCCAGGTCTTACAGAAATTTCTGAAAGCCCTTGAGATGAACTGAGAACCGTTATCTGTTACTATTTCGTAGGGGAGTCCGTGTCGGCAGACTATGTGCTCCCAGATGAAGTGTTGTACTTCGATTTCGGTGGTTTGCTGGTAGGCTTTAGCCTCTATCCACTTGGTGAAATAATCTGTCAAAACCAGGAGGTATTTCAGTTGTTTTGGTCCTGAGGAGACGAGAGGCCCCACTATGTCCATTGACCACCTCATGAAGGGTATGGTGCAGAGATAGAGGACAATTTCTCCGCAGGCTGGTGAATAATCGGTGCGTTCCTTTGGCATTTATCACACTGCCTGGTGTAGTTCTCGCAATATGCGATCATAGTCGGCCAGAAAAATCCTTGTCTTTTGATGCGGATGGCTAGGGCCCTTCCTCCGGAGTGGTTACCGCAGGTGCCTTCATGGGTATTGCCCATTACGGCGAGGGCTTCCGTGGCATGCACACATCGCAGGTAAGGTTCTGCGGTGCTACGTTTGAATAGGCAATCGTGGATTATGCAGTATCGGGCGCTTCGGGCTTTAAGCTTCCTGGCTTGCCACTTGTCATCGGGGACTTGGCCGTGTCTGATGTAGCCTAGGATTGGTTCCCTCCAATCCGGCCTGTTCAGGAATTCTGCGTCCGGTTCCTCATTTTCAGGCTCGGATTCCTCCTCCTCAACGGGAGGTTCGAGGATCTGCCGGCCACTACGGAGGCCGATGTCGTAGACTTCGTGGCATTCCGAGGCCGTTTCTGAGGGCGCTCCGGAGTCTGATGCCCCGGATGGGAGTTCGGTCTGACCCATCTGAGACGGCGCGAGTATATCTGCAGCCTGTGCTTTAGTGCCACGTCGATACTTGGCTTATCTATCCCTTCCACGGGTATTATTCTTTTGACCTTGGGGTCGGACGTCGAGGCTAAAGCTGCCAGGGCGTCGGCGGAGGAGTTTTCCCCCCAAGGTATCCTTTCGAGTGTGAAATTTTTTAACTGATCTGCTAACTTGTGGGCTACCTTGACGTACGCTTCCATGCGTTCGTCCTTAGTTTCGTACTCGCCGTGATACTGGCTTGTAACCAACTGTGAATCACTAAAGGCGTGTACTTCTTGTGCTCCGACTCCGATTGCGAGTCGGAGTCCAGCTATGAGGGCTTCATACTCGGCCTCATTGTTGGATGCACTGAAGCCAAGTCTGAATGATTGCTCGATTATCTCTCCCGTGGGGGTTACGAGTTTGATTCCTACCCCGGAGCCGTGTTTGGATGAGGCTCCGTCTACATGGAGAGTCCAATGATCGTTTTGATTTTCCAGCTCCGGAACCGTGGGCGGGAGCTCGATAATGAAGTCTGCTAGGACCTGGGCTTTAGCGCTCGTTCTGGTCCGGTACTCGATGTCGTATTCGCTCAGTTCGATTGCCCATTTGGCCAGTCGGCCGGATTGGCTCGGACTGTGGAGTATAGTTCGAATAGGTTGTGATGTCATCACTACTATGGCGTGCGATTGGAAGTACGGCCTTAGCTTTCTTGCCGCCATTACTACTGCGAGCGCAAGTTTCTCCATCGCTGGATACCTCGTTTCTGCGTCTATGAGCGTTTTGCTCACGTAGTATATGGGTTTTTGCTCGTTTTGTTCTTCGCGGACCAAGACTGCGCTAACTGCGGCGGGCGAAGTCGCAATGTAAAGATACAGTGGCTCGCCCTCCGTTGGTTTGGCCAGTATCGGAGGTTCGGTGAGATATTTCTTGAGCTCGTTTAGGGCGTTTTCGCAGCCTTCGTCCCATTGGAACTTCCGATTTCCTTTGAGGAGGTTGTAGAACGATAAGCATTTGTCCGTAGATCGAGAGATGAAGCGATTTAGAGCTGCTATCCGTCCCGTCAGTCTTTGCACTTCCCTTTTGTTCTTCGGGGAAGACATTTCCAGGAAGGTCGTTATTTGTTTCGGGTTAGCTTCGATCCCTCGCTCTGTTACAAGGTACCCGAGGAATTCTCCCGAAGGTACTCCGAAAGAGCACTTGGCGGGGTTGAGCTTCATCCCGTACTGGTTTAGGATTTTGAAGCATTCCCGGAGCTGTTCTATGTGGTCACTTTCTCTGGAGGATTTTACGAGCATGTCGTCGATGTAAACCTCCATTGACTTTCCGAGCTGATTGGCGAACATTTTATTCACCAACCTCTGGTAGGTAGCTCCGGCGTTCTTCAGCCCGAAAGGCATCACCTTGTAGCAGTAGGTCCCACGGTCGGTTATAAAAGCCGTTTTCTCTTGATCCTCTGGGTTCATGAGGATCTGATTGTACCCAGAGAAAGCGTCCATAAAAGACAGTAGTTCGTGTCCGGCGGTGGCTTCCACCAGACGGTCTATATGTGGTAGTGGAAAGCTGTCCTTTGGGAATGCTTTATTCAGGTCTGTGAAGTCTATGCAGACTCTCCACTTCCCGTTTTTCTTTTTGACGACGACCGGGTTGGCTAACCAGTCGGGGTATTTCACCTCCCTGATTGATCCGACCTTTAGTAGTCTGTCGACTTCGTCGTTAACCGCTTTGGCTCGGTCTGGACCGAGTTTGCGGCGTTTCTGTTTCACGGGTTTGAAAGTTGGATCGACGTTCAATTCGTGTGAGGTGACCTCGATATCGATCCCTCTCATGTCTTTTGTGGACCATGCGAATGTGTCCACGTTTTCTTTGAGGAATTTGATGAGTTCTTCCCTGGTAGCGTTCAGTAGCTCTGATCCAATGTTTACACACCTTTCTGGGTCTTTGTCGTCAATACAGACTGAGACAACTAAATCTTTTCGCGGGCCTCGGACTGTTGGATCGTTGCTACGTTTCGCGGTCCGGGAAGCGAGTTCTTCCTCTTTCTGTAATTGCTATACGTTTAGGGTCTCTAGCTGCTTGAAGAAAGTTAGGTAGCACGATCTTGCAGCTTTTTGATTCCCGTAAATTGTCTTGACCCCCGAAGGGGTCGGGAACTTCACACACTGGTGATAGGTAGAGGGCACTGCCTTCATGGTATAGATCCATGGTCTACCCAATATCGCGTTGTACGGGGCCGGTTTGTTTACTACTACAAACTCCAGGATTTCCTGTTGCCCCCCGGCGATGGATGGGAGTTTTATAGTTCCCATCGAGTAGGTGGTTTCGCCGTCGAACCCGGTTAATGGGGTTTTCCCTCCGGTCAGCATCGAGTCTTTGAAGCCCATTTTTCGGAAGGCATCATAGAACAAGAGATCCACCGAGCTCCCTGTGTCAATCTTGACTCTGGAGAGTTCGAATCTGGCTACATCGAGCTGGATTACCAAAGCGTCATCATGCGGTTTGTCGAGTTTGAATGTTTCGCTCTCAGAGAATGTTATATGAGTGTCCGGCCCTTCGACTGGGACCATCTCCCTGAGTTCATTTGCAACTCGTCTCTGGTGAGCTTTGATTGAGTTTACCGAGTTCCGACAAAACCTTGAGCCTCCGGATATGAAGTTTATCGTTTTGGGGAGGCTCGAACTGCACAGCCCGAGCTTAGGCAAGCACTGGCCGGCTGGTTTTTTAGGAGCCGGGGGTGGTGTGATGACTGATTTCATCGACTCCCCGCATCGAGCTAAGCCGAAAATTGCATCTATGCGTTTTCGAGAGGGGACTAGGGAGTCTGATCCCTCCTTTTCCGGAGTCCTCTCGCGCTTAGCTTGCGAATTCTTTTTGTTTTTCGACTTGCTTTTTCCTTTATCTTTCTTTTCGGGCTCTTTCTCCTCCGGCTCCGGAGTCTCGCTGCTGTTGTTTTTGGTTGCCAGCAGGCGATCTTTGGACCGGCACTCTTCGGAGGAGTGCCCTTGCTTGTCATGGTATTTGCAATACTTGTTTGCATCGTAGGGTTTGCGCCATTGGGGCTTGCCATCCACCGTTAGGCAGTGTTGTCCTTTGCCAGAGGATTCCTTCTTGCTGGCTTTCTTCTGGCTCGACTCTTCTTTTGCCGCAGCTACGGTTTCTTCGTACTTTGCGTAGTAAGTAGCTTTGT
Organism: Orychophragmus violaceus; assembly: GCA_030180135.1. Taxonomy (NCBI): domain Eukaryota; kingdom Viridiplantae; phylum Streptophyta; class Magnoliopsida; order Brassicales; family Brassicaceae; genus Orychophragmus; species Orychophragmus violaceus. The sequence continues at coordinate 5,821,472 of CM058238.1, read as the reverse complement.
GCAGCGCGTCGTCCAAGGACGTGCACGGTCGGACCGCGAGCTCCTTCCTGAACTCTGATGTGTATAGGAGTCCGTTTTCTAGAGCCGCGATCGCTATGATTTCGTTTGGGTCGGCTATACGTGATTTGACTTCCCTGAACCTTGCGATGTAGGCTCTAAGAGTTTCGTCCGGCCCTTGTTTCAGAGCCCAGAGGTCGGCTTCTGAGGTTTTCTCTTCGATGAAGATCGAGTATTGCTTTAGAAAGATCGATACGAGCTGCGTGAAGTTGTCAATCGAGTTTCCTTCTAGACTGGCGAACCATTCTAGTGCGGTACCGGTGAGGTTTTCGGCGAAAAGTCTGCAGTACCCCGCTTCTTTTTCTTCATCGGTAAGGTGTGCTCTGGAGACCGCAAGCCTGAAAGCTCTAACGTGGGCCTTTGGGTCTGTATTTCCCGCATATTCCGGGATTTTGATTTTCCCGGTGTTCTGGATCCTCGCGCTAGCGATTCTATCCGTGAACGGAGTTCGTCGGGTCTCCTCGATAACCTGATCGATGTCTGGAGCCGCGCTTGTTGCCGAGTGGACTGCAGCTTGCAGACGCTGGATCCTGGCATATATGCTTTCGTCATCTATGTCCGTTCGTTGGTCGAACATGGGGAGCTGTGTGCTCCTCGGACGCGTATTGTTTGGTCCCCTAGTTCCGGCTTGTTGGGCTATCTCGCTCGGGGGAGGTCGAGCAGTGTTAGTCCCAGGCTTCGTCGCTGGAGGACGCGTGCTGGAGGCGAAGGCTGATGCCCCCAACACTCGATGCATGTTTGTTTCATAGCTCGTTGGCATGGGTGGGGGCGTCGGCAGTCGCGCTCCCTCAGGGGCCGTAATACCCGTCGAGGTTGAGGCCACGGTGTTTGAACTGGGAAGTGCGTTTCCCGAGATCGGACTAAACGCTGGGTAGCCGCTGTTTCCGGCCACCGAAGTCTGTCTCGGGGCTTCGGGAGTTATATAGTCCTCCTCGAAGTCCAAACGCATGCGAGGTATCGGGCACCTCGCGGCGGCGTCTGCCGTAGTCCTCGTGTCGGGCCGTGGCCTGTTCCCGAGGTTCAGCAGACTCCTGTCGTGCATGTCTAGCCGGGCTAGTACAGTCCGTTGTGTGGCTTCTTGATCGTGCGATCTGTTAATTAGGACTGCTAGCATTTTACGGAGCTCCGCCATGCCATCAGTGACGGATCTCGTCAGGCTTGGCGAGTCGGGGCGAGTTTGTGGAACAGTCCGAGGGATTGGCGCGTCCCCTTGGGAGCGATCCTCGGATCGTATCCAGGTTCGAGAGTTCGTTCTCTCGGTTGTCTGTGAAGTTGAGCCTGGGGGCGCAACTCCTAGAGGCTGGGAAATAGGGATGCGGTCCCCTGTTCCGGATCCTGCTTGAGTCTGGATCGACTCTGATCCGGTATTCCCGATCTGAACGCTTGCGTTCGTTTGATCAAGGTCTTGCGACCTTGGCGATCCGACCGGAGCTGTTGCGTTGGGATCCATCTCCACGCTAGTAGGCTGTTGATCGAGTTCGTGTGTAAAGAATATCTATGAATCGTCCCCATAGTCGGCGCCAAAATGTGGATCCTAAAACCCACACTCAGTTTTTAGAGTATTTAGATGAGCTGATTTGCAAAGTAGATGGGCTAGATTCTTGGTCAAACACAATCAAGAAGCTAAACAATGATGAAGAATGGATTTGTATTGATTTGGAAGAATGAACAGCAAGAATTCAAGCTATAGAGCGATTACAAAGTCTTGGTGCTAAGTTGGAATAATAATGAATGATCGGATCCCTTTCCCAGCTGCCGAAGCCTTCTCTTATAGTCCTTCTCTTCGCAACTACTTTCCTCAGTTTGCGGAGTCGGCTTCAACAGTACACGAGATTTCTGGGATTGCGTGCTCCAACTGCTCCTCCTTCTTCGGCGGCCAGTTACCAACGGATCGGCTCCTCGTCTGTCGAGCTATACTCCGAAGTCGGAGCTTCCCTTAATGGATTGGGCCTTTGACTGTGTATGTGACATTAGTATTCATGTTTAAGATGTTTGAATTAAAATGTTATTGTAAATAATTTTTTTTTTGTTAAAAACCCTATTTAAGAATTCATCAATGTATGAACAAAAAAAACAGAGTTCTTAACTATTTAAAATTAGTTAAAAAACTATTAAAAAATTCTTAAGAACCCCAAGATGAGGTTCACCAATGTACATGCTCTAACCGATAGTGTGTATTTTAGTAGCTTTCTAAATCATTGTACTATCGTGTCCTAATTTACGCCGTCTGTGCACAGTACCTCTCTTATTCTGACTTTGTGATCCTCCCTGCTTGATTCCCTCTCTAGAAACGACAGAGTCGACGATTTTATAAATTCGGTGAAGAAATGGAGAGCGAGCCGACTCGAGTGATGGTGGCGGTGAACGAGTCGACGATCAAAGGCTATCCGCACGCGTCGATAAGCAGCAAAAAGGCGTTCGAGTGGACACTGAAGAAGATCGTCCGGTCCAATACCGCTGGCTTCAAGCTTCTCTTGCTTCACGCACAAGTCCAGGACGAAGACGGTTATTCTCTCTTCTATACTACCGTCTATTTCGCATTCTCGATACTTGAATTTTACCTCTCTGCATAATTTTGATTATATGTTTCAATAATGATGGACGATTGATTTGTTAGGGTTTAAGTAGATCATTTTAGAAAGCTGATGTTACTTGTTTTGATCATGAATTGGGAACCAGGTTTTGACGACATGGACAGCATATATGCTTCCCCTGATGATTTCCGACAAATGAGGGAGCGTAACAAGGCTAAAGGACTTCACCTTCTTGAGTTTTTCGTTAAAAAATGTCATGAGATTGGGGTATAAGGCTCTTTTAACTCATAGATAGCTCTATATATGTGTCTTTATGTCCCCCACTTGTATCATAATCTTATGAAACCTAGAGTAACTTTTTAAGGCTCTTATACATGTAAGTTGTTGAACTTGTAGGTTGGGTGTGAGGCCTGGATCAGGAAAGGTGATCCCACAGAAGTGATATGCCATGAAGTGAGGCGGGTCAGGCCAGATTTTCTGGTTGTGGGAAGTCGTGGTCTCGGTCCATTCCAGAAGTAAGTATAATCCTCATACACCGCAAGTAGACTTATTTCTATATGCTTTATACCCATACAAACTTAGTCATTTGGTGATTTTGGCCTCGATTCACGAAGAAAGGGATCTATTAGTTTATGTTGATCTATTCATTATGTAGTTTCAAATGCCTTATGGGTTTGGGAAATATATAGATCAAGACTGAAATGATCTTATTAGATTTTGTGCTACCTGTTTGATGCATATGATGACACCTTATGGGCATCAAACAGCATTAGAGTTGCAATTCATTTTAGGAGGCCTATCATATGCATAAAACACTGCCTATGCTATATTATACATTTTACTGCGACAATCATGATTTAACTAACTTATGTTGACAGAAGTTGACAAGAAGGCCATGTACTTGCATTACATAATTTACATATATTATTAGTTTGAAATCACAGGCTATTGTGTAATCAATTCACACTGGTTACTGTCTGGACAGGGTATTTGTTGGAACTGTGAGCGAGTTTTGTGTGAAGCATGCAGAATGCCCAGTCATCACAATCAAACGCAGTGCTGAAGAAAGCCCACAAGATCCAGCTGATGACTAGATTACAAAAGCAACACAAACATGCGGTGTTCTTATGACTGCTGATCCTGCAAGTTTTTGAGAGACAATAAACCGTATGCTGCTGTACAGAAGAAGAGAGAAAAAAGCAAACAGAACTCTTTTGATTGATCTAGTATGTGCGTCTGTGTAGTAGATATTCGGTGAACACACATCATATATAACCGTGTGTGGGCAGTGCCTTGGTCTTTCATTCTCTAAAACATGAAAACAAAAGTTCCACTATTCGTTGTGTAACCTTTCGACTATTGAATGTGTTACATATTCATTGTCGGATCCGTTGCAGCATATCCTTATTAGATTCTTTTAAAACTGGAAAGCCGAAACAAAAACCAAGGGAAATAGGGATTGACACACAAATTTGGAAACACAAACGAAATGGTAAAAAAAAAAAACTATCACAAATCCATTAAACTGTAAAAAGAGTAGAGGTGAGTTTTAGAGACCACACACATAATGTCATAGACATCAACGGACCGTTGAAGCAACCTCAGACACAACACTTGTTTCTTCTTCCATCTCTTCTTCAAAATCACTAATGGTCTCTTTCAAGTGCAAAAACGTGTTCCGGCAGCTTCATCATGCCTACTCAAATCAAAATGAAGGTTTGATCAATACTCATAAATCATATTCGAGCAAACATGAATATAACACATGAATGATTATACTATCGTCGCCAGAATTTGCATATGGAGATGAGCATACAATCTGAATCCCCCAAAGTTGCTATTTAGGGGAGTCAATAGTTTCGAAGGAGTTTCTTTTTAGTTTGACAAAATTACCTTGCTAGCGATGTTGTTGGAGAGCCAATCAAGGCCTTCATAAAGACCTTCCCCAGATGTGGCACAAGTGCTTTGAATGTACCTGTTAAAAAAATGCAAAAAGTTACATTCTACCACAGTGAGATCAACCTTACCACGTGAAGGCCAAAATTCTAGAAAAAACTTTACCAGTGGCGCTGGCGAAGAGAGTGAAGGCCAAGCTTGTCGGTTATTTCTGCAGCATTCATTGCGTTGGGAAGATCTTGTTTGTTTGCAAACACAAGAAGGACAGCATCCCTCAGTTCATCCTGCAAACATGGTTTTCTTAAATCAGACTATGGAAAGGTCAAAGGTGTTTCTGTCTTACAGACAGTGATACAAGACTAAACCAGGAAGAAAAGCTAACCTCGTTCAACATGCGATGTAACTCATCCCTCGCCTCCACAACTCGGTCCCTGTCGTTACTATCAACCACGAATATAAGACCTTGAGTGTTCTGGAAGTAGTGCCTCCATAGGGGACGAATCTGTTTTTTCAAAGAAGGCGCATTCTTAATGTAAAAAAAACAGAAAAAGAAGAAGACACACACATGACACACCTAAACACTGGACACGGAGATATAAAAACCAAGTGAATGTTGATATTTAATTTTAAAATTGAGTCAACATGATTCATATAAGCGGATTAACACGAAACATCAGTACTAGTCATGCTGAGGATATCATTGACATGCTGAGCAGCTTGAAACACGTGATGTAGAGAAGAAAGAATACACTACGATTCAGGCAGGAATTAGAATGTGTACCTTGTCCTGACCCCCCACATCCCAAACAGTGAAGCTGATGTTCTTGTACTCAACAGTCTCCACATTGAATCCTGGTAACAAAAACCACCTCAGCATTAAACTTGAGAAGCAAAAAATTCGGAGCGAGCAGGAGAGATAACCCAATAGAGACAAACAAAAGAGCAACCTCTAGATTCGAGATACACATTGAAAAAGACCCTGATCCGAGGAATCATAAAAACTAACCAATGGTTGGGATGGTGGTGACAATTTCGCCAAGCTTCAGCTTGTAGAGGATAGTGGTCTTACCAGCAGCATCAAGACCTACCATCAGAATCCTCATTTCTTTCTTGGCAAAAAGCCGGCTGAACAACTTGGTGAAGTTAAGCCCCATTTTCCTTTAGCTAAATCTAGAACCAAAGAAAACCAAAAAAGTCAAGCAAAACCAAAATACAATAAAGAAAAGCTTTATAAATGATTATATCTTCTATCTGCAACACAATCAGAAAGTCTGAATCATTGATAAACACGATCAGGTCCAAACAACCACCCATTCTTATAGATTGAAACAATATCGATAATCAGATCCTTGAATACATCACAGTGACGAAATTTCTATAAGAACCAGTCGTTCTAAATCGGTGGAAAACATCTCGATCAGTGGATCTTAACTTACACGATATCAGATACAAATCAAATCGGAAACAATGAATTAGACGTAGGAATCCAAGATTAAAAATTTTATACTCAAATCAAAGCCATGAATGAAAGGAGAAGAAGAAGAACCTATAAACAAGAAAAAAATCTCTCGATCAATCTGTTGATACTCTAACAAGGATGGAGATCAATTTCGAAACAAAAATTAATATACCAGAGATGTTGAGAAACGATGATACAAGATATGAATCGAGAAGAAAAAAGTTTACCTTACGAAGAAGCTCCAAAGAAGGATCTATTGTAGAGCAAGCCGCGAGTTTCGAAGAGAAAATGCCTCTCTTCCGGCAAGAGCTCTAATAATAGAATATTTACTAATCTGGTATAATATATTTGTTATATTGAATTATGACCCCGGTAAAATTACATAATTTAAAAGTAGCTTTTAAATCTTTTAATTGCAGTTTTGTCCATGAAAACAACGGTATTTCAGATTTCACTTGCAATTGCAGGAGAATTACAGAAAAATCTACTCAATCCTGACTTACTCTCCACTCTCCACAGAAAATTCAGTTTTACGTTCTCTTCTCCAGTGTCTAGCCATGGCCGTCTGTAACTGTTTCCTCCAAGCTCCACCGCTCTCTCGCTTTTTATCACCGGTTTTCTCTCGCCGCGCTACAAATTTCTTCGCCGGCTATGGTCGGCTCAAATCCACCGTCATGTTCTCCTCCGCCGCGAACCGAACCCGACCTCTGACATCTCCGGTCCGTGCTGAAGTAAAGCGCGCCTCGCGCAAGGACGATGAAATAGCTTCGGGTAACTTTTTTACACATTGAGATGATATTATTTGTTATTACTCCATAAGTAGTATAGTATCTTGCATTTTTGGTTAATTTTTTTATATGATTGTATTTTTCTACTTGTTGATTGACTGTATCTTGTTTGTAAATGTTCGTGATAATGTTTTAGCTTCTGATCTTCAATTTGAGACGCCTTTGAAGATTGTTGAGTATCCGAATCCTATCTTACGGGCTAAGAACAAGAAGATTGGTATTTTTGACGAGAATTTGAAGAACTTGGCCGATGCTATGTTTGATGTTATGTACAAGTAAGTCCTTGTATCTAACTAGCACCTACCAGTTACACTTACTTATGTCGTTTCCTCTGGAAATACTCTTGCACTCCATGACGAAAGTAACATAGTACTTAATAACACAAACAGACCGAGAATGACATTGTGATTACTTGCTATTGAACAGAACGGATGGCGTCGGGCTCTCAGCACCACAAGTGGGGCTCAATGTTCAACTCATGGTGTTTAATCCGGCTGGGGAGTCTGGTGAAGGAGAAGAAATTGTTCTTGTGAATCCAAAAATCAATAAATATTCCGATAAATTAGTACCATTTAACGAAGGATGCCTATCCTTCCCTGGGATCTATGCTGATGTAGTTGTATGTTCAACCTTTCTCGACTGAATTACTATATCACCAATTTTTTTCCTTCTCTTTTACCATATTCCCATCATTTTCTTGGATATCGTTTTTCATGTGATTGGTTTTTTACTTTTCAGCGACCACAATCTGTCAAGATTGACGCAAAGGACATTACAGGTGAAAGATTTTCAATCAGTCTATCACGTTTACCAGCACGAATCTTTCAGCACGAATATGACCACCTAGAGGTTCTTTCTCCACTTTTATTTAGATATATTTACTTGATTGAACATCAATCACAAAGCAAAAAAAATATAGTTGTGGATGATTCAATGTCTCTACTTGTGTTTATGTACTTACAAGTTACAACTGGAAGAAACCAGAGATAAAGCTGATTTATTTTGATGTTTCGACACTGAAAAGTGTCCTCATTCACTCATGGGCCCTATCCTAGTTAGTACATTGTGTGTTGGTGTGTTATTGGGCATGCAATCTTGCTTGTTTTCATGGAGTTTAGTGTTGCTGTATGTGAGTATCACTTGCGAGCTTTCGTTTCGGTCTGATGGAAGGATCTGTCAATCACAGGGAGTTCTCTTCTTTGACAAAATGACGGATGAAGTTCTTGACAGCATTCGGGAAGAGCTAGAGGTGAGTAAAACTGTAGCAGGACAGAGTCTAAAGCTATGATAACCTGTAGTTAAATCGTGGATAAAACCACTCTTTGTACCTTTAGTAGTGACTCTGGTGAACATCTGAGCATAAGTAGTCCTGACAAGTTTTGTTCCGCAGGCCCTAGAAAAGAAGTACGAAGAAAAAACTGGATTGCCAAGCCCTGAAAGAGTACAAACACGACAAAAAAGGAAAGCAGGAGTTGGTTTTGGCAAACGTTGATGAGACAATCTCGCTCAATTCTCGTTTCATCTTCGTATATGATATGAGTAAAACGATTATTTCTAAGTTTGAGGTTTTATTTTTGTTCTCTTGGCTTTTTGTCGTGAACTTTTTCTTCATATCTTCCGCTGCAGGATTTAACAATGGTATGGGAAGGAGACAGTGACAAGAAACACGTTGTCTTTCTAAATTCAGAGGAGCCCATCACATTGTGTGATGCAAATCTCCCAATGTACGGTTGTGACACATATTATTTATTTCACAATCTTCTCTGCCAGAGTAATATACTATCCAGATTGTCTGTTTTTCGCTGTTATATAACTTGGCCTTTTAGCTTGAGATTTGGAACTGCGTTTACAATGGTCTTGCCCACTAGGTTCTATCATTGTTACAAAAATTAAAACGCATCTCTCAGATGATATAAGTTGTTTTATGGAGTATTATATTTCTTGTGATTTGTTCTGGCGTAAAAGGTCGGGACCTCTTGTTTTGACTTATTACCAATTCAATAACTTCAAGTATCTATAACAGAATGCAATACATTAACATGCAATATGTTACATTTATACAACTAGTATAAGATAAACTAAGGGAATCAATACTTCTTTATTCGGATGATTCCTATTATCATATCTTAATATTTTACACAATCTCTTGCTCTAGTATCAGCAAGCATCATTGTCAGACTGACTTGCAGACTTTTCTGTTTTCAAACATTGAATTGGCGGAAGAGTTTCAGTTTTCAATTCACCGTGTGCTTCCCAACAGAAAGGATCACGTGAACTTGCTTCATCTGTGGCCGGCTTAAGCTCTATGGTCGACAGTGAGATCCCTGTGCATGGCAAGCTATCACTGCAGGCAAAGCGTACAGGTTCCTTTGTGTAGGTACCTTTTATGTTTATGTAGTTTATGTTTGATACAGCGACTGCTGAAGTATCATTGTGGCACCCTCCACCATCGCAATAATATTGATCTATTATAATCGGATTGGCTACTTCGCTGACTTGTATATTTGAAAACATTACTTGTTTTACAGATCCTGACCCTCCCTACCATTAAACATAATAGAAGGTTGTCAGCATCTTTGAGCTGTTATCGCATGCTAATTTGACTTGTCTTTGCCTCTGTTTTGTTATGCAAATATTTGTGTAGGAGAATTTACCTGCCAGGATTTTATTCGAACACCATTCGTAGTTTCATGCATCGTGACATCACGTACAGTGATGTTTGAAACACACGCCTTTGTGTTATCCTTTCCTAGTCCTCCAATGCTAATTCCATGGCCAGGCCCACAGTCTACATCGTGTATGTAGATATTCGAGCATCCAGTTTGAATTGATATACAGTCATCTCCTGTAAAATGAAAGAAAATTGTTATTTCTTCATCCTGGCAAGTTTCATGAGGAAGTATAGTCTGGAAATGTGTGATGATTTTTTGACTTGTAATATCTAATTAAGAATGAGTTGACTTGTAATATCTTTAATTTAAACAAGATAGGATATGTTTGAAGTCTGTGGTTACCGCAAGCCAGCGTACTGCGGTAAATAACGGCGTCTTGAGAGTTTTGCAGGTGGATTCCATCTGTGTTTGGGGAGTCTCCAGGAGATGAAGTTGTGAAGTCAGACACTTGAATGCCTATGCAGTTATCAAACTTGAGGTGGGTCTGAGGGCTATTCTGTATGGTTATTCCATTGACCGTTACACCATTACTACCATAGAACCTCAAAGCCTACACACGAACCAAGGTATAAATTTTAAAATGCTGATGTTATTTGTCTATCTCTATCCATGAGACGTATCAGATGAAACTTACTGTTGGTTTAGTTCCTGGCATTTTTGTACCCATTTGATCCTTAATCTTTCACAGATAAAAAGTACAAAAAGCAGAGGTTATTGCAAGCTAGATTTCCCAATTTTGTTTAGCTAAGAAAACTGAATTTATCATTACCATGTCGTTCTCATCTGCCGGATCATAGTCAGGGGACTTGTTCCACCATACCGATCCTTGTCCATCTATTACTCCTTTTCCTTTTATAGTGATTCCTGTTAGTGATTTGAATTCCATCCATTGCAAGAGACCTGATCCCCAGGCACTTGAACTTGTTGGAGCTATGATCTTTCCATCTAACTGCACAATGTCCAAAAATACAGTCGGTCACCATTATATAACGAAAGATGCTCGAGTAACATATACATGTTTTTACTTCGTTTCTTGGAAATTCACCTGAAAGACGATGTTCTCTTTACACTCTTTTCCCAGGAAGGAAACAGGTCCAACAAGGAACGTAGAACCAGATGGAACTATTAAACTCGATGATGCCGCCTTACAAGCTTCCTTCCAAGCATCTTCAAAAGCCTGCAATATCAAAGGTACATTGATCACCAGATTGCATTAGTTATCAGTAAAACAGATATCTATGCTTCTAAACCATAGAAATGCTCATTCACCTTCGTGTCATCATTTGTCCCGTCACCTTTTGCACCATAGTCAAGGACATTGAATGTTCCGGAACTTTCCTCTTCAGCGATGGACCTGCTGTTTCCTCTCCAGTATACACTGTGTCTAGCATCACATGCCCCAAATTTCAAAGATAATAAGGAGATTGAAAGGACAAGACATTTGAAGGTTAGTCTATACATCTTTAGTATCTTAAAATAATCTGTTTCTAGGAAGAATGTGTTTAGATATGAATGAAGAGGAACTGGTGGCGCGAGGTTTATATTTATAAGTAGAGAAAAACACTGTTACACATATGAGTTATGAAACTATAATACAGTTAAACAGTTAGATGAGGACAAAAAGCTTTGGAACTCTCTTTCTCTTCAAGCATGTTATACTCATTTGCTATATTTTATTTAATTGGAAATGAGCAAAAAATCTGATGGGGTTTACTTGCTTGATCAGCTTTGTGCTATTGACCACATCGTCACACTTTACTTGCGATTTGGCTTTGATTTGTTCTTGAATAATGCGTGTTACTCAGAATTCCTTAATATCATCATACAATATCACTTAAGATCAGCTTTGATTGTTCATGAATAATGCGTGTTACTTAGAATCTGTTTGGGTCGATCGCTGCTAACATCTTAGTGTTCTCTAGAATTAATTCGAAGTTTCATTAAATGGCTATGTATTACTGATGTTGAGGTCTGTGTGCAGTACTTTAGTCTCTAGAAACAGCTGATCACATTCGTTCATACTTTATAACATAACACGGGTTCTGCCAGATACTGAACTTCTCTTGGTAAGCTCTTCGGTTTAATCAAAACCAAAATCCATTTTTCAGGCAACAAAGTGACCAACGCTGGAAATGGCAAAGTCTTTTGAAGAGTCAAGAAAAGTTGCCATACAATCACAGGCATGTCACGTAAACGGTAAACCTCATCATAAGATAATCTTTTATATTTTGAGTTCCTTAAATCAAGCAGCGTAATTTAAGTTAAATCTTTGGTGTCATTGAATCTTCGAAAACGCCAATAAAATCTATTAATCCTTTTTATCTTCAAACTCATGAAATATTCAAAGATCCATTAGTTGCATGACAATAGGATGCTCGGTACGGTTTTCTGTTTTTATTGTTATAGAGAGAATAAATAATAAATCAACATCTGGGGAATTATGGTTTGATTATGGTATATTAGTTTAGGATTCCAAGTATGAAATTGAACTCGTGATGAAGATACACTTTGCATGCAGCCCCAGGTGGAAGGAAAGGCTGCTATAGAGTATAGATTAGCACGTTGCTACGTGTATGCATCCCGTGCGTTGACTTTGAAAAACTTGTTGAATTATTCTATTTTATATCATGATCTTGAAAAGCCTATTGGTCCCCAAGTTTACTTGAAATTGTTGTTACTATTTTATTAGTTTTCTCTTGCATTGGCAGTTGAAACTATGATTATTATAACAAATTACATTGTCCTCTCTCTTTTTTTTTCATCATCTTGGAGACTTGGAGTATATTAATGTTGCAATTTCTACATGACTAGAGATGTATTTTGTTGTTGATTTAGTTATTTTAGACTTATTATAGATTTTACGGGAGGAAAAATGGTTCATGGTTGGATAGCAAATCACGGAAGTGGTCATAACTAGTAACTTGTAAGACACGTGAACAATATTTTCTAGCACTCGGTAGAATTTGTGTACCCAACAACTCGCGTAAGACGTACCATTTTTAGATTGGACCACTATGTAATATCAACCCGTGATTTGATGTAACGTTTATTACGTTCTTAAATATATAATGAACAGGTGTGTACTAAATAAAAAATAGATTTTATACTAATGTTTCATTTTGTCAACTTTAATATTATTGTTGTGTACATGCGAGGATTTGTACGCAATTCTGTGAATAACGCCAATCTGTCTGATGGTTTTCTTGAGTATCGTGTACGATATCCACCCTTTTGTCGTAAATCTATTATATAATGAGAGCTTTGTCTCTCCATTCAGCATGTCCACGTGTCCTTCCTCTTTTTACTGTTGGGCCTAAGATGTATAATCGATATTCTTTTCCAACAAAGGCCCACAAATATCAATATCCACAAAACACAAATCAGCCCAGATACCTCTTCATCTTCGCCAATTTTTAGTCCTCTCTCTTCAGGCAAATGAATCGCCGGCGGCCGTTACAGAAAATTTAATAACTCCCCATCTCCATTCATCCCCCTTTCAATCTCATTCAATCACCCTAACTTACACGTCCAGCCGTTCGTTTACGGGTCACCATGGCGTCCTATAAATCAACAACTTCTAATCCCTCACACATCCTCGCAAACTTAGCCCAATATCCAAAATTCCTTCACAAAGCTCTCCCCTCTTTCAATTACTACCTTCTGAGTTCCGACATTGCACAAGTTGCATTCGTAGTGCCACCTTGGACGATTAAAGAATGCTGTTTTCAGAAAATTAGAAGCAAATCCGAGATCAAGGTTAGGTTTCTCCATCTCCTTCCATAGGATTTCTCTGAATTTTATGTTTGAAGATTTTAATTTTGAATTTCGTGTGGTTTCGATCAGATCTGGAGCTAAATCTCCGGCTGACTTTCCTGATTTCGTTTAAGGTGTCTTTCGATTGTAGTGCGAAGAAACCAACATCGGCTTCGGTTACTTACAGTGTATTTCTCTGCATCGATCGTTCAGCTGTTCATTGAGGTCTTGGTGTTCATATCAGCTTCGTCAGGTGTACTTTTAGATTATAAGGCACACACAGGATCCAGTTAAATCCAGCATTTAGTTCAACTTTCTGGGCTTAATTCTAGCTCCAAAATCTGTCGCAGTTTTGAAACTTTTGGTTAGGGTTTAGATTGTGATTATCCATCTTATGCAGGACGACGTCAGACTTTTTTCTCTCCTGTGACCATTTTATAGCATATTCACTGTGTATAAGGGATTAGATTCTCTATAATCATTGTTTTAGTGAGAATCAAATTGATTTAAATCACCAGGCTATAATCTTTGAAACTTTTTTTTTCCGGTTCTTCTGTTTAGGTCGACGAACCTGGATTCATGGAGTCCTTAGCAGCTAAGAGCAATGATAAACAAGCGAGCGCATGTGTTTTTCAAGCAACATGGATGGAATGATGGTCGAATAATCGATGCTAAGAAAAATTCACTAGGGAAGGGTCTTGAACATTGCCGGGTTCGAGGTCTCTAGGTGTACGAAGATGTATAAGATTTGAAACCAGAGTTTGAAATTGTCTTATGGTATTTGACAGGGAGAACGTACAGCCAAGTCTCCAATGGCTGTAGAGAAGATGGTGGAAGGCGTCTCTATAAGTATTATAAAGAAAAAGTTCATAATTAATGGAGAAAAAGTTTATTCTGAACAATGCTACAAACATAAAGGTATGTAGATTTGATATTTTTAACACCATATGATTAGATCTGCATTGCTTGGTGTTACTTTTGTTGAATGTAAAGGCCATGAATTTTCCAGAAATTTCTATGATATTCTGCATACACTTCCAAGGAGGTGGGTTCTCCTGTGAAGGTTGACAATTTTCAGTGACTTGAGGTTGGAGAAGGAATCAAAAGGTAAACAAATATAACAACGCCCGTATATGCTGTTGTATCTATGGTTTTATGCATATGATTATCGGCTAATGAAAATGTATATATTTTGTGTTCGAAGCTTAGTTTTAAAAAGCGTTAAGCGAACCAAAGCGTCAACGTTCCTCATCTCGCTTCGCGCCTTAGGCGATCCGAAGCGAACGCTTTATGGACCCGAAGCGAGAAATAGTACGTATAATTATTATTTTAGTTTTAAAATAATAAAATATAGAATAAAATACTTACACCAATACATATAACAAAAACAAGCATTATTTAAGTTCTGAAAATTTGAAAAACAGTCTAAAACACTAATAATTCCCATCTTCACTCAAATCATATTCTTAGTTATGGTCAAAACTGAAATTGTCTTCCCCTCCATCCAATTCTTCTTCCATATCATCATTCTCATGAGTATGAGAAGAAGAAAGAGGTCAGAAGTGTAACATTGTGAGAATAAAAAATTGTTTTAAAACTATAAAGTTGTGAAAAAGATCGTAAAAAGGTGATTAATATAAATTAAATAAACACATCTCCTAAAAGCGACCGCCTCTGCGTGCTTCAAGCTTCGGCAAAAAGCAAAGAAAAGCTTTAAAAGCGAACGCTTTACAGATCACGCTCTGCTTTGATCTCCTAAGGCGATGAAGTCATCGCTTTAGGTCGCCTCACGCCTAGGCACGCTTGAAGCACGCTTTTTAAAACTAAGGTTCGAAGGCTTGACGCATCTGATGAACCAGATCCTCAAACTGCTTGAAGATGATGAATGTGGACATGGTGTTAGATTTAGAGACCTCCTACTTTGATTCATTAACTTTGAATACCAGATACTCGCCATGTGGCTTCTATGCCGGCTTGAGGTTACAGAATGTTTGGCTTTCCTTTTCCATGTTTTGTTGTTATAAAAAAATATGTCAATACGATCAATCATGTGCATGTGCACATTGCCTCTTTAGTCGTTAGCACAGCCTTGGGAAGCTGAGTGACAAAACCATATCATGTTGAGTTCTCTTACAAAGATCCATTATAGCAAAAACCTTCACTTCTCTACTCTATCCACGTTGCGGCCATGTTTGATTTAAGGTACTTCGATTGGTTCAAAGAAAAACAAAAGGTAGAACTGATGGCTTATATAATAATTCAATGATGAAACCGGTCACTGGGCTAAACGGTTAATAAAGCTCATATAACAAAACCTTGATATATTTTTTTTCTTTTTTTTTCTTCATCTGAATGCTTCCTCCACTAAAGAAATGTGTTACATCAGAAGATACCAAAAGGGGAACAAACTCCCACTAACACGTCCATAAGCTAAGACTAAAACCTTGATATAATACAAACCATCAAAAATGATGGATAAGAAGATCAAATTGGTTTAAATTTTGATATAAATATAGTTATGAAAATCTGAATATTGCAATACTAAGCTGAAAATTCAAAAAAAATACTAAGCTTAAAAATAAGTTTTAAGTTTTAAATTTAAGTTACAAAATTAGAGATTAAATCTGGACTACATTAATATATATATATAGAATGTAATGTTATTATTTTCTAAAACATCATATACTATATGTATTTGATGTATAATGAGGTAATAATTTTATAGAGCAATTTTCATTTGTTTAGAAAACAGTCAAGGTTGATTTCGTAACCGCACAAAAAGATTAACTTGATCACAATATAGTTGTTATCTATATAATGTTTCATTCTTAACACTAGCGATCAAACAATGATAATACGAATACCAGTTTTAACACGAACTAACCTCAATGTACGCCATTTGGAAGAGTCTTGCAAAGTCGCAAAGTGGCCTAATAACATATATTGATTTTTCACCAGATCGAACAGAGAACAGTTGTTGACACATGATTACGACCAAAGCCACCAACTGTTGGACTTTTATACACACATGTCGATGATGATGTGTTCGATGAAGAATGGTACAACACAATCACTTCTAAACAAAGGGACATGATAACATGAGAAAAAGGAAAAGCGGCCATTAAACATACCAAAAATAGAGGACTTTACATAAGTTTATCGAACTATACATACCAGCCATTGGAAACACAAAGTTGGTCAAAAGTTGATGAAATCATCCTTAACTGCGCAACCCAGAGCAAACTTAAGCATTTAAAGCTTGGATACCAAGTGGACAGGGTAAAGCAAACATTGTGAAAAAATCGATGACTCAATACCTATTTTAAGGGGTTCGTAACCATGGCTCAAAGACCAACAATTCCTAGGTGGAGCAGCTTCCACAAACAGACACCTTAAGAAAACAAAGCGTGAATATACTAATATGTCCTATATCTACCAGTTTATACAACATGTAGCATGATAAATAATTGAATCATTGCCTATAGGAGAAAAACCTTATGCAGCGAGAGACGCATAACGTATGGTCATTTGTTTTTAGATTATGACTTTCTATAAACCATCAATCAAAAATATAAAAGGCGTCCATAAATTGTATAGCAAGGCACAATCCGTCCTATGGCGATCATGTTGTCATACGCAAACTATCATTACTAAATATTTCACAACTTTACCGTTAATTGGATTAGTGCACAAAGGCAACTATGGGGTCTATGAGCAAGTTATATAACTAATATACAACAACTATCATCAATTATTCCAAAATAAAAAGGAATATAGGCTAGATACGAGACAAATCAAGGTACGAAACTAAATAAAACATTGTACAACTATAACAAAGCTGAACCACAACTAGCTAGAGAAAAAAATAGTGAACCAAAAAACCGGTCGTTGTACACCCGAACCCCCGCGCGTGCGCGGGGTGGTAAACATCACTAGTCATTTTAATTTAAAATTGGTAAGATACTTGTCAAATTGTTGAGACATCAATTCCAATGTTCTAACTGTAAAACGAACTTAAATAGTAGAAAGCCTAATTATTATTCAACTAGTAGCCCATATATTAAGCCCAATAGCCCGTACTAGTTTAAGGCCTATTTCATCCGTGACCAACGGTCGAGTAGGACACGACATCGTTGAGCGACCAAGTTTTTGTCGCTTTATGCTGACTTGGCGGTTTCGTAAACTCAGATTTCCTTTTCTCTGACAAAACAACATTTAACAATTAACAAATACCGAAAAAATGAGGAACGAGAATCAATGTACGTCATGCTTCATAACACGTTTCCTACTCCTCTCCAGCGTAGCCGTTAGATTACACCCTGGCACTTGATCTCACTCTTTTCTTACCAAAATCGAACCGTCTGTACGAGAAGCTTACCATACACCCAACTGCAGGAAAGAAGTCCAGACACATTAAAAGCAGTCAACACAAATGACGTGAGTCCAAGTTATTCCAACCAAAACACGCCACGTGTACGGGCACTCTTCCTTGAGCGCGGACGTCAAAACTAACTATCAACTAAAACTTTGAAACTACCTATTGGGGTCCGCTTTCTCTGCAAACAAAACACAGAAAGAGAGAGAACTTAGAAACACGAGAGATTTGCCATTATCGGCAAGGAAGAGAGCTTTCTAGGGTTTCTATTTGCTGCCGAAACAATATGCTGGAGTGAAATTGCGGCGCAGACATTCAGGTATGCTGCCGTGACGACGGAGCCGGCGGTTTCCTCTTTTAATTGTTTCACTTGTTAGCTCAACTTGTAGAGATTGTATAACGAAACTTTTTGTTTTGTAGATTAAGTGTTGTTGTTGTAGTTAGGGCCATTAATGTTTATATATGTTTACTACCTGAATCTATTACTGGTCGGAGTTAAATGAAGCTAGGTTTTTTTGGCAGTTCTTACTTTTGTAGATCTTCTTCACTGTCTCTGTGCTTTGTCATTTTGTTCCACTTTTAATGTTTTGTGGAAGGAAGTTAACTTATATAATGTGTTTTTGTCCTTAACAGATTGACGAATTGAATTTTAAAGTTGTTGTAAAATGGCATCTGTGGGAACATTACCTTCTTCAATGGCTACAAAACAGAACATTGCTTCCGTATGCGCTGACAAACTACCTGAAGGAATTAATGAGATGAAGATAAAAGATGATAAGGTTGAAGAACTCAGATTTCAAATATAAAGCTTTGGCCTTTTTAGTTTGTTACTAATGTCTGTTTTATTCTTTATATTTTGCTGGTTACTGAACTCTTCTTAGGAAATGGAAGCAGCTGTGGTTGATGGGAATGGAACTGAGACTGGTCACATTATTGTTACAACCATTGGTGGTAAAAATGGTCAGCCTAAACAGGTTAGCTTGCCTAACTTTATGTTTTGAGGACTATCCATATTTTCTGTTATTTCAAAGCTGACAGAAAGATCATTAGTGTACATTAATGGCTCTATGAATAAATCTTTCACATGAAAAGTATAGAACTTGCAATTGCTGCTGTGTATACTGGGTTATAAACATCTCTTATAACTCTTTTTTGTTACCCTTTCAGACCATAAGTTACATGGCAGAGCGCATCGTGGGACAAGGTTCATTTGGAATCGTTTTTCAGGTGGTGTTTCCATTACATACTCTGAGTAACTGAGTTTACTAATTTAGTGACTGGTTCATAGACCTAATGTAGATAGTTTACTTGTATGTATGCAGGCCAAGTGTTTGGAAACGGGGGAAACTGTTGCAATCAAGAAAGTTCTGCAGGACAAGAGATACAAGAACCGTGAGCTGCAGACAATGCGTCTTCTTGATCACCCTAATGTTGTGTCCCTCAAGCATTGCTTTTTCTCAACGACCGAAAAAGATGAATTGTATCTCAATTTGGTCCTTGAATACGTTCCAGAGACTGTCTACCGTGTTTCAAAGCACTACAGTCGGGCAAATCAGAGGATGCCCATGATATATGTTAAACTTTATACGTATCAGGTAATGTTTTTCATTCAGGCCGTGGGATGTGTTCTCGTACTTTGAAACACTATATGTTAATTCAATATTGTTGCACTGATATTCTAATATTGTTCATGTGGTGGATGCAGATTTGCAGAGCGTTGGCATATATTCATGGAGGAGTAGGAGTCTGCCACAGAGACATAAAACCACAGAATCTTCTGGTTCGTGTACTAAGCTGAGATCTTGGTAAAAACTTTCTATGTGGTCTACATGCTGCTGCTTGATTAATATTTTGTTTTTCGTAGGTTAATCCTCATACACATCAGGTCAAGCTCTGCGACTTTGGTAGCGCTAAAGTCCTGGTATAGCATGTATCATGAATAAAATAAGAGATACACTGTTACTAATACTAACATTTGTTGATATAAAAGTAGTGTAAACTGAATTTAACCTTTTAAGCTTTGGCATTTTGTAACAGGTGAAAGGCGAACCAAACATCTCATATATCTGCTCCCGTTACTACCGAGCACCTGAGCTTATATTTGGAGCCACAGAATATACAACAGCTATTGACATATGGTCTGCCGGCTGTGTTCTTGCTGAACTGCTCCTTGGCCAGGTACCTTGATTGTCCAACTTTTTTTCTTCTATTTATCTTTTGGGAATCATTGAATGATGTCTAAAGTTGTGTGTTTACCAATCTTTGGCTGGTCCAACTCTTGGATAGCCTCTATTCCCAGGTGAGAGCGGAGTCGACCAGCTCGTTGAGATTATTAAGGTATGGTCTAAACAAAAACTTGGGATGAACAGTCTTGATTTCATACCCATTGATTACAGGTTCTTGGAACACCAACTCGAGAGGAGATCAAATGTATGAATCCAAACTACACTGAATTCAAATTCCCACAGATAAAGGCTCACCCTTGGCACAAAGTAAGAAAATTTATTCAGTTTCTCAACATTCTCCATATTTTTTTGCACTACACTGATTGAAAAAACTGTCCTGTTCTTCCTAAAGATATTCCATAAGCGTACACCTCCGGAAGCAGTAGACCTCGTCTCAAGACTTCTCCAATATTCTCCAAACCTCAGATCAACCGCTGTAAGTCCATGAATTCATTAAATTTTCACAATCATATATAACTCCGAAATCCGTTTTTTGATTCAATACTTGTTGACTGTAGATGGAGGCAATCGTTCACCCGTTCTTCGATGAGCTACGTGATCCCAATACACGTCTACCTAATGGTCGTCCCTTACCTCCTCTTTTCAACTTCAAACCTCAAGGTCTGGTCTCCTCTATATATGAATTTGTTTGTTGTCCAGCTTTATTTCAAAAGTGATTATTAAAGTGTGTATTTTGGTTTTTGTTTTTTCATGAATTGTAGAGCTAAAAGGAGCAAGCTTAGAGCTGTTGTCGAAGCTTATACCTGACCACGCCCGAAAACAATGTTCTTTCCTCGGTCTCTAAATGTACACATGCATATGCTGATCGGTTCAGTAATGGAGTTGGCCTTCTCATTATTATTACTAGCTTTTCATCTTTTATGTATGCTGTGTCGTTTTATTGTGATATACATTATTTTATTTATTAAAAAACACTTTTGTCTCGTTATAAATGAACGATTATTATAAGTACGGTCTATGTTAGGTAAAAATATATGTACGGTCTATGTAATTTCTCTCGTTAGTCACGTGTCAGACCAATACATTTCGTTAAAGAAGGATCCACAAATTTGAATTTATCAGACTATAAAAACTAGTTTCGCGCCTCGCCGCTTAACGACTAACGGCCTGCACTACATCCAACTCATTTTTAATCTTTTTTTTTTTTTTTTTTTTGAACATTTCTCATTTTTAATCTTTTCAAGCGTTGACATGCATGATTGTGATTGATTAATTAAGAATGTCTTGCTGATTTATGTTTATTATGTTGAATTTGCAAATATTTTTAAAGTAATAATTTTTTTATTTAACAAATATATTTTAGTTAGTATTTATAAATTTATAGGTTTTTATTTGGATTATGTTTTATATTTTTAACATATAAATCTTTCAAAATTTATTAAATCGTTCTAAAATTATAAAATCAATAACACGTGACTTTAAAAAAAAAAAATCGATAACCCAGCAACATGATTTTGTTTGGTTTTTTAGAATTCATTAAAATCCATAAACCAATAACTGTAAATGTTATTGGATTGGGCTAATATCACATCAATGTATTGTGCTTTTGGGCTTTTACGTTAATAGAAATGTGGCCTATAAAAAACAATGGATATCTGTGTTAACAGATTTTGGATCTTGATCCGGATCCGAATTATTAAACGGATCCGGATCATGATCCAAAAAATGAAGGGATCATAGATATTATCAAAATAGACAATACCCTTTACATACCCACCGACCCTTTTTATTGTCTACTACACAAACAACACAACTCAACTCTCTCACCGGCGGTGACCAAAGTTTTGCCGGCGGCAAGAGCTTTTCAGCGTCTCTGTTGCTTAAACAAGTAAATTTTCTGGGTATTTACTCTAACTCTAGTCCACGATCTTTCTGGGTTTCGTACATTAAGTCCCTTTGTTTCGCTGTTAAACTCGATCTAGCCATCTCTGTTTCTATCTTTCTTCAAAAACTGTGAAGCTCTTATAAAATCCACTGAAACAGAACATAATTTCTTAGGATCTGCCAATTATTCGCAAAATTTGATACTCAAAATTAGATATTTTCATTCTTAGTAACTATTTTGATGATAATTTGTTAGGTTTACTTTGAGGACACACCACCGGAGATCCTTTCCGATTACAAGTCTTAATCTCCTCACCGTACTACAACAATGGTACATTGTGATTAATTTATATTCTTAGTTAGGAGTTACATTTATTTCTGGAATTCTGGACTCTCATCAACCTTTTGTGTTTGTGTTTATGAAGGCGCAAGATTCTGCTGATTACAATACAGATGATGATTTGGATGCGATTGATAACTATCAACCATCTCCACCGTCATCTCCGGTAGTCACTTCTTCAAACGATATGTTTGCTACTCTGGATTCAATGGGATTTCCCGTTGAGATGATTGCTAGAGCAATCAAAGAATATGGTGAGGCTTGTTGTATTCATATGTAAATACATTTGTTTGTTTAGTTTCTTTTTTAATAATGTGATTATCAATATACTTTTCAGGACCAAATGTAGATACTTGCGTGATTATTGATGCTATCTCCAAGTACTCAGTGAGTATCTAGTGTTTGGATAATTACCATCATTCTATGTGTTCTTGTTTTTGGATGTTTTTTTAGATAAGTGTATCTCTCTCATTTGATCTTATAATTTGTTGTGAAGATAACTTGTGAACCTAGCTCTTCCAAGACCAAGACTATTGATCATTTCTGTTCCATGGGATTTGATGAGGAAAATGTTATCAAAGCCATACATGAACATGGTAAATACTAACTTATCTCTTCTCTTTTGAAGTAACAAGTAAAACTCTTTGGTTACATTTGATTGAATCTGGCAGGAGAAGACAATATGGAACAAATTGCAAATGCACTCCTCTCTTCTGTGGTATCATGTCTCCTCACATTAAGAATATATTTACTACGTTCATATATTAAACATATATCTTATAATTACCATCATTCTATGCGTTCCTGTTTCTCATTTGATCTTATAATTCGTTTGTGAAGATAACTTGTGAACCTAGCTCTTCCAAGACCGGGACTATTGATCATTTCTGTTCGATGGGGTTTGATGAGGAAAATGTTATCAAAGCCATACATGAACATGGTAGATACTAACTTATCTCTTCTCTTTTGAACTAAATCTCTTTTGAAGTAAGCTGTAAAACTCTTTGTCTTTTTTTTCTCTTACATTTGTTTTAATCTTGCAGGAGAAGACAATATGGAGCAAATTGCAAATGCACTCCTCTCTTCTGTGGTATAATGTCTTCTCCTCACATTAAGAATATGTTTATCACCTTATATTAAAATATATATATCTTAAATTTTTGTTGTGGTTTGTAGGCAGAGGAATTGCCAACAGTTAAAGAAGAAGATGATATTGACTGGAGTTCAGATGAGGAGGTATATTAATAACATGTATTTTAGCATCACATCAGTCAATTGTATAAATGTATCTCAGTGTTATTTGCTTATGTATAAATTATAAGCATTTTTGAAATCTATTTCAAACAATTTTTAAGGGAGGAACCTGCAATCCATACCGGTCTTTGGTGAAAATGGGTTTCTCGGAGCTGGAAGCTTCTTTAGCTATAGAGAGAAATGGTAAGCTTTACTTTTACTTCTTATTTAATCTTCCAGGAGGAAATGGGGTACACCATGATTAAATCAAAACCATACTTATATTTTCTATTTGATCAATGTGAAATCGCAGTCTTAGCATTTGCTTATGTGATGCAGGCCTTAGATGTGTGTGGGTCTGATTTTGTTTAGTAATTTATATAGTTGTTAGATGTTCATATACATATATCATATGTTCTCGCCTTCTCGGAACTAATGCAGTATTATCTGATTAAAATTCCAGGAGGGAATGTGAGCATTGACGAGCTCGCAGACTTCATTTGTGCCGCTCAGATAGCTCGGGAATTTGATGAGTTCCATACTGACCCTGAAGAACAAAAGGTATGGTTGGTTAAAAACCCCTATACAAGTCTGTTTTAAAGTTAAATTGTTACTGAATTTGTGGGAAATTGTTAATTTGCGGTTTAGCAACATTACATTTTTGTGGTTCATTTTCATTACAAATCAGAAATATGAAACCTGGATTTTCTGTATGCACTATGCAGCCTAGACATAACGTCAAGAAAAGACGGATAGACCCGAGAAAAGAGCCTAGGACATCTGCTGATGACGAGCCGTTTCGCCTACCAATTCCGATGATAGGCTTTGGGGTTCCAAATGAGCCGGGACTCGTCACACATAGATCTCTCCCAAACATAGCTCGAGGCCCACCATACTTCTACTATGAAAACGTTGCTCTTGCACCTAAAGGCGTTTGGGAGACCATCTCAAGGCACTTGTATGACATTGCACCTGAGTTTGTGGACTCAAAATTCATATGTGCTGCAGCAAGGAAGAGAGGTTATGTACACAATCTCCCCATCAGTGGCAGGTATCAGATTCAGCCTCCTCCAAAATACACAATTGGCGAGGCATTTCCTCTAACCAAGAAATGGTGGCCAACATGGGACAAAAGGACCAAGCTGAACTGCATAGTGACTGTTAATGCTAGTGCTCAGTTAACAAATAGGATCCGGTTAGCCCTTGAGGCTCATCCTGGAGAACCGCCTGAGGGTACCAAAAAGTATGTCATGGATGAGTGCAGAAGGTGGAATCTTGTATGGGTGGGGAAAAACAAAGCTGCGCCACTAGAACCTGATGAAATGGAGATGCTTCTGGGATTTCCAAGAAACCATACACGAGGCGGCGGCATAAGTAGGACCGATCGTTTAAAGTCACTCGGCAATTCTTTTCAGGTAATGTCACCCTCACATTTGCATCGGCATATAGTGTTTTGAACTTGTGGAGTAGTTCTTGATCGTTTATGTCCTTTGTAATCATGCGTTTTTTTGCCTATGGTTGAATGGTGTGTGTTTGAACATGTTTAGGTGGATACCGTGGCCTATCATCTCTCAGTCCTGAAACCGCTGTTTCCAAATGGAATCAATGTTCTGTCACTGTTCACGGGTATTGGTGGAGGAGAAGTGGCGCTTCACCGTCTCCAAGTACCGATGAAACTTGTTGTCTCGGTGGAGATCTCTGCAGTAAACAGAAACATATTGAAAGACTTCTGGGAACAAACAAACCAGAAAGGAGAACTAAGAGAGTTTGCAGACGTGCAAGACCTAACCAACCAAAAAATCGTAGCGTTGATGAAGGAGTTTGGTGGGTTTGATCTCGTGATAGGAGGTAGCCCGTGCAACAACCTGGCTGGTGGTAATAGAGTAAGCAGGAATGGTCTGGAAGGTGATCAGTCTTGTCTCTTCTTTGAGTATTGTCGGATTCTTGAGGTGGTACGTGAGACAACGAAGGAGATGAGAAGATCTCGATGAGTTTGGGATACAAATCTAGCTTTAACTTTCTTATTATCGTAACGTAGTTTCAGCTCGTCTGGGTATAAGTTGGTGTTAATAAAAGGGTAGCAAAGGACTTCTCATCCAGGCGGTGGAGTTGAAGATACCCCACCTGTTATGAACTCTGTTTATTGACACGCATGCGTTTTAAATATTAGTTAGGACTAATAGCTGTTAAAAGGCTCATATTCTGTGGACACGTGATGGACATTTTCTGGAGCAATTTTAGTTCAGTAATCTCTTTGTTCAGTCAAAGGTTCAGCTTTCAATCTGGTGATTTATGATTGAATAGTGCCTTGGCTTCCAAACAACCAACTTGACCATTTTTATCTGACTTTTAGCTTACACTTATACAAAACAGATTCACTAGACAATTCATTTTAATAGACTGCTAAAGTGATTAATAATGTATTTGATTTCATATACTTTTGGCGCATATATTCACTCATTCACGAATTTAGTAACCAAAGTAACTTGTTATTTCAAGAACATCCAACTTCAAACACTGGCAGCAAAGAAAGAGAGCACACAATGAGTCTTCTGTTTTCATAATATAAACAAAAGGTTTCTCCGTAGAACATAAAACATTAGGAAGTATCTACTTCTGGTGTGTGATGTTAAAAGTTATAGCGCCTTTGCCCACACAGTTCACAAAATGAATGATTAACCGAAAGGGGCTCTCTTAAGTTACTTCTGTCTCATCATCATAGCCTCGTGAAAGCTGCGAGGCGGAGAAGAAGTCGACGGCGCAGCCCTGTTGAATCTCTCAGGGCTACGGCTTCTCTCTCTTCCCCTTCCAGAGCCACCACTGCTTCAACCACCAAAAACCGATTTTAAGTTCACATGAAGAAATAAGTTAAAAAGAGTTATGAGCTCTCAGTGAGTCGTTTATGAGTTTAGCTACCTGTCACGCGAAGAAGACCAGCTTCCTCTACCGCCAGAATCACCACCCCGGCCACCATAACCAGAACCACCATAACCAGAATCACCACGGCCACCATAGCCAGAATCACCACGACCACCATAACCAGAATCCCCACGGCCACCATAAGTAGAATTACCATAGCCACCTCCACGGCCACCACCACCAGAAGATGGACCCCAGCGGTTGAACTTGTTCATTCCACCACCACCGCGCGTAGCCATTTCACGGACCTCCTGAGGGACTTTCTGTTCTGCTCCTTCCAAGATCTTGATCAAATCTGAAGCATGTTTTGCATCTTGGTCCCCGAAGAAGGTGTAAGCTAAACCGGTTGCTCCAGCTCTTCCCGTTCTTCCGATTCTATGGACATAATCCTCCACTCCATTTGGGAAATCAAAGTTGACCACCACCCTGTGAATCACAATTCTCCATTAGTATATCATTTGTTTCAAACTTTCTTATATCGGAATTAAGAGCTGGAAGCATGTATATTCATACCTGATGTCCTTCACATCAAGTCCACGAGCAGCTACATCGGTTGCAACAAGAACAGGAGTCCTACCACTTCTAAACTGATTCAGTACATCGTCTCTCTCTGGCTGAGACTTGTCTCCATGTATAGCCGCGGCTCCAAATGTGCGGGTCAGGTTCCTTGCGAGAGTATCACACATCCTTTTGGTTGAACAGAAAATTATAATCTTGGAACCTGGTTCTTGAGACTGCAATATCTGATCTAACCTTCTTTGTTTCTCCATTGGTGGTATGACTTCAATAGTCTATAGGAAATAAAACAAGGTAACTATCAGATCTATTACATTAACCAGAATAAAAGACAAGAACCAAATCAAATCCAAACCTGAGTGATAGACTTGTTCGCCACAAGCTCATCGACGTTACCAATGTTGACCTGTGCAGGGTTGGCAAGTAGATCAGCTGCGATTCTTCTCACCTCTTTTGGCCATGTAGCTGTGTACATGAGGGTTTGGCGCTTTCTGGGAACCTCATTCACAATTTTCCTGATCTGAGGCTCGAACCCCATGTCCAACATTCTATCAGCTTCGTCTAGCACAAGATAAGATACTTGATGCAGACTGATTCTCTTCATCTCAAGGATATCATTTAATCTCCCCGGAGTTGCAACGACAATATCAACACCTCTCTCTATTTCCTTCAGCTGAGGACCTTTTGGTGCTCCACCATACAAGCACTACAAGAAACATCAGGGAAGAGACTCAATAAGACACTTCTTAAGTAGACAGTTTCAGTAATTATAGATTCAAAGAGTTTAACTTACGGCACACGAAATTCTTGATGACTTCCCAAATTTCACAGCTTCAACTTGGATTTGTGTGGCCAACTCCCTAGTAGGTGATAATACCAAGATCGTTGGCCCCATTCGTGAATCGTTGCGGACCCGCTGGAGATGCATAAAGCCTGGAATCAAGTAACCCAGAGTTTTTCCAGAGCCTGTTTTAGCGATGGCTACTATGTCTCTGTTTTGCATCGCAATTGGCCATGACTGAGCTTGAATTGGAGTTGGAGCAGAGAATCCTGCACTGTATACCTGAGAAAACAAAAACCAGTATGTCTTTTGGAAAAGAGGAACACAACGGTTCTTTTTAAGGTTTATTGGAGCCAGGAGAAACAACATCCTCCCAATTGCAGGCAACAAAAGATAACTCTTGAAAGCTGCAGTAGGAGGACGAATCTGCTTCTGTCTAGACCAAACGGTACAATGAATCATCAACATCAACAGGTTCTGCCACGAGCTTTGGGAGAATTTGAAAGCCCTTACCAAAAAATTTGGTCCATCAAAAAGGGCACTCCAAATAATTTGCAAGGACCCCAAAGAAGTGGCACAGCGTACGACATTAGCTCCTCCAAGAGCAAATATCGCACCTGGGACAAAAGAGAGTGCACGTGGCATAAAATTGTGACTCTAATCAGTGTATACCCACCAGTAGTTTTGCTAAAAACTAGACTTAAAAAACTCTCATATGAAAACTATGGCTGGCAGATATAATAAATCTGCAATAGTATGCAATAATAGGCAAAATAGCTCCTCCATAAATCACTAAATCTAACAAATAAAACTAAAAAATCTTAGTATCAGAGCAACATAGAAAGAATATAAAACCGTTAAAGCTCGCAACACCCTAACTCACTAAAAAGAGCAATGTGAAAATAGACATATTTACTCTCCCTAACCAAAAACAGTGTCAGGATAACAAAAACACAATGTGATATGGAAAGAGAGACAATTTCATACCTCCCTCAGAAGCTCGGGAGGGAAACCAGTGGCTTCAAAAGACATTAAAGGTGGTGGTACTTGGCCTCCCTAGCGAAAGTGAAAAAACCAATACCAGAGTCAGTAGGATATAGTTAACGGTTAGAATAAGAGAGAGAAACATGAAGGGATTCCAAGAGAGAGTCATGAATACTTAACAGTGACAGTAATTTCATGGCGTTGGCAATAGGCCTCTGGTGACATTTGATTTCCTGCAGCCGAAGAAGGAGGCCCTCTGGCAGATGAAGAATTCCCTACTCCACTGGTAGCATTATTTGAATTTACAGGTCCATTTATGGTTGCCTGTCCCAAATGAATATAATTTTAGACACAGGATGACCAAGAGTGATATAAATACAGTGTAGCAAGCAAAACTAATTAGTCTTCATGAAAATTCAGAGACCATAAACAGTAGAAATGAACTACACAAGCACCATAAACAACTGTTATAGATTAGTACCTCCGTAAACCTTGATGCAGAGTCAGTCTTAGGCCCATCATTGCCCCTACTATACTTATCCTCTTCCTTTCCGTGACTATAACCAGAAGAAGGTTGCTGAGACTGAACCGAAGAGCTAACGGGCACAGCAGAAGGCTTGGAAGGAGCTGAACCACGTGGTCTCTCGTACTGTGTAACATTAGTCTCTGGATTCCAAAAGTACAAATACCCAGTTCTACTATCCACAAGACCTTTCCATGGCTTAGGGAGATTTGGATCCTCAGGTGCGTAACGGATTGTAGAAGCAGTAGCTGTAGCAGCCATTACCAAAGTCCTGGAAGAAGAACGAAAACTTCAAGGCGAGCTTCCGACAAATGAAACAACATGAAAAAAGACAAACCCTAACAGACATTACATTAAACTTTCCAGACAGTAAGTGTCATAAACATCACAGATTCGGATACAGCGGGAACGAAAACCATACCATGCAGAAGAACAGATTCGACCAGACAACGAAACAAAACACGGACAAACAGAGATAATCTACGCCAGAAACAAGGGAAAACATAAAATGCAGCTAAAATCCCCAACTACTCGGAGATGGTACGGCAAATCGGATTTCGCGATTCAGCATGAAGAAAATAGAAAGTTCTACAAAGGAAGTTTCGAGAACACTCACTGGGATTTTACTGCGGTATGTAGCAGATTAGCCTAGTGAGATTATAAATGCAGAGACCTTTGATAATTATACTCTCACTCTCTCTACAAATATACGCCACGGAGAAGAGGCGCAGAGAAGAAGGAAATACGTGC
This sequence comes from Orychophragmus violaceus, assembly GCA_030180135.1. Lineage (NCBI taxonomy): Eukaryota > Viridiplantae > Streptophyta > Magnoliopsida > Brassicales > Brassicaceae > Orychophragmus > Orychophragmus violaceus. The sequence goes on along the minus strand of CM058238.1, from coordinate 5,791,822 downwards.
CTACTATTCACCTTTTTAAGGAAATATCGTACTCTCCAACACCTGAGCAATCTTTGCTTAGTTGAACCCAACAATTAACTCGGCCCACATAATTAAGCCCAAATCAGTTTCGCTAATGAAGGGAAAAAAGTTATATTGAAAATCAAACCAGACAAAAATGAGAAAGACAAACCCTCAAGGCTTCTCATTAAGTGGTCTCATCGTGATATCTGGAAAAATATGAGGCATTGGGTAGCCTGCTAAGGTTAATGTTTTAATGGTATTTTAGCAAACGTCTATCCTAGACTTCAATCTTGAGTGTGGTTCAAAAGTTCTAGTGCCAAATTTGAAAATTAAAATTTGTATTACAACAATCAAAATCACAACAATTGTTTTAAAAACAGTTAACATCGTGATAAAATAATGAAGCAACTAAGATAGACATTGAAGTCTTGCGAACGTTAAGTAGCCGGTGTGACCTCTTGCCTCGCTACAAGGCCGAGCCATGACGACCGAAGAAGTAGCAATGGAAGACTTGTCATCCGAAACGGCGCAGTCGTCGTTTGAACGGTGTTTTCTCTTGCTTGGTCTCGGTCCTCCATTGTCCTCCTCGTGGCTCTCACCAGTCATATCCACTTTCATTTCCTTCACTTCGTATGTTCTGAGAAGCACCTCGAACGTTCTTATTTCTGCATAAGTCAAACACATCACAAGCAAAAACCTGTATAAGATCAAATGAAACTCGCAAAAAACAAAGATTTATCTAATTATGACAATTTACAAGGAATGTCAAACTACTTAGATAAAGGATTTTATACACTCAAAAACAAACTTTTAAGAAGAGTTTCACTCCCTAACTCACTAGTATGGTACTTTGATTCTAAGATCCTTCCAAATAAATTGGATAACGGGTTAACAAGAGGTTACTTCCACAGCTCTTTTGGTTCGAATTGGAAAAAAATTTAGAAAGAGATGTTGTGAAAATGAGGATAAACTTACCTATGAAATCTGATCTGAGGACTTCACAAGCCCGTTGTACTTGTTCAATGCAAGGCGAGAAAGAGCAGAGAACTCCATCCTCCTTTAACATCTTTGCTGCGGAAGGAACCGCAAGCCAAGGCTGTGGAAGGTCTAGAAACACCGAATCAGCCAAACCTGATAGTTTCTCAGGAAACCCTTCTCCTTGAATGTCTCTAACCTCCACAGTTACTAACTTGCTGATACCCGTCTGCTCAAAGTCTTCCCTATTGCAAAACAAAGTCAAAAGAAAACATGGATAAAGAACAGACCTTTGAGAAAAGAGCACAACGAGGAGGCATACCTTGCACAGACAGCACGTTGCTCGTGGAAATCGAATGAATACACATGCCCAGTTGGAGCCACAGCTCGAGCAAGTGAAGTAGAAAGCGAACCACTTCCTGTGCCTGACTCAAGAACAATACAACCAGGCACAACTTCTAGATACATTACCACAAAGCTGATATCCGCAATGTAAAGAATCTGAGTCCTGTGGCTTAAAACTAGTGTCCATAGCTCGGGAGTGGGAGCCAACAGGTATACAAATTTACCCTTGTTGCTGAACACTTTCGTCCCTAATGGCTTCCCGATCCAATCCGAGTGTTTATACACTCCAAAACGGTTCTGAAGCACACTGTCTCGGCTTACTTTAACTGGTTTCATCACATCATGTCTTTCGTAAACGATAACCAAGTCTCCATCTTCAATAGTTCTTTTGAAAGATAAGGCCTTCTTTGACTCGGTTGGTAGCATCTTGAGATTTGGAGTTGGATACAACTGCACAGAAGACAAACAGTTTAATGTCTGATTACATTAGAAATCTAAGAAGAAAGCTAGCCTTGGGCACTTTCGACCCCAAATAAGCCGTGATCAGTAAGATAAAAACCTCATTACACGAATCCAAAAACCCTAATTTCAATAACGAAGCACAAATTTCTGATATAAGCGGTTAATAAACTGCAACCAAACACAATAATCAGATAAAGCGGCGTCGTTTACCAGAAAAGAAGCAGAATGAATAGTCAAACGATAGCGAAAACGACACTCACAGAGGAAACTAAAGAAGAAAAAGCTTAGAACTTACAATGGAGTTTGTGATTTGTAAGAACAAATCTGACCAGACAAGATACAAAACCTTAGTAGGGTTTTCGCTTTCTTCCCTCTAATCGAAACCGGATATGGAGAGACTAACCGGACCAGATTATAATTTTGGTACATTCAAACGGCCCTTTCCGGTTTGGACTTATAACTAACTAGGCCTTGTCATATGTTTAATATAGGCCCAACGAAATAATCTATACGGTTCTCTCTTCCATTTCGCCGGAGCAATACAACTTGCCGGAGCTTCGTATTTCAGTGATCGAAGTTGAAAGAAAGAGCGGAGCGCGAAGTCTCGGATGCTGAATAAGCTCACACGCAGCGGTTCCATGTACCGTGCCGGAGTCACGATGTTATCTTCGTCTACTTCTTCCTCTGCTGGTTTATCGTCTTCGTTCGTTTCTCCTCGGAATTCATGGAAGTCTCCGGGATATCTCCGTTCTAGAATGTTCTCTGGTGGCGCTTCGAGGAATTTCGTTGCTTTTCCCGTTCAGTTTCATCGGGCTTCATCTGTTCGATGTTTTGCCTCTTCTGGTGGTTCGGATAGAATTCAGGTTCAGAACCCTATCGTTGAAATGGATGGTGAGTTTATTCGCGCAAACTAATGTTCCTTACTTGGAATTCGCTAAACTTTCAGTTTATTCAACGGTTGATTATTCTGTGATACACGAAATTTTATCACGAACATAAGCTTGTGGTCCCTTAAATTGCAGCTGGTTGAGTATAAATTGATCGTGAATTTGGTATTAAAGATTTGCTTAGTTGTAATTGATTGCAATGTTATCGTAAGGAGTGTGATCAAGGATAAAGTAAGGATGTAAACTTTGGGAGTTAGTATTAAAGATTAATGTTGCTATTACATTAGTATTTATACTCCTACTCTACGGACTATACACAATATGAAAGACTATATACAAGTATAAACTCTATGTACACTAATAGGAGTCTATGTATTAATTGTTTTAAATTTCTTCTGAAAATTAGGTGATGAAATGACGAGGGTGATATGGAGTATGATCAAGGATAAAGTAAGAATGTAGTTATCAGTTAATCACCAAGTCTGCACCATTTGATTAGCATTTCTTAAAAGAGCTCACATGTCGTTTTCTTATTTCTGCAGCTTATTTTGCCTTACCTGGATCTAGACATTAAGTACTTTGACTTGGGAATTCTAAATCGCAATGCTACTGATGACAGAGTTACGGTTGAAAGTGCAGAAGCAGCTCTTAAGTAAGTTATGATGATTCTTTGCATCTTCTTTGGTTTAGATTATATTGGAGGTGTTCAAAGGCATTACTTGCTTGAATTTTAATTGCTTGTTTTGGCTTCTCATTTTACCTTAACCAACTCTTTTGTCAACAAATTATTCCCTTTTTTGTGCCTAAATTTGGTATTACTCTTTCTGTGTGGAACATTAAGCTGATTTAGCGCTTAAACCACTCTCTGTTTGCAGGTACAACGTTGCTATCAAATGTGCCACTATAACTCCTGGTATGTGATGTCCTCTCATTTGCAGCACATATACTGCCTTGTTCTCTTCAGATGAAGAATTTCTTATCTTCCTTATGATATATATATATATATATGTTTTTTGCAGATGAGGGAAGAGTGAAGGAGTTTGGACTGAAATCAATGTGGAGAAGTCCAAATGGGACAATCAGAAACATTTTAGATGGTATGTCTCTGTATTACTGGAGGACAAAGCATATGAATTATCTTCATCCAGTTAGTAGGTTCTTTGATAATTTTCAATTTGTTAACATAACGTCAATATTTTCTAGGAACTGTTTTCCGTGAACCTATTATGTGCGGCAATATCCCTCGGCTTGTTCCTGGTAAAATATTTTGCATTGTTATGAATCTGTGTTGGGATCTGTATTGGGATACAACATGAGTATTGAGGACTCAAATCTTTTGTCCTTACAGGTTGGAGAAAACCAATATGCATTGGTAGGCATGCCTTTGGTGATCAGTATCGTGCCACTGATACAGTAATTAAAGGGCCAGGAAAGTTGAAAATGGTTTTTGGTAAGGTCATGCTAACTAGATCCATTAAACAATAGAGAATCTTCAACCACATAATGCAGATTATAAGTGCATATATTACATTGTCTAAATAGTCCCAGAAGATGGGAAAGCGCCTGAGGAACTAGACGTATATGATTTCAAAGGCCCAGGTGTCGCTCTGGCTATGTACAACGTAGATGAGGTATGCCTCCTTATTTTATTTGGTTCTAGTGTTCTTGTTGTGAAGATTAATTTATTTTGTAACAACCATGCTGTGTTTGGTGACATCCCAGTCAATTCGAGCTTTTGCTGAGTCATCCATGGCGATGGCACTTGCTAAGAAATGGCCACTATACTTGAGCACCAAGAACACAATTCTCAAGAAATATGATGGCAGGTTTATTTTTATCTTCGCGGTGATTTCCAAGTCTCGATTTTGCGGAAGCTAGCTGCTCTAAATTGTGGTGGAACAATACAGGTTCAAGGACATATTTCAAGAAGTTTATGAGGCGAACTGGAAGCAAAAGTTTGAAGAGCAGTCAATATGGTTGATAAATATTTGCTCTTATCTACTTAAAATTTGCTTTATTCCTCCACTTTCTTCTTATATTCGGTAAAGGTAATATGTAATTGGCATTGTTCTTCTAGGTATGAACATCGTTTAATCGATGACATGGTGGCTTATGCAGTAAAAAGCGAAGGTGGATATGTGTGGGCTTGCAAAAATTATGACGGTGATGTTCAAAGCGATCTTCTTGCCCAAGGTATAAATTCAATATAAAATTCTTAAACTTTTATGTGTATTGATAAAATCCAATAACATACTTAACACACTTGTTTGTTTTCTTTTCAATTGTAGGGTTTGGCTCATTAGGCCTCATGACCTCCGTGTTGGTTTGTATCCTAAACCAAATGCCAAGATTCAATTTTCTTTGCAAATAAAGTTTTTACATAATATGTTTTGTTCAGTTATCCTCTGATGGGAAAACACTCGAGTCAGAGGCGGCTCATGGAACCGTAACTCGGCATTTCCGACTGCACCAAAAGGGACAAGAAACCAGTACTAACAGCATTGCCTCCATATTTGCATGGACACGCGGCTTAGAACACAGGTCTCTAGCTTCTTTCCTTTACCATCCCTTGTTTCTTAATTTACCTATTCCATTTACAACGTTCTTGTGGCCTGGAATCTTCTTTCTGTTCATCACCATTCTGATAGATTCTTTTCCCTTTTTACTTCTCAAGGGCAAAACTCGACAAGAACGAAAAATTGCTGGATTTTGTCAACAAGCTCGAGTCGTCGTGTGTAAACACTGTTGAGACAGGGAAAATGACCAAGGATCTTGCCCTTTTAGTCCATGGTCCCAAGTAAGTAACCTCTCATTTTCTCACTAGCGGCAACATTCCCGTTACAGTCTAGCCGTCTTGGAGTTTTAAACCAGTTAATCTGAAAGCGAAACCGAAAATGAACTTTGATCCGAAATCGAATCAAAACTCAACTGGAAAAGCTGAAGATTGAGCTGGAAAGTCTTCAAATTAAGTTGTATATTTTGATTGAAGAACATACCAAACCTGACTCATACCGAATTCAGTTTTATTACCGTTACAATTCTATTTTTGCTCTTGATGGTTTAGTAACCTGTGATGCAGGGTGAGTAGGGATTTGTTCTTGAGCACAGAAGAGTTCATTGATGCAGTAGCCTCCAGTCTCCAGTCACAGCTCAAGGAGTCTACTGTTGTCTGACCATTTCCGTGAACTATACAAAAAAATAATGCTCGCCACAATTTCATAATGAAAACATAAAAAAAAAAAAAAAATCGTATTGGCGGCTCCAATGATTTCTTTTGGACATACACGTTTTGTGTTGTTTTCGTAAGTTGTTTTGAAGATTTTTGAGTGACAATGTCGATGTTAACTTTATTATCAAACATGAATTTCAATTTAGACATGTACATTACATTAAATTAACGATTTTTTGAAGAAATAAATTTAACTTTTAGACAAAAAATACACACACTCGCATCCCCTGTAATTGAATCCGATTTTCCGGTTAAATGTTAAGAAAATTCGACTGTAACAGAACCGTACCGGACCGGGATAGCTAAAACCCTTCTTCTTTTTTGATATCGCTGTCGGCTCAGGATCACCGGTGCGTTAAACCTTTGCTTAAGCGGTTAAGCTCTCTCCGTGCGCCTTCTCGTCCCCTCACTCTCCGTATATCTGTAAATGTCATCGATTGTGAGTCGAGCTAGGTCAACTTCTCTTCCGAATTTTCTCGCATGGCGTGCTTTGGGTTTTCGCACCATCTGCTCCGGGCGCCTGGGTCTCGCGCCGTCTAAATCAGGCTCGCCGGCCACGGCTGGTATTAAAATTTTGGAGTCTTTTAAGGAGGAATTCGAAGTCGGATCTCGCGTGGTCACTCTCGAGACGGGAAAGATCGCTCGCTTTGCAAATGGATCCGTTGTGCTCGGCATGGACGAGACTAAAGTTCTCTCCACCGTTACTTGTGCTAAGTCCGACTCCCCTGGGGATTTCTTACCTCTCACTGTATGCTACGAATATTTCCAATTTCGTTTCGCTATTATAATTGTATGTATTTGTTGAGTCCTCTTAGGAATCTATGAGGAATTAAGAAATGGTCTAGAGATGGTTGATACATTTATGTTGCATGTATTTGTAGAATTCTCTGAGGAATCTGTGATCTTCCTACAAGATAATTTTGTCATTTATCTTGTTTTTCTGTAATGGATTCATGTTGTTTTGTTTAAACTGATGTTTATGACTACTTGTTGGAAACTTATAAATATTGTCAGGTTGACTATCAAGAGAAATTATACGCTCAAGGTTTGATTCCAAATACGTATATGCGAAGAGAAGGTGCCCCAAAAGAGCGGGAACTGTTATGTGGCCGGCTCATTGATAGGCCAATCAGACCATTGTTTCCTTCAGGGTTTTACCATGAGGTTCAGGTATGAAGTTTTTTCAATTCCCTAGGAGATAGATCTATGTGGAAGTATCTTTTGGGGAATCTTCATTTGTACATTTTGTCACATTGCAGATAATGGCAAGTGTTCTATCATCAGATGGGAAGCAGGATCCAGATATACTTGCAGCTAATGGAGCATCAGCTGCGCTCATGCTATCGGATGTTCCCTGGGGAGGACCCATTGGAGTCATCCGATTAGGAAGGATATGTGGGAAAATTGTTGTCAATCCAACTATGGATGAGGTAAAAAGTTGTATATTTGGTGTATTTCTCAAACTCACAAATTGTGGCATCTTTCTCATTTGTTTAATTTTGTTTGTGGTCAAACCTTGTGTAGCTTAGCTCAAGTGATCTCAATTTGATATACGCTTGCACAAGGGATAAGACTATGATGATTGATGTTCAAGCCCGTGAAATCACAGAGAAAGATTTGGCAGCTGCTCTGAGACTAGCTCATCCAGAGGTATGTTTAACAACTTTGTTGGATCTTCTTGTACAGTGTAATAGTATATGTAGTCTTATATCTTTGTGTACATAGGCTGTTAAGTACATCGATCCCCAAATAAGATTGGCAGCGAAAGCTGGGAAACAAAAGAAGGAGTACAAATTGTCCATGCTTTCTGAGAAAACTTTAGAAAAAGTGACTGACTTGGCTGCAACGCGTATTGAATCCGTCTTTACTGATCCTTCACGTGGCAAGGTGCGTGCTAACTTTGTTTCTGCCTCCAGATTTGAGTTTCAGTTGGCCTGATAATTGTTTATATACAGTTTGAACGTGGAGAGGCTCTAGATGACATTGGAAAAGATGTGAAAAAAGTATTTGAAGAAGAGAGTGATCAAGAAAGCCTGAGCATTCTTCCAAAGGCTGTTGATACAGTGAGAAAGAAGGTAGTCTTTGTAAATTAGCATTTGAATATGCTCTTGTTCCTCTTTGCTTTTGTTTTGGCTTATCCTGTTCTGAGAAACTTGACATAGAACTTAGTGCTTGAATCATATAATTAATATGTTTCTTAATGGAGTTGCAGTATCAAATACATGTTGTCTATTTTATAGAAGCCATACTCTACAATGTTTTGTGAAACCAGTTGGTCCGTTCTTTGCTTCTTAGATAGTTCAGATGCATTAAGACTTATTGATTTAAGACTTTCAGTGATTGCCTCAAAAGTCACAACTAATGTGTTAACTGAAATATCAGGTAGTTCGTTCAAGGATGATATCAGACGGATTTCGGGTCGACGGGAGACATCTTGATGAAGTTAGGCCCATCTATTGCGAATCGCATCACCTACCTGCACTGCATGGGTCAGCAGTTTTCTCACGTGGAGAAACCCAGGTTCGTACTGAAACTTCAGTTTCTAAATACACGCGAAGATGGTCTGATCCCTCAAGATTTAGCTTTCGTCTCCTAACACAAGATTATCCTGTTTTCATTAAAATAAGTTCTTTTGTTGCTTCAAAAGTTGTTGGACTTAGTAGGAGACAAAAGCAAAATCTTTTCAATGCTTTTAATGATAATCCTTCTTAAATTTGTTTCGCATGTGTTAAAGGTGCTCTGTACTGTCACACTGGGAGCCCCCGGAGATGCACAAAGCTTGGCTTCTCTTGTTGGCCCCCCGAAAAAGAGATTTTTTCTTCACTACGCCTTTCCTCCCTATTGTACAAATGAAGTCGGTAAACGAGGAGGCCTTAACAGGCGTGAAGTTGGTCATGGTATTTTTTTGGTAGCCTTTCTCTATTTGTGTGTAATATCCTTGGTAGATTTTTCCAAACAAAGCATTGCTGATATGATATCTTTGAGTTTCCTTATCTTGTAATGGATCAATGGTGTATCTTTTGATCACGTTTTTAGAGTTTAACTGTCTTAGACATGTTAGTGTTTTTCTTTTATCTAAAGATTTGTTTTGTGCTTGACTGTGTTTTACATTTTCTGTAGGAACACTTGCTGAGAAAGCATTGCTTGCCGTCTTGCCCCCTGAAGAGGATTTTCCTTATACTGTTCGTATAAATTCAGAAGTGATGTCCTCAGATGGCTCCACGTCTATGGCAAGCGTTTGTGGAGGTAATTGTCTTCTTTCGCCCACAAGTTTATATGTTCTTTGGAATGCCATAAGTCATTATGAATGGTTGTGTCTCAGGTAGCATGGCTTTAATGGATGCCGGAATTCCTTTGCGAGCTCATGTTGCAGGTGTCTCCGTTGGTCTTATCACTGACGTTGATCCATCAAGTGGAGAAATTAAAGACTACCGTATAGTAACCGATATATTGGTGGGTTTCTTCTTGTTTTCTTTGTTGCTCTTTTCTTTCCTCTTGTTTATTATGTGATTAATCTGTGAGGCAGATAATGCATTATTACCAGTCCTAATAACTCTTCTAGTTTTATCATTTCCTTGCATGCTTCTTATGATGATTTAACATTTGTCTTCTGAACCATGAGTTGTATTACGTTGGTGAACTGGATTTTATACATTGCTTTTACAGGGTTTGGAAGATCATCTCGGAGATATGGATTTCAAGATTGCCGGCACTCGAAATGGTGTGACGGCAATTCAATTGGATATCAAGCCAGGTGGAATACCATTGGACATAGTTTGTGAATCCTTAGAAAATGCACGTGAAGCCCGTCTTCAGATTCTTGACCATATGGAGAGAGAAATTAATTCCCCACGAGAACAGGATGGGACTTATTCCCCTCGGCTAGGTTTCTTTCCCACTTGTTTTCCTGTTAACCTTACCTAATCAAATTTCCCCCGTTCACTCTAAAGAATTATGTCTGTCTTGCAGCAACTTTGAAGTACACCAACGACGCACTTCGTAGCTTGATCGGGCCTATGGGTGCCCTGAAGAGGAAGATTGAAGAGGAAACAGGTTATTCTTCTGAGTTCTGACATATACTTCAATTGCCAATTCTTCTTTCTTGTATCCTTTTAACACTATAATATTGACGAACTCATTTTGGAGTGAAAGAGTCGGCTTTAAGTCTTTAGGTTATGAACAATATCCGTTTGGTTATATATAGTTTGATTTGAAGCTTTTCTTCTGATAAATAAGTTTCTATTATTTAGGTGCAAGATTGTCTATTGACGATGGAACATTAACTATTGTTGCCAAGAATCAGGCTGTGATGGATAAGGCTCAAGAAAAGGTATCTTTTAGTCAACTGAGGTTTTAATTGATAGTCGATGTCCAAGAGACTTGATTTTATGCATGTCCTTAGGTTGACTTCATCATTGGTCGCGAAATTGTTGTTGGTGGTGTGTACAAAGGCACAGTGACATCTATAAAAGAGTATGGCGCATTTGTTGAGTTCAATGGTGGTCAACAAGGCCTACTACATATGTCTGAATTATCTCATGAACCAGTAAGCTTTTCTAGTGATAAACTATGATCGCTTATTTTCCATTAAGTATGGTTTTCCCTGAGTTCATCTGGAAGATTGAAATTGTTTGGTTTATTCAAAAGAGAAAGAAAACCTTAATGTTTTCCTCCGCAAATACTTAGAACGACAATCTAAGATTTTTTTTTGTCGCCATTGCAGGTCTCCAAGGTTTCAGATGTATTACACATTGGCAAGTACATCACTATGATGTGTATTGACACGGATGTCCGTGGTAACATAAAATTATCCCTCAAAGCACTGTTACCCAAACCAGCATCTGGTCCTGAGAAAAGCCCGGTGGTGAAAGAGACAGTCTCCATAGAAACGTCTATTGTTGGAGAGACAGTTGCAAGCCTGCCCAGTGTTGTAGAGCCACCTCAGAAATCTAAATTAGCAGTTCCTGCAGTTGTCATCCGTACTGCTGTGGAGTGTGATGAGGCGGAGAAATCTTCTCCTGTGGACAAGAACACTAAACCTAAACGTGCTGCGACAGTGAAGCCAGGCCGGAAACTCAAATCCATTGCCCCTAAACAGACTGTGACAGAGAAGGAAGAGGAGGCACTCAAATCCTCTGCTACAGAAGAAAGTCGGGATAACTATGGTGACACACTGACGCAAGACGAGAAACTCAAATGCACTTCTCTTAAAAACAATAATACTTCTTCAAATTTTTATGATTCTAACCTAGTATCATCTTCAAAAGGTAAGAAACCCTCTAGGAAGGAGAAACAATCAGAGAACGAGGCTGAAGAGAGTCCCTCGACTAGTGCCCAGAAACTGAAAATAGGATCAGAAATGACAGCCAAAGTCAACCAGGTTAGAACCCATGGACTAGTTCTTGATCTAGGTGGTGGAATCCGCGGGATGTACAAATTCGAGGTATGTTTTTGAGCATCCCCTTTGACTCCGTTCTCCCACATACTTAGAGTGCTTGCATTTTACTGTTTGCTTACTACTATTGTTTATGAGTACAGGGCGATGAAGGGACAGAGTTTGAGATTGGAGACACATTACTGGTTAAATGTACAAGTTTTAGTAGTAAAGGAATCCCTGTGATGGCTTTGGTTGATGAAGAGGATGTTTAATGGTAAACCACTTTTCCTCTCTAGAAGTTTCTTTAACCTGAGGCATCTCTCGCAATCAATTATATAGATCATTTGAGAGTTTTGTTTGAAATGGTTTATCAGATGGATGGAATCAATAATCGTTTGCTTCATTGGCTTCACAAAGTTTTAGTGTAACTTTGTGTTTTATTTGTTCTTGCAGGCTGAGTAGACTGAGTAGTCTTGTAGTTTGGCCTTGGTTCGGTTAAATTGTCGGAACCGGAGAGTTGGATCGAAGCGAAATTGAACCAGACCGGTAATTTTGGCGTGCCGTTTTGTTTCTCTCTTATTGGTTTGGGGTATTTGTGGATGGTATAGTTTGGTAACATATGAGGACTTATGAAGTTAAGAAAGGTGCGTCACGTAAGTTTCATCTTTGCTGCCCCATTTCTGCAAAAATACAAAAGTACAAAAATCAAGCTAATACTAGCTTTTAAGTTTTAACCACGCCAAAGATAGAAACTATGCAGTCCAGTATCATTTGTCCATATACTACTTTCTAAAAGAAAATGATATGAAAGATAGATGTTGAATATAAGCCACAATATCAGCACGATATTTGTTGGGTTAGCCAACAAAATGTAGGGTTTATCAATCCGGATTCCGGACTTTATAGTTTTTGGTCCTTTACTATATTTAGCAAAAAAATGCAAAAATATTTATATAGTTTTTTTTTTTAACACTGGATCGTTTATTAAAAAGGCCCAAAAGGCCAGTACACCAACAAAGAAAAGGAAAAATACAAACGGCCCAAGAGGCCCACCAGCCTGCCAGCAAGACGATCGGATGAGGATGGCGGGAACACGTGTCAGCTCCAGGGCAACACCGGCATGCAACCGCCGAAACCTGGTCAGCGCCGAGAAAGATGCCGGAAATCCCACCGTGGCCGCGACGCGGATCAGGGGTGAGGACGAGAGCCACCGATCAAACTTTTCCAAAAGGTACCGTTGAAGAAGAACCGCCATGAAAGAAGATATGCTTCGAGTTTCACGCCGGAAAACGTCACACCAACGAAACTCCGCTGCCGGTCGAAACACAGTAGTGAACGACCAATTAAGCTCCCAACCTTAGTGGGATAAGCTGCAGAGAATTACGCGATGAATATGAAGCCACCGAAAGAGAAGACGAAGAAATCGATCGGTGCAACGGTGTGAAAAACAGAGAAGAGCGATCGGAATCCGGACATCACCGGAAAAGAGTCGTCGCCGGAAAGAAACGGGCGGATTGAAACCGCGACAAACAATCGGAGAGAGTCCGATCACGATTCCGGCGCAACAACAAGGAACCAAACCCTTTGCTTCTGAAAGATCGAATCCGGAAAGAAGAAGAGGGAGAACCTTGAGAGAAAATCTCTCTCGCTAGGAGGAGAGAGAAACTTCGTTTTTAATGGCCAAAATATTTATATAGTTTTATTTCAGTTTACTTGGTCGTAGTTGTTTTGGGTAAGATATAAAATAATTGTTCAACTGGCTTGATGACGACAATTACAATTCAAGTATATTTGTATTATCATTATTGAGAAAATACCAAAAGTTTGCCTCTTCATAAAGGTTTTAACTTCGAGATAATATTCATCGGGCGGTCGTGTAATTAGATTCGTCAGCGTATGCTTCAGTCCCCGAGTAATGGCGTCATCTCAACGTAACACCGAAACGTCGTCGCCTCCCACAATCCCGGTGGATTCCATCGGCCGAGCAACCGTTTTCCGACCATTCTCTCTATCCTCGCCTCACTCACGTGCCTTTCACCTAGCATGGCTCTCACTCTTCTCCTGCTTTTTCTCCACCTTCTCCATCCCTCCCCTAGTACCGGTCATCGCCTCCGATCTCCACCTATCTGACTCCACTGTATCGGCCGCCGGAATCGCCTCCTTCGCTGGCTCTATCTTCTCCCGCCTCGCCATGGGTCCACTCTGTGATCTCATCGGCCCACGCACTTCCTCCGCGATCCTCTCTTTCCTCACCGCTCCCGCCATCCTCTCCACCGCATTCGTCTCCTCTCCTACTTCCTTCATCCTCGTCCGTTTCTTTGTCGGCTTCTCACTCGCTAATTTCGTCGCTAATCAGTACTGGATGTCCTCCATGTTCTCCGGTAACGTCGTTGGCCTCGCTAACGGCGTCTCAGCCGGTTGGGCTAATGTAGGCGCAGGTATCTCTCAGCTCTTGATGCCTCTTCTCTACTCCGCCATCGCTGAATTCTTCCCACGCACCATCGCCTGGCGCGTGTCTTTCGTCTTCCCCGCCATTTTCCAGGTAATAACCGCCGTTCTCGTTCTCCTCTACGGCCAAGATACTCCCCACGGCCACAGAAAAACCTCAAATCGAAACAGAAATTCAGAAGAAGATGTACAAGAAGAACATTCTAAGTTTGTCGAGATTCTTTTAGACGGACTTGGAAATTACAGAGCGTGGATCCTAGCGCTACTGTACGGTTACTCGTTCGGCGTTGAGCTCACGACGGACAACATGATCGCGGGATATTTCTACGAGCGATTCGGCGTGAATCTAGAGGCGGCGGGAACGATTGCTGCGAGTTTCGGGATATCGAACGTTGCGTCTCGACCGGCGGGAGGGATGGTTTCGGACTTGCTGGGGAAGAAATTCGGGATGAGAGGGAGGCTCTGTGGACTCTGGGTTGTTCAATCGGTGGCTGGATTGTTGTGCATGTTACTCGGACGAGTCAACTCGCTCTGGGGCTCAATCGCCGTCATGTGGGTCTTCTCCATATTCGTTCAAGCTGCTTCTGGTCTCATTTTTGGCGTCGTTCCCTTCGTCTCCACCAGGTTTGTTTTTTATTTTTTACACCATTTTTGAGCTTTTCGGTTTTATTGGTTTGTACAATTAATTGTTCATACTTTTGGTTCGATTTGTTATTGGTTTTTCATTCTCTGTTTTGGTTTTAAAGTTGGTTAATTCGGCATAAAGATAACAGTACCATTCCGTTGAGAATTTCGGTTCAGTCGACAATTTTTGTTTTCTGGTGACAGATCTCTAGGAGTGGTGGCGGGAATGACGGGAAGCGGTGGCACTGTAGGTGCAGTGGTGACGCAGCTTTTGTTGTTTTCCGGCGATAATGTTCGAAAACAGAGAAGCATTTCACTTATGGGTTTAATGACTTTTGTCGTTTCTCTTTCCGTTACACTTATTTACTTTCCACGGTGGGGTGGAATATGTTGTGGTCCATCATCTTCCGAACCCGATGACTTTTCCCGGCGACTCCTTGTAGACGATGAAGAGGAAGACGACAAAGTGATCAGTGGTAGACTACGTCCCGTTTGTTGATTTAGCAACTCAACTACTACGCGTTTCGGCTGTAAAGAGCTTATCAAAGATTTTATACGTACGATGTAACCAAATTATACATGGTGTAACCGTACTTGTCGGCGGGCAAAAAAATAAATAAAAGGGCTTGAATTATTCGGTTGAAGTGTGGGCTTTACGATACCAGACAGGCCCACCTAACCAGCTCTAACCGAAGCGTGGGCTTTACGATACCAGTCAGGCCCACCTCACCAGCTGTACTCAATCACTCACTCACTCACTCACCTGTGTCTCTTCTCTCTCACTCTCCAAGTCTCCTCCTGAAAGGTCACCTTCTTCCACGTGATTTGTCTTCCCGATCACAAGCTTCTTGCTGTTGCTCTCCCTTGACGCCATCCTCTCCTTGGAGTTCGCTTCAATCAACCGGTATGTGTCACTGATTTTACTGCGAGATTTGAAGAAGATTCTTCTATGTTCGATCTGATTCGGCTCCAGAGATCGCGAATTGAATTGTCTCGAAAAAGCTTGAGTTTAACCATATACGAGCGAGCGAGAGAAAGAGCGAGAAATTTGACGCTGTGTATACCGTCCAATTGACTATGTAAACCTTTTTTAACGGAGTCAATGGCGGGAAAATCTACTTGAGCGGGAATTTACTGGGATCCCAATGAAGAAGAAGGCGTCGCAGCAGAAGTTGATGTCCAGATGGAAGAGGAAGGTATTCGCCACGTTGATGTTTGCTTTCTGCTTGGGGAGTTTCGCATTTTTCCAAGCTCGTTACAGTGGAATCACAGCGTCGATCGAGTCGCTGAAGCCTCGCCTCGATCAGAAACCACAGATTGCCTTCCTCTTCATTGCGCGGAATCGACTCCCACTCGAGTTTGTCTGGGATGCATTCTTTCTGGTATACACTTCTCTTTCTTTAATTGAGTTCAGAAACTATAGTTTGGATTCTGGTATTTGAGGATCAGTAACTGATTTGGGGATCAAATTAACTGATTCCTCCGAGAGTTGGGCATTTATTATTCTGTGTCCTGATAACATCGACACTAACGTCATTAAAGTTGGAAACTTTTGGACGTTTTCTCAGTTGGAATGTGTATTTTTTCGCCAGAAATCCTGTGTAATAGTGACAAATTCCGCTTTTACTTAGTGGTCTTTAAACCCATGTTGATGCTTGGTCCATGATTATATGTTTGTTTTGCAGGGTGAGGATGACAAGTTCTCAATATTTGTTCACTCTAGACCTGGATTTATCCTCAGCGAGGCTACAACTCAATCCAAGTACTTCTTAAATCGGCAAGTTAATGACAGTATACAGGTTCGTGGTTATGAGAATATAACAATTTAGCAGATCATTAACTTTTCGTTACCAGCATTTAATTGATTCACTTGCAAATTATAGGTAGACTGGGGAGAAGCAACCATGATCGAAGCAGAACGTGTATTGCTCAGACATGCACTTAGAGATCCATTTAATCACCGCTTTGTTTTTCTTTCTGATAGGTGAGATTGATTCTGTAGGTACTTTTACTTGTCTGGACTGCAGTTGATGACTTTCCTGACTAAATTTCACTTGTTTTGGTTTCTTCTCAGCTGCATACCTCTGTACAGTTTCAGCTACACGTATAACTATATCATGTCAACACCAACTAGTTTCGTTGATAGGTCAGTGCTCCCTATCTTATAGAGAGTTGTTCATACTTCACATCTTAGACACTAACAAGGAATAAATGTTTATGTTGGAAGTTTCACCAAATTCATTTTTTGATTGCAGCTTTGCAGATAAAAAAGATAACCGTTATAATCCTAGAATGAATCCCATAATTCCTGCTCATAACTGGAGAAAAGGATCACAGGTGAAGTTCAATGTTTACTATAATAATATGGATATCCATTCATTTGCAGTTTCACTGACGTCCTCTTTTCTCTGTTTTTCTTATGCTGTTCTTGTAGTGGGTCGTTCTGAATATAAAACACGCAGAAATTGTGGTGAACGATACCATCGTCTTGCCTATGTTTCAGCAGCATTGCAGGGTAAGTTGTTGAAATCTTCACTTCATTAGCAAACATGGAAATACTGCTATTAATTTGATGAACTTACTTCTAAGTATGATACTGTAAAGAGGGATATTTCATTAATTTTCTGAAAGAAAGGTGGTTTAGCTGGAAAGAGCGGGTAGAACCACCGCATTTAAAATTGGTTGTTAGCGTGAGATTTGCTTTGTTAGTGGACTGGTCAACGGCTTTTCACTTATAAATTTTTTTTGCATATGATCTTGCAGAGGAAATCACTTCCTGAGTTTTGGCGAGATCGTCCTGTAGTAAGTTCCTCTTCTCTGGTCACATAATTTAAACACCACACATTAACAATTTCTCCTCGCCTGTAAGCTCATGTTCATTCAAATCCTGCACTTATTAGTCTGCAGTTTCAGAATGTCTAATCTGCCACGCAGGTAGTGTTTGATCTTTGACCAGGACACTATGTGTTGTACTAATGTAGTCTTGTTGTTTAGCCAGCTGAAGGTTGGAAGGAACACAACTGTATACCGGATGAGCACTACGTTCAGACATTGCTAGCTGTAAGATTAATGTTTGCCATTTTATGCAGTCTCTGAGAAAATTAGTGGTACAATTTATCAAATCTGGTAATGCTTCTTAAATCCAGCAAAAAGGTGTAGATAGCGAACTCACACGACGGTCATTAACACACTCAGCTTGGGACCTTTCTTCCTCCAAAAGTAATGAACGTCGTGGATGGCATCCTATGAGTTACAAGTTTTCCGATGCTACTCCTCACCTTATACATTCTATTAAGGTACACATCTTAATCACACACACCGTACGAGTTAGGACTCTTTAGCAACATTATATTTGGCATAACTAAAAATTTCCATTACAATATATATATCTTCATTTTTCATGTTATGGCTTCAAACTCTTTTACAAACTTAAAACATGAAAACAGACTAACCAAACACATTGATTCATAGGGAATCGACAATATCAACTATGAGACAGAATACCGGCGAGAATGGTGTAGTAGTAAAGGGAAACCTTCACCGTGTTTCCTCTTTGCCCGGAAGTTCACTCGTCCTGCCGCTCTCCGCCTCCTCCGTGAGGTTAGCTTTCTTTAACATTTATCTCTGTAGTAAGAAATAGCATCACAGGCATTTTGATGAACTCATTGTGGGTTCCTTTCTTCCTCTGTTTCTTTGGCAGTCTATCTTGTTGAGGGACAAAGAGCAAGATAATTAAAGTAGCTCTTTAACCGGTTCAGAAGCATATATTATACATAGGTACGTAAGATTACGAAGAGTTATTATGTTTATACTTGTGATTTGTAACACTACAAAGATGGAATCTACACAGAAATTTACCATTTGGTGAATGAATGAAGCCAGCAAGCGCTCATAAGATTGACGGTAGAGAAGGAGCTCAGCAGGGGTGACCTGAGAACACATGAAAAGAGAGAGATATGTAATAATGACGTGGCGTCATTACAGCCAATTGATTGCACATGTGTTCTCATGTCGACCCTGTCGAGATCCTCTACCTTCAAGATATTTCTCTTCAAGCCAGCAATAATGATTATATTAAAGTTTGAGTTTCGGTTTTCTTCAAAAACCTATGGGGAACTATATATACACACATTACGAAAGGATTGGGTAGTACACAATAAATACCACAAAAACTTGTAGTACAGGGGCCAAGTTTTGTTACATTCATTACGTCTTTCATAGTACATGTGAAACGATAGACTTCGTGTACTACAAAAATTGATTAAAGAAAGAAATTGAATATCAACATTGTACTTCTCTGCTAGTACAATTGAAAATTTTGTACTAGCATTTCCCTACTCCGTGTGTTCTAAATTTAGATCAAAGTGACCTCACAACTACGAAAAGGGGAAACCGAAAAAATAAAAGCAGCAAATATTAGTCAGTTTTGATTTGATGACATGGGTAGAGAGAGACTGAAATATTTTGACGTAAGAAATGAGAGAAGCGATATTTTTTTCTATAATTTTGTCCCACATCGTAAATATACAGAGCAAGACACGGAGAGCTAGACATATATAATACGGAGAGAGTCTTTGCTGAGTGCTCACGGAGCCGTGCGATAAGCACATAGCGAACTATTCTTTCGCCTTTTACTAAAGAATACCGTGTGTTTGTCGTACCAAGCGGCATACGCCTATTTTTGGAGGGTTGTCTCATATGAGATCAACTCTAACAATCCATAAACTTTAAATTTTCGTTCCTAATCAAGATTTCTATGACTAGAAAATATGTATCATGGACAGCGTGAATTTACTTAAAGCTAAATGTAAATTAAGCTTAGTTTTTGGCTAAGCTCACGTTCCATGCGTTGCACTATCGCCAAGGGCTTGGAGTAACCCACCAATTAGTCATAAAACGATTTATAATAAGCAGTGATGAAGTTTGATCTTTTTGGTTGAACAAGTTCACTCTTTCTTGCCATCTAATTATATAATTGAGTAGTGAAAACGCATCAGATTTATTCTCACAAGGTTAATGATGAGGATATCCTTAATGAAATTTTAATAAAATTGTCTTACATTATTAGTTAAGAATAATTAACTAATATATATAGGATAAGATGAGAATATAATGAATATAGAAGAAGAGCAAGAGAGAGAGAGAATGCACCAGATTCATTCTCACGTAATTAATTACCAATCTATCGTTAATAAAATTTTAATGAATTGTTTCCTTTTAATTATGTTAATTTCCCTTAAAAATCGAGCCTTTTAGGTTATGATAATTTTCTTAAAATCGAGTCCTCTTGGTTATGTTAATTTTCTTTTTAAAAAATTGTCTTATTATGGACATAATGTCTAATTATATAATCGAGAAGTAAAAATGCACCATATTCATTCTCATGAGGTTAATGACGAGGATACACTTAATGAAATTTTAATAAAATTGTCCCACATCGGTAGTTGGAAGAATAATTAACTAATATATAATGAGAAGAGAATGAATATAGAAGAAGAACAAGAGAGAGAGAGAGAGAGAGAGAGAGAGAGAGAGAGAGAGAGAGAGAGAGAGAGAGAGAGAGAGAGAGAGAGAGAGAGAGAGAGAGAGAGAGAGAGAGAGAGAGAGAGAGAGAGAGAGAGAGGAGAGAGAGAGAGAGAGGTTGCCTCGATGGCGGAGACCAGGCTGCGACGACAGAGGAGAGCCAATCCCGAAACTCGAAAGAGAAAAGACGAAGTTAGTTCTACATTGAATTCGAAAGAACAAAAGGCCGATCCTATCTTAAGTTAGAAGCTCATACAACTTAATAGAGGAAGAGGAAGAAGAAGAAGAGGAAGAAGAAGAAGAAACGGCAGAAGAAGAAGCAAGAAGAGGAAGAAGCGAAAGAAGAATAAGACGGTGGACTTGAGTGATTGTGACAATAATGTTCTAAAAAAGCCAAGCAACAAGTAGCTATGGAGCTCCGACGATTGCTAATTATAATGCTTCCGCGATATAATGATAGAGGTTTTGGAATTATGATGGTCTACGAAAAAAGCATAAGTCGCTCTAAAAAGTCAATCAACCATACATTTCATCGGAGTCTAAATCTCATGAATCTAAAATATTTCATAATGAAAATAACTTCCAATTTTTTAACTCTAACAAAATACCGCTTTGTCCGCACAGGGTGCGGACACCCCACCTAGTCGTAGTAAATATATGTAAAGTTGGTTCAACTTTGGTTCAACTTTTGTCCCACATCAAATCATGTTCGAAAGTCGAAACTAGGCGTGTGACTTCGGTTCTTCGGTTCGGTTACAGTTTGATTACTCGGTTTTTCAGTTTTTTTTTTGTTTTTAAAAAAACTACTGATCGATTTTTGTTCTTCGGTTCGGTTCGGTTTATTAAAATTTTGGTTCAATAATTTCGGTTCGTTTTTATATTCCAAACTATATATATATCAAACACACAAGCACAAAATTATAAAAGAATATATATTAGAAGATAGAAACTTTTATGAAAATCAAAATCGATCGACTATAAGTTTACAATATTGAATTAGGCCAAGGACTTTGGTTTTTCGGCTTTTTGTTTTAGAAAAACCTGCCAATCGATTTTTGTTTTTCGGTTCGATTCGGTTTGGTTCATTAAAACTTCGATTCGGTTTGATAATTTCGATTCAGTTTTATATTCGAGGATTACTCTTTTTTGTTTTTTTGTTTTTTTTTTCAGGGCTAGTCGAAACTACCGTCAGGAGTAAAATAGTTAGGGCAATAAAGATCTCCAAGCCCAATGGGCTTATTAAAATTTTTAAGTCGGCAATATTGCAAGTTTTCAGATGGACCCCCCATGATACAGGGTTGATGTTTGACCCGCTTCATTAAAAATGCTGACAAGGAACCGATCAAAATTATGATATTTTCTTTTCTTTTCTTTTCCCAAAGTAATTTAGAAAATCATATAAAATAAGGGAGACCATTATATATGTAATTTTTCTTCCGATCGATGAATACGGCTCTGTTCTTGGATAAACAGATAATGGATCTGATGAACGACAATAATTCAAACGACGGCGATCATCATCAGAGGCAGCATGCCGGCGATCATCATCAGAGGCAGCATGCCGGCGATAATGGTTTGGAGTCGAAGAAGGAAACGATCGTTCCTAGCTATGATTTTCAGCCTATTCGACCTAATACCACTGTCGGATTGTCTCACTCCGCTTTAGATCTCGCCGGATCTGTCAATCCCACGGCGGCCAGGCTTTGGGGGACGTCTGATTTACAACCGGTACCAACCTCATCCGCAAGAGTAAGATTTCCTTATCACTCCGGTATTTATGATTTGTGATCATTCTCCTTGGCGAGGGTTGTTCGTTTATTGAGATACCTTTATAATTCGGTAACAGTTCATGATGATCAAAGTTTTAGTACTAGCTAGGAAGACATATGAACAATATTTGAAGCTTCACTCTGTGTTTGTGTTTTCCTCACTGTGCCCGACATGGTCTGTTGTTTTGTTCATCGTGTGGAGTTGAAAGCAAAGGAGACTAGTTGTTCAAACACAACTAATGTTTGCTTATCTGTTTTTACTGGTTACTACACTAAAAGGTTTTGTAGAATACTACCTCATGTCCTGTATATGATCAGCAGCTATTGAGCATACTGTTTGTTTATCTGGTTCATTATTAGGTTTGCTTAAATCTTTCTTGATGCTTGCATGGTTAGGATAATGACCATTATCACACTTACTAAACCACTTTAGTAGCCTTACTTATGGCGTTTGTTCATTTTTTAGCAGAGTTATGGTTCTCTCGACTTTTCTGAACCTTCAAAGTTGTTTGCTGAGAAGGATCGAATTGCCCCTGAATCTGCCATTATATCTGAGATCGATCGGACGATGAAGAAACATGCTGATAACTTGCTACATGTCATGGAAGGAGTCAGTGCACGTCTAACACAGCTGGAGACTAGAACCCGAAATCTCGAGAACCTAGTTGATGATGTGAAAGTTTCTGTTGGGAACAGTCACGGAAACACTGACGGGAAAATGAGACAGCTTGAAAACATCCTTTTAGAGGTAAACTAATGTAGTTTAGTTTGAGTCTAGAAGAAGTAAATAAATGAATCTGAGATATTAGACAAACCGTTCTTCTCTACCTGTCTTGGGAACTATTGATAAACCTCAAAGAAGTTTCTGGTTTTATGATTTTCAATATCATCTGTTAAGCTTCTAGATTCCTCTGTAACCTCTTTGTAATTTGCATTCAGGTGCAAAGCGGTGTACAGTTGTTGAAGGACAAACAAGAGATAGTTGAGGCGCAGCTTCAACTTTCAAAGCTTCAGGTATCAAAGGTACACCAGCATTCCGAGACGCACTCTACACATGTTGAACCCACTGCTCAACCACCTGCATCACTGCCTCAGCCACCAGCTTCTGCTGCAGCTCCGCCATCTCTTACTCAGCAGGGCCTCCCATCACTACAATTTATACAACCGCCCGCCTCACAGCACAGTCTCCCGGCACCTTCATCACAACTGTCTCAGCTTCCCAGCCAGTTTTCTCCCCAACAGGAGCCTTATTTCCCTCCCCCTGGTCAGTCTCATCCGCCTCCAGCGAACCAGCCTCCTTATCAACCTCCTCCTTCTCAAACCCAGTCACTGCATCAACCTCCTTACCAGCCACCTCCTCAACAGCCACAATACCCTCAACAACCACCTCATCAGCTTCAACAAACGTCATCAGGCTACAACCCAGAGGAACCACCTTACCCTCAGCAGTCTTACCCGCCAAATCCTCCTCGTCAACCACCTCCTGGTTCCGCCCCATCTCAACAGTACTACAGCGGTCCTCCAACACCACCATCAATGTACGATGGACCAGGTGGTAGATCCAGTTCAGGTTTCCCTTCCGGATACTCTCCTGAACCTTACCCGTATACCACACCACCCTCTTCACAGTTTGGAAACACCCAATCCCTAAAACCTTCACATCAGAGTGGAAGCGGATCTGGTTATCCTCAAATCCCAATGGCTCGCCCACTGCCACAAGCTTTACCAATGGCTACAGCTATCAGCAGCGGTGGAAGTGGCGGCTCCGGTTCCCCAAGATCCAGAAACAATGTCCCAGTCGATGATGTCATCGACAAAGTGACTAGCATGGGATTCCCAAGGGACCAAGTGAGAGGAACAGTGAGAACATTGACTGAGAACGGTCAAGCAGTTGACCTCAATATTGTTTTAGATAAGCTGATGAATGGAGATAGAGGAGCTCTGATGCAACAGCAGCAGCAACCGCCAAGAGGTTGGTTTGGTGGTCAGTAATTGTGTCTCCCATTGCGGTTTCCCCTGACATTGTATAGTCTTATCGAGCACATCTTCAAAATACATTCGTGTTCCATCAAGCGATTTCATTATTTTCTCAGAGTTGTCCCTATGTGCTCGAACCTTGAAGCTTCAGACATTTTTTTTTCTTTCTATGTTTCATTTGTGTATTTGATGACTCTTTTGGAACTTACAGACTTGGTATTTCACTGTATTACAAAGTAGCTTGTGTGCTAGTCCCAAACGACATGTAGTTTTCATTCACTGTGTTACTCGGAAGCAAAGTATCTTTAACCGCAAAATACAAAATATAAATACCAAGTATTAGCTTTATTGTTAAAATCCATCCATTCCTTATGTACAAAGTAACAAGTTAGCGCCGCCCTATTTTTTTTAGTTGTCACAATATATATAATGGTACCTAGGTCTCTAGATATGGTGCTCGGTTTCACTAGGTCATAATATTAGTTTTGACATCTCTATCTCTAATCTCTAGTTCGATCAGCAAGAAAAAAAGCAATCATGGTTTCAGTTTCTATCCCTATTGACCTCATCCTCCAGATCTTTTCGAGATTGCCTGCAAAGTCAATCGCCAGGTTTCATTGCGTGTCCAAACTATGGGCATCAATACTTGATCGTCCATATTTCACAGAGTTATTCCAGACCAGGTCCTCTTCTCAGCCGCGTCTCTTCTTCGCCATTGAAGAAAAAGAAAAGGGTCAGTGGAGCATCTTTTCTTTGCCTCAGCATCAACGTCCATATGAGAAGCCGTTGTCGTCTCTTGTAGTAGCCGCCGAATTTCATATGAAGTTCCCTCCAGACAATATGCAGATCTATCCTCATGATCACCGACAATTTGCATGTGGCTATGCCTCTGGTTTGATCTATTTTTATTGTATGTGGATCGAAGGGAAGAAGTTCCCTAAAGTGCCTGTGATATGTAACCCTAAAACAGGACGGTATGAGACCTTACCTTTTATCTCAAGGTACAGAAGATCATATAGCTTTTTGGGGTTTGATCCGGTTGACAAGCAATTCAAAGTATTGTTCATGGCTTGTCCATATTGTTATGATGATCATAGAATTATGACATTAGGAACTATAGAAATGAGGTGGAGAAAGATCGAATGTTCGTTAAGACATGAGAATGTGAGTAATGGGATATGCATAAATGGGGTTTTGTATTACTTAGGTGAAATCGAAACCTCGTCTGAGGAAATGCCAGATGAGTTTGTGATAGTTTGCTTTGATGTTAGGTATGAGACATTC
This sequence comes from Orychophragmus violaceus, assembly GCA_030180135.1. Taxonomy (NCBI): domain Eukaryota; kingdom Viridiplantae; phylum Streptophyta; class Magnoliopsida; order Brassicales; family Brassicaceae; genus Orychophragmus; species Orychophragmus violaceus. The sequence continues at coordinate 5,766,919 of CM058238.1, read as the reverse complement.
AAGTTTATTTACCCAGAAAGCTTCTGTGAATTGATAAACTATAAGGGTAAGTTAGGTGTGGTTTATTACGATGATTATGATGGTGATGCCATTGAGTTTCGTGTGTGGGTTTTAGAGGATGTTGAGAAACATGAATGGTCGAAATATGCCTACACGTTGAGAGATGATAAATTCCTCGTTGATTACGTTTCTGTTGTTGGAGTGATTGGTACGGGTGAAATTGTTTTGTCAATGGGTGATTATACATCTAAGAAACCCTTTTATGTTTTCTATTTCAATCCCGAAAGGAACACTCTCCAACGTGTTGAAATCCAAGGTTTTGGAGAGTACCATGAAGTGTTCTCTAATCCTAGTAGAGTCCACGTTTTTGTAGATGATTCTAGTAGATTCTACGCCTTTGCAGATCAGGCAGAGGATCTTAATGTTAACGATCGGAAGCTACTCAAGTCAAGCATCTATGCTCCATATGTGAAGACGGAAGATTCAGAAGACTCGGAAGAAGTAGAAGAAGAGTTCGATGGTGAAGGACGTCATTTTTATGGTAAAAAGAAGAAGAAGAAGAAAGAAGATGAAGATCAAGAAGATATGAGATGAAGATGAAGAAGGAGAAAGCATGAGGTGAAGATAGAGACGATCATTGGATTTAGGTGAAAGCAATGGGCATGTCATTTTGTGCTTTCATCTATGCGTTTTATTCTATTCAGAGCTTGATTGGTTCACCCGCTGCCACCCGCAAACGCTACGTTTGCGGGCGGTTGCGATTGATAGCGTTTAGAAACAATCATTACAACCGTTTTGTACCGTTTGGAATCGCTCCTTACCGCTAGAAATCAAAAGCTCCTTCCCACAAGCGTTTGCGGTTGCGGGCGGTTGCGTTTACAAAAAAAAATTAAAAATACATATAAATATAAAATTTTCTATTTAAATTATCACCTATAACTATTATCATCATATCACGTATGTATAACTACTAATATCATTATCTATAACTATCACATCCCGTATGTATCTTATTCTTTAACAGTATATATTTTAAATCACATGACATACATATCATATCAAATCACCCGTAATATCTTATTATATATATATCATTATATCCTACCTATTTTCTATATAATTAACCCTAAGATTTTTGCAGCCACAGAAGAATAGTCCTAAGATTTCTACGGCCACAGACGACGCTAAAACAGTGAAATTATGGCCTCTACACAACCAGAAGATGGTCAAGAATCAAACGTAATTTTTTTTGTTCTTTTAGTAGTTAAATTATTATTTTCTTTTGATGTTGATTTTTGTTATGCTTTTCTATGTGAGTTATACATTTTATGTTTCATGCTTATGTTTAGTATTTGTGTGTTTACTTATTTTTTTGAACAGAAAATCAATTGGTCAAACGAGATGACCCGTTTCTTACTAGAACTAATAACGCTAGAGAAACAAGATGGACATAGTAAAGGCAAAAGTTTGTCAGAACAAGGAAAACAAAACGTTCTCATGGAATTAACCGCTATTAACCGCAACCACTTGTCCACCAGTCAAGAATATTCCGCAAACACATCCGCTTCCAATTGTTAGACCAGTCGTACAAAACGTTTACAAACATTACTAACCGCAACCGCCCGCTTCTGCAAACTCTCGCAACCGCAATCGCAACCGCCGCGTTTGAACCAGTCGAGCCCTCAGTTATGTACATTCTTTATAACTATTTTAATAAATCAAGTTTTCTTTTACAATTCCATCTCTCTTCAGTCTTTAAATCAATAACATCCTCTATGCGGTAATGAACTCAAAATAATGATGTTGTGTTAAACATAGAAGCCACCTTCACACAAGATGGGAAGTATGTTCTGTCAGGTAATATGGTTAACACTTAACATACACTTCTCGGAATAATGCAAGATTATCTTTTGTCCATGACTCATCAATCTAACAAGCTTAATTCCACCAAATAGATAAATTCAAGACCTCACAGTAAGTTTTATTTTTATTCGGATACAGGTTCAAGAGATGGAACATCGAAAACCCATGCGTGGATACAGGTTCATAAACTTTCTGAAATATTCCACGCATCGAAAACCTCACATCTCTCATACTAGTGTGTTATTTTCGATCACAAAATACAAATTCTTGAGATTTTCTTTTGGTGCTGGTTACATAAAACCACTAAACCGGAAAAATGCACCAACCAAAAATATTGGTTCGTTGCAAAGTTGATGAATTTGAATCATTTCGTTTCCACTTGTTCTTGTATCGATGAGGCTTTTGGGCCTTAATAAACCACAAAATTAATATAAGGAGTCAATCGGCAGCCCATGATATAGTCGCTAGTCGCATCATCCTGATTTACCAAAAACCCTAATTCTTTGCTTTTCCCTCTGTCCATCATCTCTTCTGGGCGCCTCACCATGCCGAAGCATTATAGGCATGCGGTGAGTGTTTCTGTTCGATTTAATCTATTTGGGAGAAGATAGAATATGATCACAGTAGAGATTTTAGAGTAAGAAGAAGGAGGTAGAGGAAGAAGATAGAAAGATCGAGAAGCTTGAGGAAGAAGATAGACTTTTGTATTTGATTGATTATTTCCAAATGGCTAATGCCTTACATATATCGTGAGCAATAACTAAACCGTTTGATAATTAAAGTAGCTAAATCAAAACATAAGTAAGAAATAAACCGGATTGCATTTCCTATAACATTTTCCGAATAGTAGCTGTTTTAACCGATTTTCGTTTTCTCAACTTTTCTCCAGAATTTTTTGCTGAACTTTTGTTTCTCAATATTCATCTCGAGAAAATTTGGCCGATCATATTTTGCAGGGAAAGAAGAAGGAAGGAAATGCGGCGAGGCATATGACCAGGTCGCAAGCACTTAAGAGTCTTCAAGTTAACTTAAACCTATTCAGGTTCACTCTCTTACTTCTTTTGCACGTCACCTAAGCTATTTCTCTTCGAATTATTGTTGGAGAATCATACGTGTGTACTAGGTTTTTGAGGTTCTGTCATATTCTAAAATTTCCAAATTTTGAAAATATTAATGTTTAGATTTTCGGATTGGTGGCTGTTACGTTGTGTTAATGTTTCTGCTAACCATATAACTAGGGTTTTGTTAATAAGTTTATTTCCTTTGATTCAAACGCAAATCTGTATGTTATCTCTCGCTCAAATTTGGTAAAACTATCTATGTTCAAGTTGTAATATATTATATATTTCAATAGCTGACTTATCTGTTATCTCTAGCAACCTTTTGGTTTTGTTTCTATATGTTTTTATGACTGTTCAATTGTGTCTGTCGATTTGGGATTTTCAGGAGACTATGTATTGTCAAAGGAATATTTCCTCGAGAACCAAAGAAGAAGGCGAAGGGAAACCATCACACTTACTACCATGTGAAGGACATTTCTTTCCTTCAGCACGAGCCACTTCTTGAAAAGTTCAGAGAAATAAAAACATACCAAAAGAAAGTACAGAAAGCCAAAGCCAAGAAAAATGAGGAGCTTGCACGCCTTCTACTTACTCGTCAACCTACTTACACACTAGATAGATTGATCCGTGAAAGGTTTGCTTCAGAAACTTGAATCTATAGTTGTGTCTGGACATCCCCGAGTTTAGACAGTTCACACCTATTGATGCTTCTGTTCTGAATATCTAGGTACCCCACATTCATTGATGCACTACGCGACTTGGATGACTGTCTTACCATGGTTCATCTTTTTGCGGTGTTACCTGCTTCAGACAGGGAAAACCTTGATGTTAAACGAGTCCACAACTGTAGAAGGTCAGAGTCTTATAATTTCCTTGTGTCCTTGCTTGTTCTCAGCTTCTCGTATTCTCGTGTCCACAAGCTTACTTTGTGAATTAGATTGAGCCATGAATGGCAAGCTTACATTTCTCGGACTCATGCATTACAGAAAGTGTTTGTGTCTGTTAAGGGCATATATTATCAGGTATTATGTTACTTTATCTTTAATTTTCATATAATGGAGTAACTTACTCGTTAATGAAACTTTTCTAATTTATCTTGATAGGCTGAAGTAGAAGGTCAAAACATCACTTGGTTGACCCCTCATGCAGTACAACAAGTCTTTACTAATGATGTTGACTTTCGTGTCATGTTAACCTTCTTGGAATTCTATGAGGTGGAGAACTCTTTCTCCCTTTTCATTTATTTGCTAACTTAATTCGTCAATTCAGTTTGAATCAAATATGAGTTCTCTAGTCTAAATTGAAGTGTGGGGCTTATGCAGACTCTTCTTGCCTTTGTAAACTTTAAGCTTTACCATTCTCTGAATGTGAAATATCCACCAATCCTTGATTCCCGGTTGGAGGCTTTGGCTGCAGGTATGTGGTCTATGATTTCCCTTTGAGATATCATGTGAGATTTGTTATTTTGGTTAATACTTTGACATGTCTTCAATGTTGTAGATCACTATGCACTGTCGAGATACATTGATGCTAGCTCCAGAGGCATTGATGCTTCATCTAGCTCACAGTCAAACGACCGTGTAGAGTCGGAACTGAGACTTGCACAACTTCAGCACCAGCTGCCTGGGGCGTTGATGCATCTTCTTGAAGATAATAAAGTTGAAGAGGATGAAGAAACAAGAGTTTGTAAGTCACTCTTCAAGGATCTGAAGTTTTTCTTGAGCCGTGAGGTATTTATTCATTCCTTCTAAGTCATTCTTCATCACTGAATTTAATTGTAAAATATCCATTTGCAAACTAAACTGGTAGGGACAAAACATACTCGGTAGTAGAGTAGGCACCTTGTACTATTGTTCAATCCAAAACAAACTTGCTTTGATATTTACAGACCAATTGCCTATGAGATAATTAAAAGTTCATGACTGGGGTTTATCTCTTGTGTATTGTTATGTAGGTTCCAAGAGAGTACATGCTTTGGAATATTTCCTCTTTCGGTGGGATGGTTTCTTGGGAAGGTGAAGGTGCACCTTTTAAGGAGGATGATGAGAGCATTACACATCATGTAAGCCATTTTGCTTGTTGTTTTATTAAACAATATTGACTAATATCCCCTTAAGTATTTGGTAGATAGATCTCAATAACATGCATTCTGTTTCGTAGATCATTGATAAGCCAAGTGCGGGTCATATGTATTTGTCAAGGGAATATGTTCAACCACAGTGGATCTTTGACTGCATGAATGCTCGCATAATCTTGCCAACTGAAATGTATATGGTCGGAAGGTAACACATTCATAAGCCTTGCTTATTTATTCTTTTACTACCACCTTTTATTTTTATTTGTCAGCTGTTTAAACATTCTGTATTGTGTAACAAGCAGAATTCTACCACCGCACTTGTCACCATTTGTCGACAATGAAGCAGAAGGACATGTTCCTGCTTATGCTGAAATCACTGAAAGGCTTAAAGCAGCAGCTAGAAACGATGTTCTTCCGTTGCCAGGTGTTAGCAAAGAGGATCTTCAAGATCCTCAGAACTTACTATATCCTGGTGTTATGAGCCGTGCTGAAGAAGCTGAAGCTGCTAGAACCAAGAAGATGGTTTGACTTTGACCTATATATAGATGAATAGTAACCCTAGCATTTGTAGATAACTTTTTGGTGTCTGGGTTATTGTAGTGGGCGGAGCTGGAGAAGCAATACCATGAGGAGCTGAAAATGGAAGTGACGGGAAGTGCAGTTGATTCTGTGGTGGAAGAAGTTGAGGGTGAAGAATCAGTTGAAGACACAGCAGCTCAAATTGCTCAAGATATCGCTGATATGCCCACAGTCCTCATGTCCAATAATCAGATGAAGCTCTACAAAGCCATGAAGGTATCATTTACATTTACCATTCATTATTTAGTTCCTTGTAACAATCAGTGCAATGAAAGTCTTGTATTTGTTTCTATGTCTTTGTTAAGTTAATGTTTTATTTGGTGAAATGTTGTGCAGATGGGGCAGCAAAAGAAGAATGAACGTGTTGAACTACTCAAGCTGCGCAAGAAGAACTTGGAAGCTAATCAGTCATAATAATACCTTGGAAGCAATTTTTGACAGTTTTGATTTGATTATTATTACATCAAACTACCATAATATCTGAATTTTCAGAACAAGTAGTATAATTTCTTTCGAAAACAAAATCTAAATATGATAAGCAACATATTCAAGAACTCGTTTCATGCATGTGCACATCGGTCATTATTTAACCGTGTCAGATCCTTGTATATATTATTACAAAAGGAATGAACATTTAACAAAAACAAAAGAATAGAAAATTTACATGTAAACCATTATTTATAAAAAGAGATCCAACTGAATTTCGAATTAAACTTTAGTTATATAAAAAATGAATTTAGCCAATAATATAATACAAAACATATTGACACGATCACACTAGTGATTACAGCATCTACTCTTTTGATGTCTTTATGATATCACATATATTCTTTTACTTTTCCTGAATAGTTGAATGGATAAATACTATAGTGTTATGTGAATCCGTCAACTTATTTAGCAACATCAGATAGATTAACATATAGATTACTAGTTCTAATGTTTATTCGATGGTTCTCCTCTTACGTAATGTAGCGTAAGGCAAAAGCCAATTCAATACCAAAATTGGTACTGAAGATGAAGAAAAAAAGATTCATTGCACGCTGTTTTTTGTTTTTTCCTGGTATAAAGAAAATTTGGGGATATTAAGTATTGACATTGATGTGTATGAATATATCAGTGTTTCAAAGTGGAGTTGAAGCATCATTAAAAAAAGATATAAGATGTGTTCATACATACTAATACAATATAATTTTTTAAAATTAATAAAATAATTTTGTATTTAAATTAAACTTTCGATCTAATTAATTATTTGATAAAATAATATCTAACTGAATCAATAAAATATTATGATCCGATATTTTAGTGTAGTTAGCTTTTTACTTATAGACATCCACAAAATAATCCGGAAATATAAGAAGTAACATTTAACTTCATTCTTCAGGATTTGGATATTGCTAATTTGATCTGTGGTAGAACTGTATAACTCTAATTTTATTCGCAAAATGAAAACTTATATAATATGGTGGGGGCGTGAAAGCTGTATGCAATTGGAATCATATAATAGTTTCCTCTTATTTACTGTTGGAATGGAATAATATAAACGTCACAAAAAGGAAAGGAATATTATTGTTTTCTTTAGAGGAGAGAACTAGAACCAAAACAGATAATACGATTGGTGAATAATTTAATAATCCATTATCACATTTAAGATGGCCTTATGTTTATATATAGAAATGTTAGATATATTTTGTCTTTTTCTCTTATTTATAGTATGATTTGTGATATGATCTAGTTAAGCTTTACTTTAACTAAAATGTTATTGGAACTCAATCATCCGATTCTTTTGTTATCACATAATTTAGATCTGACATCAGTCAAATTTAATGTTGAGAAAAGTCATAAAATAGCACAAAAAACATACTTTATCATAAATATAGCATCAAGAAAAATAATTCACATTTTTAGCATTATTTTAATTACAAAGACTTTTATAGCATTATATAATTTAGGGTTTAGGATTAATTATTTAGGGTTTAGGGTTTATTATTTAGGGTTTAGGGTTTAGTATTTAGGGTTTAGGGTTTATTATTCAAGGTTAGGGTTTAGTATTTAGGGTTTAGGGTTTAGTATTTAAGATTTAGGGTTAAGGCTAATTTAGTGACAAAACATGTTTTTGTGCTATTAATGCGATTTGCCCTTTAATGTTTGTGCTTACCATTTACCGACACAAAACTGAAGATATGTCAGTAAGTGTTAATCTATCAAAATCTAACTGATATATTAAGACAACTTTGGATTTAATAAGAAAGTTATATATTTTATTTAGTAATTTTTTACATTAATTAAAAAGTGATTTGGTTTTTTTTTTCAGGGATTCTCAGATTGATTCATTATTTTTTTTAATAAAATTAATTTTTGTATTATGTTACTTTCAGTTCAAATTTATTTATTTATTTAAAACTAACCTAAATAATTGATTTACGCTTAGTAAATAACATAATTTTGATAATAACAAATTTAAAACATTTAAATAATTTTCATAATATATTTGTTATTTGAATTTAAATATTACTAATGTTAGTACTCCATTAATTATATAGTTTGGAATACATAGTTGATTTTGGGAGAAAAATTCTTAAATGCCTAGTTAATACAAGGATGAAAATAAAAATTGTTTTTCTTTTCTTCAAACAAAAATATTAAAAAACAATTAGCAAATACATTGAGAAGTACACGTGGCAGAATCAGAGCAAACGCAGTTGTAGAGAGAACAACTACAAATGCGCACAGGCCTTCTTCTTCTTCAAGCTCCTCACTCAAACCCAAATTTCAGAGAATCAGAGCCACACTCGAACAAATCAAGGTCAGCATTTTCTAATGCATTAGCAGTCTCTCTCTCTATCTCTGTCTTCCGTATCTCTCTCGATCTCCATCTCCGTCGATTGTAGTTTGGTGACGATTGTTAATTTCAGCCGATCACCAAGCTTTGTTTTGTTTGTTTCGCGACGTTGCTACCCCTGTGGATATTTTCCAGTAGTGAATCTAACCCACCTATTAATCAATCTTCTATGGTCTCTTCATTTCTCCACTTATTTTTGCGGATTTGATTTCCTTTTTACTTTCTCTTCTTTAAATTTGTTTTATATTGATTTTTTACGAATCATGTGGTTAGATTGAATTATAGGGTTTGATGTTCATCGTATTGATTGATGCATGCATCTGGGTTTTGGGGGAATTTTTTTGTGTGTAGCTGGAGTGGAAGAAAGGGAAAGGGAACCCATTCGTGAGGGGAATAAGATCGAGGTTGAGGCCAAAATCGATGCCTTTGAATGTAGTCAACGATCGCGACGGATCCTCTCGTATTATTTTGACCGAGCCTACCGGTTCATCTGCTGAGGTTCCACTCTTTCCTCCGCCCTCTCTCTTCTTCAAATTTTTGCCCTAAATTTGATTTTTGGGGTCTCTCCTGAATTTCACCGTATGAAAAGGGGTATTTTGATCATACCATCTAATGGAAGAAAGAGTCAACCTGAGAAAGAATCTTTCAGTTGATTAGTGCTGAGTAGTTACTTTGAGCTTATATGTTGATTTTGTTAACAATTACCTTGTCTGGGCTAGAAAGGTTTTAGCTTGATTTGAGATAACTCTCTCTAAGAAGTTGTATAATTACACCTTTTCATTTGTTTCAGGTGCTTCTATATGGAGGACAAGTTGTTTCTTGGAAGAATGAAAGGAGAGAGCAGTTGCTTTATATGAGCAGCAAGGTAATCTGCAAACAAAATCATCTACATTTTTACTCGGATTTGATCAACTAAATATCAATCTTGGCATTTAACATCTTTGCTTTTTCGCTTTCTTATCTTATCCATAAACTTTTTGGTATGTTGAAAGAGATGAATGATGAATCAATTCTTCTTTTTATCCAGCATGAATTAGATAGTATGTTAGTTGTGCTTTTAGAGTAGAAGAATGAGTTCATGGATATAGAAGTTCTTCCCACTTCAGATGTTTTTTGTAATCACTATGTTTCACTTAGGCGCAAGTGAAGCCACCTAAGGCGATCAGGGGAGGGTTACCTGTCTGCTTTCCACAGGTTAGACATCTGAAATCATTTAAACTGAGTAATGTTCTGCTGTCCTTTTCGTGCCTCTTCAACCATATTTTATCGTATTTGCAGTTTGGAAACTTCGGTGCACTTGAGCGACATGGATTTGCCAGGAACAGATTCTGGTCATTTGATAACGATCCTTCACCTCTGCCCCCTGCTAACCAGCAATCAACTGTCGATCTAGTATTGAAGTCTACTGAAGATGATTTGAAAACATGGCCTCATAGGTGTGTACAGCTAATACCTCTGTTACTCTGCTTCATGTCATTGTCTCTTGGCTTAATATACACTTATTGTTTCTTACTTTGTTGTAGCTTTGAACTTCGTGTTCGCATAACTATCAGTCCTGGCAAACTTACTATAATCCCGCGTGTGAGAAACACCGACCCGAAGGCATTCTCCTTTATGTTTTCACTTCGTAACTACTTATATGTATCCGACATAAGGTATGTTGCTTTTACACTGTTTATTTTTTTGGCTCATCTAAAGTATCATCATGTTCAAATCTATTGTTGTTGTTATCTTGGGTTGCTTGGCACCCTTT